>JAHHFK020004573.1:0-120379 GCA_024533555.2 Aedes koreicus
TCGTCTTGGAAGGAACAACTGCAAGACCGATGAGGACTTCTTCAAAGAGGCCAATCGTGGTTCCTTACAGTCGATATCGGAGAACTGCGTCATGATGGCGGGCTCAAGATTATCGGTGATAATCCCGTACGAATACCAACTGCATTATTCTACAAGCAGGTTCAAATTCGAACACTCATCAAAAAATTCTACATTGATAAACACTGTATTGTACTTTTTACTGAAAAGCATTGAAATATTTTTCCTTTATTTCATAACCACAAGTATAGTATATGTAGAGTGAAAATGCTAGTTGAATTCAATAAAAAATATTACAAAATACATGTATTAGAATAATAATTAGTATTACGCTTATTATTTATTTCATAAGGATGTACAATGAAACATATACGCTTTCCATAATTATATAAATCATTCGAAGTGGTTATGACACCAATCATAATAATTTTATAAGGTAATGTTATGAAATTCAATCCGTTTCCTTGTGGACAATTTTCATCGCGCGGGGGAATTATCTGCAGTGGAAGTTTCGGATGCTGCAGGAGCACGAGCTCCAGGAGTGCATCGAGCTGCAAATGGAAGAAGTTGACGAGATGACTGTGAAAGTAGAAGATTCTGCTGCTATCCGGGAGACGAAGGTGAAAACGATCGAGAAGCGTGCGAAAAAGGACCGCCATTGCAAGTCTTACAGCACTGGTTTTTAATAAACTTGAAAGACGAATTGTTGGACAACTTCAATGAATATGAGGCAATCTCGAGTGCAAAATTCGGTAAAAGAATTTCCCGGTTGCGCTGCGATAACGGTGGCGAGTAGTGGGTTAAAGAGGAAGGGGATCCAAATCAAGTGCACTTTCCCATACTCTCCTGAGCAGAATGCCGTGAGCGAGCGAATGAACCGTACGCTCCTGGAGGTGGAAGTTCGTTCAATACTCAGCGACAGCGGTATCGGCAAAGTGTTCTGGGGTCCTGCGATCCAGGCAGCGGCGTACCTGGTGAACCGCAGCCCTGCCAGTGCGGACGGCACCCGGAAAACACCGTACGAAGTTTGGGCAGGCCGTAAACCGAACGTTCGCAATCTACGCGCATTTGGTGCGGACGCCCTTGTCCATATCCCCAAAGAACGTAGGAAAACGCTTGATGCGAAGTCCTGGAGAGGAATTTTCATCGGATACGCGCTTTGTGGCTACCGTGTATGGGATCCCAAGCAAAAGAAGATTGTCGTGGCGTGAGACGTTCTTTTCATGGAGAACGCGAAGGAAACTGATTCGGAAGTAGAGCCGAACGCCGGGTGCAGCTCTGATGTGTTTCCGTTTCGTGCAGTTCGCGACGAGTCCGAAGACGAAGATCAGGATGTTCCCGATGCATCGAATGGATCAGGCTGAGATTCGGACGGATCAGGTGGAAATTGGTGGACGAAGACGCTGTTGAAAATAGTTTTGATAGCTGTGCTGACCAAATGATCCGAGAAGAAGAAGAAGAAGAAGCTGAAGAGCAACAGGAATCAGCATCATCAGGTCGCCGATCGGAACGGGACCGGAAGCCACCGGGTTGGCATCAGGAGTACGAGATGGACAACACGGGATTCGCGTTGAACGTGACGAGCTTTGTCGACAATTTGCCAAGTTCACTGGCAGAAATGAAGAAGGATTGGTAAAAGTGGGAGGCAGCCGTCCGCGAAGCGATGGATTCCCTCAAGCGGAACAATACGTGGGCGCTAGTGAAGCTACCGAAGGGCGCGTACCGATTACGTGCAAGTGGCTGTTCAATGTCAAGCGAAACGAAGCCGATGGAACGGTCACTGTACGGCCTAAAACAGGCATCGAGGCCCGAATTCGAGACCAAATCGAGAGCGATGGGACCGCGAATGAGGCCGTGTGAAGGGTTCCGGATGCAATCAAATCATTCTGGTGCTGTACGTAGACGACTTGTTTGTGGTCAGTCGTCAACTGAAAGCGGTTGGGGGTCAAGGGAGTTTGAAATGTCGGACGCAGGCAAAGTGCGAATATTTCTCCGGTATGAGGATTGACCGGGACGTGGAAAGAAGATGTTTTCGGATTAGTCAGCGAGGATTTCTGGAGAATTTGCTTCATCGTTTCAACATGTCTGAGTGTAAAGCTGCATCAACACCTATGGAGTGCCGTTTGCGCTAAAGAAGGGGAAGGAAGCCGAGCATGCCGACAAACCGTACCTGAGAGTTGTTCGGTTGTCTCACGTACGTGACATTGACGTCCAGGCCGGACTTGTGTGCGGCAGTCAGCAACCTAAGCCAGTTTCAGAGCTGTCCTACGGACATCATTGGGTACATACAAAGAGAGTGCTGCGGTACATTAAGGGAATGCTGGACTTGGAATTGGTCTTCTCTGCGAAGGATTCGGTGTCGGCGATCGAAGCTTTTGCCGATGTGGTTTGAGCGAATGTCCCGATCGACTGGCGTTCGCTTACGGGTTACGTCTTCCGATAGTGCGGCTCTAGTGTCAGCTGGTTGAACCAGGAAGCAGTCGACGGTTTCGCTGCTGTCCTCAACGGAAGCGGAGCTGGAGCACTGAGCACGGCTGTATGTCACGGAATATGGCTGATACGTCTGCTGAAGGATTTGGCAATGGATCCGGAAGGTCCAGTTGTGTACCACGAAGATAACCAGTACACGACTTAGGATTTAGCACGTGGACGTCAAGCATCGATTCATCCGTAAAGAGATTCAGCGGGGGCGTTTTGCTGTTCGTTACAACCCCACTGGTGAACAGGTCGCCGACATCATGACTAAAGCTTTTCCGGTAAGTCTATTCCAGGGACATCGAGTCAACTTGGGGTTGGCACGTTCTGGACATTGAGCGGGGTGTTAGGATGGGCCGAACCCTACTTGTTCGACCAAAGTGGCCGAACCCACCTAGCGATGAGCTGTCATCCAAGCGCAACTGTGTGCGCGTTTTTTTTCTCACTCTGAAGTACAGTTACTATTAACAAACCAGATCGCGTGAATAAATACAAAGTTATTTCCTGGTATTTCACATGCTCCAAGTTTCTTTTCTCGTATCACTGCCACCTCAATCCCATTAATCATAACATTAACCCCTTTCGAAATTATTGTAATTACATTCAGTTATTATACCATGAGCAAACCAGGTATTTTGGTTATTCATTCCATAAAACAAATGGATGAATAACATCATAAGTTGCCACGAAAATGAAAAGTGCCTTTTCCCTTAGATTGAAAGTAAAAAGTCTAAGGGGTCATTCAAAAACGACGTCCACTCATTTGATGTCCGAATTAAATGATGGTAGTAAATCGTTTCTCTCTTTTTACTTGGTTGTACCTCCAGCCAATTGGATTACATCGGTTATTCAAATCAGAAAAAATAATGATACTCAACGTTACTATATGCCAAGCACCACATTTCCAACCCGAAAAATATCCTTGTATAATCCAATCAACCCAGTCAATTGGTTTTTATTCAATCCGACAGATTTAAGAAATTTCGGTGCCATTAGTTTGTAGGTTAAAATTTGACAAAACAAAAAGAAATCCGGGGCGGGATTTTTTTTTTATTTTGAGTTTCAAATTAATCTCTATTAAACTAAGCAAATGTATTTCAACATTATACTACGCCCCTTATATTTCAAGTTTATACTAAGCGAGTTAAGGTACACTGATGGGTCCAGCAGACAAGGGAATGCTGCGAATGGAGAGAGTATCAAAAATGTTCCACAAGTCCCACCGGATGAGGGAACTCCGGAATCGCAGCCTTCCAGTTCTTCACAAGCTCCTCCGGATTCGGACAAAGTATTTTCTCTAATTTTGCATGCCCCAAACCAAATAATTGAAAATTAATAATTCCGAGATTTCTAGCCTGTTGATTGGAGAGCAAAATGACATGCTTTATGCTATACAGGAAAAAACGCTGTCTGACCTGGTCAACGTAGGAAATCGCTGAATAAGGACCTAGAGAAGAAGAAATCAGATCAGCAACGCTAAAAGACAAGCAGATTGAACAGAAAGAAGATACTTGAGGAAACAAACTCTCATCTTGTCAAGCGTTTCAAAATGCAGCATGATAAAAGACGATCTCCGATCGAGAGTGTTCAACCAGTGTTACAGAAGACGTTGGTCGATCTGGTCCAGCATGGAGCGTCAGCGATGAGAGGCGAAGATAAGAGTTTGGAGTAACATAAAATCGTTTTAAAAAACAATAGTATTGCGTAAAATAAATTACTCATTTAATTGGATGGAATTGCCTTGATTTCAGAGACTTGCAGCTCTTGTTTGGCTCATCTCGAGACTATTCAAAAATATGAATTAAATGTTTTGAAAATTTTGTCAGCTTAGGAAATTTTTCAGTTTGCATATTAAATTTTTTAAAGTAACTAAAATGTCTTAAGCCTCGATTTCATATGGGGCAATTTTTTGTGAGAGGGGGAAGTGCGCTCGGGAAGAAGGGCTGAGAAATTAAAAAAATGCTGGGTGTGAGGCAAAATCTAAGTAAAACCTAGCAATTTCAATTTTCTAAACGACCCCCTGCCTAATTCCCCTCCCCCATAGTTCAACCCTGCTCTCGGGTATTCTCTTTAAACTTTTTTTCACAAATTCTCAGGTAAAATTGGGAACAATTGTTTTAGTATATTTGCATATTCAGTTTGTATTATTGCATATTTGTTACAAAATTTAAGATTTGATGAAAACGGTGTTCTGAGTGACCCTCCCTTCAAATACCCAAAGCTTTCAGAGTTTATCTTAAACATTTGATTGCAAAGTCAGTACCATTCATATCCTCAGAACTGTTCTTTTTCAGCTTTTGTTGTTGACTGAAAGCATAGGTTTGTGCCTTATCACTAATGAACGTTTATGTCGATTAAGTTTCGGAATAAAATGGCATGCATTTCTTGACAAGTTTTGATGAAATAAAAAATTACAATTTAATTATTGATTGAATAGGTCAATAGGTTTTTCTACTTTTCAATTAAAATAATTTAAAATTCAAAACTGACATTCTACTTGAATTATTGAAGTTTTTTAAACCCTTTTTTATTTAAAGATCTGGAAAATTACGTTCTATCTGGACACTCGATGACTGACAGACGGACTGCGGTCAGCTGGATTTGATATTTCAAGAACATCGGTTTGTTAACATCTTTCTCCTCGGAACAGAAATACCATTGAGGGTAAGGGGCTGTTCAAAGGGTAAGGGATCTGATTAAAGTCAACGCTACATACAAAATTTCAAAAAAAAACTGAATGGAGAAACGTGAACGCGGGGGTGAGATTTTCAAAAAATGAGTCTACTTGGTTTATGGACAGGCCTAAGCGACACGTACGGACTGTTCCTGTGAAGCTCGTCAAAACAGGTTAAAACCTTCACAAGTTCCACGTTGACACAAAATGTTGCATGGCATCTATGAATGCCCTTGATGAATTGAACAGTTTTTTGGGTCCCACTGAAGTAGCAAAACTGAGTCAAGACGACAAGGCGAGAGTGCCTCTGGGCATTATAGCCGCAACTTTGCAAGTACCACTCATCATGCATATGGATTATATTGTTCGGTTGCCAGATCATGATTGGACTGTTGCGAATCATCACAAACTCATTCCCTCAGTGTATGCTAGTTTAGTGATCAAGGAACACGAGTTTGGAGACAAAGCAGCTGTAACGTAATCAGGTCCGATATGTGTTGCTGTACGTTCGGGTAAACACGATAAATCAACTGCATACAGCCATGCTCGGGATTTGGAACATATCTACATTCTGCCGGATTTCGACGAATGTCTCAAAGCGCCGAACGGAACGCCTAAGCCTGTTCTTATTGTGAGTGAGTACGGATGGAGGGCCAGATAAGAATTCGCGATTCCAAAAGCCAATGGAAATCGCTGTGCTTCATTTTCAAAGGTTGGATCTTGATGCTTTGTACATCTGCACTAATGCACCAGGTCGCAGCGCATACAACCCTGTGGAGCACAAATTGACTCCATTGTCTAAGCAGCTTTCAGGAACCGTTCTCCTTCACGACAAGTTTGGAATCCATTTGGATGGACAAGGGAAGACGGTGGATGCAGAACTGGAACGTAGAATCTGTAGTTTTGTAGGGGAGATGCTTGCGGAGCTTTTCAGTTCGGTGGTCATAGATGACCACAATGTCATCTCTGGGTTTTCCGAAAGCGACGAGTCTGAAATCGACTTGTCAGAGCTTTTAACCAAACCAGCTGCCAGGATGGCAAAGCATGTTCGTTCATCCCAGTATATCCTGCAGATCCGAATGTACTGACGAGAAATGTTACGCTCCGTGCTGCAGTTCTTATCTGCGTTACATCCAACGACGATTCTTGCCAGTGCCAATTCCTTTGTGCTACACACAACAGATGAGATACGCGATGAGAACACTTTTCCAAAATCTAGCGTTTTTTGCAGAAGAAAACATGCCAAACGATAAGTTGTGTCCACCTGTTACTGAAAAATTAGCAAAGAGGTCATGCGATGAGTGTGGAGTTTACTTTGCATCTAGCGTTCCTTTGAGAAAGCATGCTGTGGTCCACAAAAAACCTTGTCAAGGAAAACTACAGCAAAAAAAGGTCATTGCCAAGAGAGACAAAGAACTCTTGGTTTCCCTAGACGACGAGGTTCAATGGCTAGACGAAGACGAGGTCGAACTTACAGGAAAGCTAATACCAGTGTACGAAAACCTTGATTCATGTCTGCCAGTTATTTTCATCGAAACACACTGGAACAATCCTCGGACAAAAGAACTTTAAACATGTAAACATGTAAAAGATCAAATTTGAACTAAAATACACGTTATAATTGAATTCGATAACACTAATTTGCATAATTTTTTTTTTCAAAGGTGTGACATCCAACAGGGGGGGGGGGGGGGTTCTGCATTTGTGACAAGTGTGACAGAGGGGGGGAGGAGGGTAAAATAAAACTGAAATTTGATGGACGTCATTTTTGAATCACCCCTAGGGGGGGGGGGACCCCGGCGTACTGGTTAACATCCATACCTCTCACGTCAAAGTCACGAGTTCAAATCTCTCCCCCGGACAAGTTACGAAAATACCCAAGTGACTACGACGGGAGATGAACCAGCCCGAGGCTGAAAATCTCGATAATCAAGACAAAAAAAAAAAAAAAAAATCACCCCTAAGAGTGAATTGCGGTATAACCCGTCAGTATCACACCTGATGTTAGTGCCTTTATATAAACGTTTTACGACGTTGCAGTGAAAAAATTTCAGTACCGGTCAAATTATTGGTCTCACATGCATGTTTAAAGCATGATATAAGCCTTCTCACTATCGACAAGGTGGAAAATTTGACCAACGAGAGGGATGACTTTAATTCAAGAGACTATTAAAGCAAAGCTAGCCGATATAGGGAAGAATTTTGATATGGTTTCAAGGCTAGTCGCCTCCCGAAGCGGACCCTCCGCGTCCTAAAGCTTGCTTCAGATAGAATTGGAACAAAAACAATTGCCTGTATTTCAGTTATTTATTATTGAATTCAAGATCTTTTTTTATACAAATGTAGCGTTTTCTTCATACTTTTAAGAAAAAATACGGATAAAATTATTCGTCACGGTTTCGAAGGAATTCTCGAATTTTTCCTGCAACACGGCTCATTAGGCGGCGCACACCTTCTTCGTCCATCGTTTTAGCTATCTTATTCCACCAGGTCTTCATCTGATTGATGTATTTGACAACCTTTCCCTTTGCCTTGAGTCTCCTCTTCATGATTGCCCAGTATTTCTCAATAGGGCGGAACTGGGGGCAGTTGGGTGGGTTAAGGTTTTTCGGAACAACCTGGACCCCTTTCTCTGCATACCATTCTTGAACGACTTTGCTGTAATGACAGCTTGCCAAATCTGGCCAAAACATTACGGGATGGTCGTGGGATCGAATGAACAGCAAAATTCGTTTTTGGAGACACTCTTTTTGGTATAGTTCCGACGTCATTGTCTTATTTGTAACGAAAACTTTCGTTTTTTTGCCACAGCTGCAAATGCCCTGCCAAATCATGAATTTTCGTGCAAATTTGTCGGCAAAAACAAATTTAAATTTGGCTGGAACATCCCCCCGAGCCGTTGCCAAGTAAAATTTTTGACCTGGGATTTGCCCGAAGTCAGCCTTGACATAGGTTTCATCGTCCATCAGAAGACACCCGTCGAACTTGGTCAGCACCTGGTCGTATAGCTTCCGAGCACGGATTTTGGCCACACTATTCTGTTTTATGGTCCGATTTGGCTGTTTGCTAGCTCGATACGACTTGATTCCTTCCCGGAGTCGAGTTCTCCTCACGGTACTATGGGCAGCACCGAATTTTCTGGCCAAATCACGGTCCGACAGATTGGGATTCCTCTTAATCGTCTTCAAAATCTTACCACGCAGTTTCCGGTCGACAGTTCCACTCCGAGGATTGGCTTGAGGCTTCCGAATCGTCGTCAATGTTTCCTTATACCGTTTGATAATGCGCCATACGGTATTTCTGGGCAATTTCAGCTGTTTAGCTAGCCTAGATGCAGACCACAATGGATTTTCCAAATAACTGTGCACATTTTTTTCCCTTCTTTCGGCTTCCATGTTGATTGTTTACAAAGTACAGTCGATTTGCGGAATGTCAAAAATAAATACGTGAAGCTGACAAAATTCCCGACACGTGGGCGCCAAGAACTTCCAAATCCGTCCACCAGGAGCGCCACAATATGAGCAAAAGTTTGTTCCAATTCTAAATGAAGCAAGCCTTACTCTTTTCATAAAACCTTAGCCTTTAATTCCTTGTCAGCATCTGTCCTAAGTAACACTTTTCGATGACCTTTGTACAGTTCCAAAGATCTGATCTCTAGCTTAATAACATGTTGTTAGAGTTAGTGCTTTGATCACGGCTGTCGTATAGAACGCACATTTAAATTATAATATAGATTTGAATGTTCTGCACCTGAAACATCAGGACTTATTACACTAGTCGGCAATGTTTCACTCCCTTCAAGTATATATGTTGAATTTTATAGATTTCGCCACACTGAATTCAAATATGGACTCAGAAATGCTGTAACACGTCCAGTTTTTGAGAAATATGGAATTAAAATTCACAAAAACACGTATTTCCGTAGTAATATGATCTACCTCATCAACAACCAGAATATTGGCTCTGCCCTTTGCAAGTTGGACTTGGATTTTATGGAATGGACCTCCCTGAATCCATTCGTTATCACAGATTTTTCGTAACACGTAAGATTGATGCAATAAACCGGGATTTCATTCACAAGAATTTTCATAAAAATCAAGATTTTCTATTTTGAAAACATGAATTTCAGCTCCGCCCTTTGAATGCTGGGCTTGGATTTTATGAAATGGACCTCCCTGAATCCATTCGTGAACACAGATTTTTCGTAACACGTAAGATTGATGAAATAAACCGGGTTTTTATTCACAAAATTACGAATTTTCATGAAAATCAAGATTTCCTATTTTGAAAACATGAATTTTCGTTCCGCCCTTTGAATGTTGGGTTTGGATTTTACGAAATAAACCTCCTTGAATCCATTCGTTATCACAGATTTTTCGTAACACGTAAGATTAATGAAATAAACCGGGATTTCATTCACAAAATTACGAATTTTCATAAAAATCAAGATTTTCTATTTTGAAAATATGAATTTTCGCTCAGCCCTTTGAATGTTGGGTTTGGATTTTATGAAATAAACCTCCCTGAATCCATTCGTTATCACAGATTTTTCGTAACACGTAAGATTGATGAAATAAACCGGGATTTCATTCACAAATTTACGAATTTTCATAAAAATCAAGATTTTTTATTTTGAAAACATGAATTTCAGTTCCGCCCTTTGAATGTTGGGTTTGGATTTTATGAAATGAACCTCTCTGAATCCATTCGTGTTGAAAAAAATGAGTTTTTATTCACAAAATTGCGAATTTTCATGAAAATCAAGATTTCCTATCAGTCAGTCAGTCAGTCAGTCAGTCAGTCAGGCAGTCAGTCAGTCAGTCAGTCAGTCAGTCAGTCAGTCAGTCAGTCATTAAGTTGAAATTTTCTCTATATTGTTCAACTTAAATTCACTTTGTTTTCTTTTTCCTTTTATAGTTCTCCAAAGGTGTTTGCCTCTGTAGCATCCAGCAGTAGTCCGCAGCATCGCTGGGCTCCATTTGCCAGCAAAGTTCTTTTTAGTCTGTGCGATATCTTGATGAAATCGTTCTCCATGTTCATCTGAGACGGCTCCCATATTCTCTGGGAAGAAGTCCAGATGAGAATGCAAAAAGTGCAATTTAAGTGACATATTACATCCCAGTGCAGCATACGAATCAACCAGCTCTTGAACGATGTGTACATAATCCGGAGACTTTTCATTTCCCAAGAAGTGACCACAAACCTTTTGGAACGCATTCCATGCTCGTAACTCTGTCGCGTTAAGAGTTTGCTGAAAATTGTCGTCTTTAAGGAGTTTCCTAATTTGAGGGCCAACAAATACTCCTTCTTTCACCTTGGCTTCGCTCAATCTCGGAAACTTTTTCCTCAAAAAACAATATGGTTCTCCTTGAATATCCAGCTTTTTGACAAAATTTTTGATCAACCCAAGCTTAATATGTAGCGGAGGTAGTAAAATTTTGTCCCTGTCGACAAGAGGCAGATTTGACACATTTTTCTTCCCAGGTACCATCTCGGTACGTGCTGGCCAATGCTGCTGGTGGTAATGTTTATCCCTCGCACGACTGTCCCATTCGCAGAGGAAACAACAATGCTTTGTGTAGCCTCCTTGAAGCCCAGTGAGCAATGCCACTACCTTAAGGTCTGCACAGAAATTCCACTGGTGTTCCGAATATTTGATCTTTTCCAAAATTGTTTTTATGTTCTCATAAGTTTCCTTCATGTGAGCTGCAAATGCAACTGGCACTGAAGAATACTTATTTCCATTGTGCAGTAACACTGCCTTCAAGCTTTTGCTTGAAGCGTCGATGAAGAGCTTCCAGTCAGTTGCGTGATACTCTAACTGTAGCTCTTCCATTAAACCTTCGATGTTGTTGCAAAAGACAAGATCACCGTCCATCGAAAAATATTTAATGTTATCTGAATGTCTCTTCCTATAAGATGACACCTTTACATATTTTTCCAGGACATTCCACTGCTTTAGCCTTGAAGCTAGCAGCTGCGCTTTGGTCTTGGGTAGCTCTAAATCTCGAATCAAATCGTTCAGCTCCTCTTGGAATATAACATGCGGCCTTGAGCTATGGAAAATCCATGAATTTTTGTCAAACAAAAGTAACAATCGCTCATGTGATTGGTTGGATTAGTCCACACCATAGGTTTAGCAAAAGGTAAGCCTTTGTGCGTACCTTTCATCCAACCAAGCAATGTTCGGTAGCATGACCAACAGGAGTATGTTGGAACCCATGGAAACTCACGATTTGGAAGCTCCTTGTCAAAATACAGCTGATATGCTGTCTCCAACAAAGGTGTAAACCCCTTTCTCTGTTCCTTCAATATCACGTCTCCACAAATGCAACAAAATTTTTGCGGATCGTTCAGACAAATTCGCGACATTTTTACAAAAATAAAAAAACGCGTCCGTAACACTCAAATAGCTAGCTTTGAATGAATAAAAAATGATTGTGCAAGGCTGAAGAGAGTCAACATGAGCATTAATTGACGCCAAAGCAAGACAGCAATAATGACAAAAAATTTGTGCCGCAAATACGCCAATAGACCTTTTCGACATTTAATCGTCTTTCTTTGTCTAACATGCGGGGATTAATGCACGGTTTGGTTTCCCACAACTTCGTTGACTTCTCACTCGCACTGCTTCGATTCAAATCTTGCAGTAGTGTGCGCAAATTAAACGTCAAAAAGCTCTATAAAATGCCGCATTAAGCTACGTGCTTGAGGATTCTTGCTTTCTTTTTTAACATATCTTTTCCTTATTCTCTCGAGCAATAGTGACTAATACAGAGTCTTTTGTCTCTGTCTATTCTTTTGTTTTTTGAGTGTTTGCGTGTTTTAATACTGTCTTGCTCACTCCTATCCTAACTTAAAAATACGGCCCTGCTGAATAGAGTATTAAATGAGGCGTTTCTGAAGGGCTATGTGCAGCTGACTTTTGAATTAAAGAATGAACTTTGAAGGTCTTCAGTTCCCAAACTGCTGTAAGAAGCAACATCAATATACTCAATATACTCAAAGAGGCACAGCTAAAGGGATCGTTCATAAATTACGTTATGCTTTGAGAGGGAGGTGGGGGGGGGGGGGGTTAAAAAAGTGACGATGCATACAAAAATTTTCAAATATTCATACAAAAAATGTGATAAAGAGAGGAGGGGGTTAAAAATCTGTATTTTTGAGCGACGTACTTAATGGACGGGTCTTGATTTTCATGAAAACTCGTACTTTGTGAATGTAAACCCGGTTTTTACATCAACCTTACGTGTTACGAAAAATCCGTGTTCACGAATGAATTCAGGGAGGTCCATTTCATAATATCCAAGCCCAAGATTCAAAGGGTGGAGCTGAAATTCACGTTTTCAAAATAAAAAATCTTGATTTTCATGAAAATTCGTAATTTTGTGAATGAAAACCGGGTTTATTTCATCAATCTTACGTGTTACGAAAAATCCGTGTTCACGAATGAATTCAGGGAGGTCCATTTCATAAAATCCAAGCCCAACATTCAAAGGGTGGAGCTGAAATTCAAGTTTTCAAAATAGAAAATCTTGATTTTTATGAAAATTCGTAATTTTGTGAATGAAATCCCGGTTTATTTCATTAATCTTACGTGTTACGAAAAATCTGTGATAACGAATGGATTCAGGGAGGTTTATTTCATAAAATCCAAACCCAACAGTCAAAGGGCGGAGCGAAAATTCATGTTTTCAAAATAGGAAATCTTGATTTTCATGAAAATTCGTAATTTTTCGAATGAAAACCCGGTTTATTTCATCAATCTTACGTGTTACGAAAAATCTGTGTTCACGAATGTATTCAGTAGGGTTTATTTCATAAAATCCAAGCCCAACATTCAGAGGGCGGAGCGAAAATTCATGTTTTCAAAATAGGAAATCTTGATTTTCATGAAAATTCGTAATTTTGTGAATGAAAACCCGGTTTATTTCATCAATCTTACGTGTTGCTAAAAATCTGTGTTCACGAATGGATTCAGGGAGGTCCATTCCATAAAATCCAAGTCCAACTTGCAAAGGGCAGAGCCAATATTCTGGTTGTTGCTTAGATAGATCATATTACTACGGAAGTACGTGTTTTTGTGAGTTTAAATCAAATTTTTCTCAAAAACTGGACGTGTTACCGCATTTCTGAGCCCATATTTGGATTCAGCGTAGCAAAATCTATAAAATCCAACCAGAAATGCCGACGGGAGCGAAAAAAGTTCTGATTTTGCCGACTAGTGTTATTAGTTGCTTACAATCATGATCAAAACACTCACCCTTTTCGATAACATAACACATAACTGTGCGTAAGGTAAACAACTCAACTATTTTTGTTATTTCCCTGTCCTAATTTTGTGTTTTTTATACGTTCTTGTGAAATTTTCGGTGCTTTTATCAACAATTCGAACGCGTTTTTCATCATTACACCGCTGTTTGTTGGAGTACAACGATTTTATACATTTCCTGGGTCCTGTTTTTTTCCGTGAAACTGTGCTGATACCCCGAAGCAAAGAAATAACTACTGCAGCAATGGAGTCAATTTGCTTTGCATGCACTCAATGATGACCCATGCTAATTTTCGTCAGGCAATCTCATCCACTAACAATGTTATGAATTTGATGGCTGAAGAGCATACCAAAGCACTGGATGAATTGAAAAAGGAGATAGCACTCAACACAACCACAATCAACACTATTTTGCACCGCACACCGTTGCAAACAACACCACACACTCCAAGACCCCGATTCTCTGCAAGCTCAAGGAAACGGCCACGGATTCTGCTAGACGCACCGACAAGCCACGATATGGTATCTGTTGGTACTAAAGAAATCGCACCTGATGAATCCATCCCGTTAGCTGCGACGCAAGGGGCGGATATGTTTTGGTTGTATCTGTCCGGCTTCGATCCGCATGCAACGGTACAACAAATTGAGAAACTCGTTCAAAACAATCTCAAAACCGATAGCGCTGTGAATGTTGTCAAATTGGTGCCGAAAGGGAGAACTGTGGATGACCTAACATTTGTATCTTTCAAAGTCGGCCTGAAAATGGAGCTAAAGGACACTGCCTTATCTGGATCGTCATGGCAAAAGGGAATTAGCTTCCGTCAGTTCGACTTTAGCCACACCGCATCTTCTCGAACGACATTTCGCTTCCAACCCACACCATAAGAAATCCATCAGCAATAATAATCAATCTACGGTACGTACTGAAAATTCTACTTCCCGGAATGAACGAACCACTACTCTGCTCCGAAACACACTAGACTCGTTTTCTTCACTCGTTATTCAATCGATCCCAAAACACCACAATGATCTCAGAACAACACAACAGACGTTCACTTTGTACTAACAAAACGTTCGCGGCCTCCGTACGAAAACAAACGATTTGTTTTTGTCACTGTCTGGTAGTGACTACGATGTCATAGCTTTCACAGAAACTTGGCTCAATAACGATATCGTAAACACGGAACTCGCACACAACTACACGATGTATCGATGCGATAGAAATGCTAACACCAGCTGTTTTTTGCGTGGAGGTGGAGTACTAGTTGGGGTGAGGGGTGAGGAATGGGCTGCACAGTACGTCTGTTAGTCTTGCTGAATGTGAGCGATTAGAACAGATCATTGTTCGTGTTGTTTTGCAGAATTTTGAGTTGTATGTTTGCGCTATTTATCTCCCACCCAACAGTGAATCGTATTTGTATGAGCAGCATTCTGCTTGTGTTCAGAAGCTACTTGATCTTGCTGGCAATCGTGGCCGTGTTTTGGTTGTTGGTGATTACAACCTTCCCCACTTGTGTTGGGTGCACGATGTTGAAATAAACTCCTTTTTGCCGATCAATGCCTCGTCTGAGCAAGAGACAGCCCTGATAGAATCGATCCTAGGCTGTGGTCTTTATCAAGTTAATTATTTGACGAACGTTAATGGGAGGCTTCTCGATCTGGCATTTGTGAATGACGATAGGTGTGTCGAGCTACTGGAGCCACCGTTGCCATTGTTGAGAATCGATCATCACCACAAGCCATTCGTACTCAAATTTGAAACCACTAGCAAGTGCGATGATTTGAATGTTTCGGATTCTCTTCACTTTGATTTCAACCATTGTGACTTCGCATCGCTTAATGAATTAATTTCTGCCGTTCGCTGGGATGAGTGTCTTGTTGGGTGTAATATGGAAGAGGCCCGTCTTTTATCAACGGGTTTTTTTCAATTGTTCGTGATGCTGTCCCGGTGAAGCAACGACGCCGTTTTTTGGGGACCAGACAACCTTGGTGGAACAGTAAGCTTCAACATCTCCGAAATCGCCTACGGAAGGCTAGAAAACGCTTTTTTCGGTCGAGGGATGTACAGCGAAAGGTGGAGGTGCGTGACTTAGAGAGCGAATATAACTCTTTGCATGCGCGATGCTTTAGCAACTACATTCATCGTACAGAAGAAATATTCAAGCAGGATCCCAAATCGTTTTGGACGTTCATGAGAAGCAGAAAGCAGAACAATGGAATTCCTCAGCGTGTTTTCTACAACGATACACCAGCCGAAACTCCACTCGACTCGACAAATTTGTTCTCGTCCTTCTTTCGAAGTGTTCTAAGTAACAACCGATCACCTTCGTCTGAAGCGTACCTGGACAGTTTGCCTCGATGCGACTACAACATGGCGCGTTTTAACTTCTCCCAGGCGGACGAGCTGAGAAAGCTGCAAGGGATAGATGACTCCAAAGGCGCTGGGCCAGATCGTGTCTCCCCGATCTTCATCAAGCACTGCGCTGATTCGCTTACCGTGTCCGCCACCATTCTTTTCAATCGTTCGATTGTAGAAGGTATTTCCCAAGTGCTTGGAAAACAGCTGCTATTACTATGATTCACAAGACTGGCAGTATACACAACATCGAAAATTACCGTGGCATCTCGATCCTGAGCTGTTTGCCGAAGGTTTTTGAAAACCTCATCCACGATTCGCTTTATCTCACGTGCACCATATCATCTCCGAGTTTCAGCATGGATTCGTGAAAAAACGCTCAACCACAACCAACCTGATGACTTTCGTTTCTTCGTTGGTCAACGCATTGGAAAAGCGTCAACAAATTGATGCCATCTATATCGATTTCACAAAAGCATTTGAAAGAGTGCCGCATTCTTTGATGGTGGATAAATTTAATAGAATGGGCTTGCCCGCTTGGTTGACGCAATGGATATTCTCCTACCTAACGGAGCGTTGTGCCTACGTACGCATTAATGGGACGTGCTCGGATCTATTCGATATCACGTCTGGTGTGCCCCAAGGGAGTCATTTGGGTCCACTTCTTTTTGTGCTATTTGTCAACGATCTTTGTGAAACTATTAAATCGCCAAAAATAATGTTCGCAGATGACCTGAAGTTCTACCTCGCGGTTTCATCGTTGGTTGATTGCTGTTCTATCCAAGCTGATATCGACGCATTGTTGAGTTGGTGCAAGCTAAACGGCATGGAAGTCAACGTCCGTAAATGTAACGCCATCACATTCGTTCGCACAAGGAATGCAAACTTCTTCGATTACAGAATGGAGACAACCAGTATCGCTAGAGTGAGCACAGTAAAGGATCTCGGTGTAGTACTTGATAGCAAGCTAAACTTCTCACAACAAATGGCAGCAACGATCGCTAAAGCCTACGCGGTACTTGGATTCGTCAAACGAAATACGAAGCAGTTTAAAGACGTTTACTGCTTGAAGTCGCTCTACTGTGCGCTGGTACGTAGTATATTAGAATATGGTGTTCTAGTGTGGGCACCGTACCATGCCGTTAATATTCAACGCATTGAACGAATTCAACGCAACTTTCTTCGGTTTGCGCTCCGCCGGCTGCCTTGGAATAATCCTGTACGACTGCCCCCCTACGAACAGCGATGCGCTGTGGTACGCCTACCGACGTTGGCTGATAGAAGGGTTTTTTGCAGCGACTCTTCATCTTTGACATCTTGACTAATAACATCGATTTTTCAGCGCTCCTGAGTAATGCAAATCAACGCTCCAGCAAGAATAACTCGGCGTGTGGATTTCCTTCGCTTATCTACGCATCGTACTTTATTCGGACAGAACAATCCATTTGACGTTTGTTGCCGTAGGTTTAATGAAGTGTCTGACCATTTTAATTTTAACACATCTAAGGCAATGTTTAAAAATAGCATTAGTTTATAGTATAATCTGTCTGTGCGAGTTTTTCGAAGACAAGTAAATAAATAAATAAATAAATAAATAATGAAGCGAACAATAAGATTATTAATAATACCAACTGTATATGTATATTTGATGTTTAATCATGACAATTAGAGAATAAACAATAAAAGAATTGTCAAGCAAGTGTAAAGTGCACTTTTTTCGATTCCCTAAATTATTTGAAATCAGGTATTTGTAGATTGTTCCTAGCTTCGTCTAAGAGTGAATTGCGTCTAAATCCGCCAGCTTCACACCTCTTTCAGTGCCTTTAAATAAACGTACTACGACGTGGCAATTTAAAGAAAGCAGAGTGTGATACTATCACTGCTGATCATGTACTTTGTCTCCCATGTCGGCCTTTTGCATGAGATTAGCCCTCTCACCTACGACAAGGTGACAACCATGATCTTCGAGATGGTACTACGCTACGAACGCTTTTTAAAATAAAAACTAAGAAGTCATGCATTAATTTTCTAAAAAAAAAATTACACATTTTTTAAAAACGTGTTCAAAAGACTCTAATAATATCTTTGTTTTTTGTAATGTTTTTTGTTAGCATTCTAGCTACCTACACGTTGAATGGATTCGAAAACTCTGTGCTAGACCTTTTTCAGTTGAATAGATGTTTTGATCCTGTAGAAGCCAGATGTACACGGACTATGGCGTCGAAGAAGACACTGTTGTGAAATGGCTTGAAAAGTTGTGCGAGAAGGTGTGATAATAATAATAAATTGACTTGTAAACTTCTATAATCACTTACATTGAACAACTCTAGTAGTTTTTCTTTGCTTGGGCCAAGCAGTTCAGCTATTTCAGATATCGCCGAAAACTCTCGCAGTAATTTTTCTTCCCTGGAGATTCCACAATAGGGAGTGATGTCACCAACGATGCTCTCAGCAAGGTCATGTACCAGAGCTGAAATGAAAAACCAATAATTACCCACATTTTTCAATGATTATGAGAAAAAAAAGCAAGTTTACAGCGCATTGCGCACATTACAGACACAAATAAGGTTACAGGTAGGCCGCTCCATACAAACTATTAAATATTTAATGATGCTATGTAAAACATATACGATAAACGTAGAATCTTTTTCAGAAGTAATTTTCCAATAATCACCATCGGATCCGCTAGTAATATTTCGTTGAAAAAAAAAAGTTCAGCCTGTTAACTTTTGAACCTTTTCCTAAAGGTTTTGATTTAGTTTTGCGTTCAGATAAGTACAATAGGCCTCTAGTACGGAACTATCCGCAGTACACTCAAAATTCGCTACTGGAAGTGCGTCATCAAACTGCGACCTCGAGGTGTCGCTCCAAGCAAGAATAGATTGTAATTATACCTTATAAATCTGACTATTTTTATTGTAACATACGAGTTGTTCAGCGAAAAAAAGGATAATCTAGATCATTATAGATGATATAGGCATTTGCAGTATGAAAAAATGTGCCATATACTGGAAATCATCATAATTACATAAAATGATTTACTTTTTAATTGGCCACTCTGTGTCTACTCTGACTGAGCTCTTAACATACCAATTGCAATATTCTTGCCCAATATCCCCCGCCGAACATACCCAATTCCATAACATGGACTCTGTCTAGACCCTGGCTTCCATCAAGCAGAAAAGACATCATCCCCATCCGGTACATGTGGCCCGATATAGTCTCGCAGTCTTTTACATTACGTAGTACCCATCCGGTTCGTTTGATGTGCTGCAAATGAAGAAATAAATTAATAACATATTATCTCTCATCTTTATCACTGCAAACTGCAAAACTTATATCATCTGATGTTGTCAATCGCACCAGCTGTTAAAAAATCTCGATGTATATTTTCAAGGTAACAGACCTACATATGTACATCAGTTATTAGACAGTTGAGGAAATTTATTGGTGTTAATAAAACGATTACAACCAGATTACGTAACTGAATTAAATTATCTTTAAGTGTATAACAAATTATTGTTGAAGTTGACACTTAAGAGAAAAAAAAATCATACGATCTGAGTACTTACCTTCAAGTTGCCAACCAGCTCCAGAAATTTAACATAGTCTGCGTATTTGTTTCCATGGCTAGCGTCGTCGCTTCCTGGATGGCCATTTGTCGCGGCCCGGTGCATTACTTTACTCACGTGAGTTTCTCCTAACGTTACTAATTTGGATAACTTTGTGCACAAATCAAATGAATGTTTCTTTAGTTTGGTCGATAACCTATAAATAGTAAGCATCTTAATACTCGAAGTTGTATGCTTGCGAAACTATGGCCATCGCTCTGACCACAAGCAATGACTGAAAAAAGTATAGACTACACGCTAATATAAGATTACCGAAAATTAGGTTTCAACTTTACAGAAAATTTGGTGTTGGTGGTAAAACTGAAAATTTCGGTAAAATTTACCGACACATTTCTTTTTATTTTTTTTTTTTTTTTAAAAAAATTTTTTTAAAATTTTTTTTATTTTTTTTTTTTTTTTTTTTTTTATATTTTTCCCCGGGGGGGGAAAAAAAAAAAAAACACGCTAAGATCAGTTTACTTAAATATGAGTGAACTTTACCCATAATCGCGGAAAAGTGCACATACTCATTTTATGGGTAAAGTAAAGTTTACCCATATTTGGGTACACATGGTTAACTAACAATATAGGTAATGTTTACTTATTTATGGGTAACCAATTTAAAGTAAATTTTACGCAAATATAGGTAAATCTAAAACCTTATATTGAAATTAGACGCAAATATGGATATGGATTTCTCTGTGCTTCAATTATACTACTACTATAGCAATTGGACTAACTGCTGATTGTTTGTTCCATAACAAGTAATACAAATATTGCTGAGAAGTGATTAAAAGGAAATGACTAACAGTTGATCAAAACAATTATTGATCGAATGGTTGAACCCATCAGGTTAAAAAAAAAGAACGGCATTACTTTTTCAGATGTTGTGATTCTTCCCACTCACTCTCATCGTAGTGTATTCTCTGTACAATTCCAAGGTCACAACTCTGCCACAACCTTCTCACCGCTCAATTTTCGGAACGAATCCGGATCCAAATGTTTTTTTCAGTTCTTCCATCTTCTACTACGCAATTCCAACTTTCGTAATGGACCTCAATCTGTTGAATCGCAAGATGAAATGATAACCAACCTACTCGATCCAATGAAGCTTACGAACTGCCAATGTTTATTTTTTTCATCCAAATATAGGTAATATGCATTTACTCATATTTAGGTAATATTACTTAACTCAAATTGTAAGTGAAGTTGACCCACTTTTGTGAGTACAATTTACCCATATTATGAGTATTGCATCAGTTACCCATATATGGGTGAAACAATTACCTTTTTATGGGTAATTGAGTCTTAGCGTGTACCGCTGTGCCCTACACGCTAAGAAAAAAGTACCCAAAATTAAGTAAAAATAAACTCAACGTTGAGTTCTGTCAAGTGAGGTTACCAGTTGGGTGAATTAAAAAATTGAAGTAGGTATAATTCACCCATCTTGTCAGTAATGATAGATATACTCAAATTTAAGTTTTTTTTTATCTTCGATATTTTATTCCAATTTTAAAAATTTTAATTGGCACACACCTGCCGTCGTGTCGTGAATTACAACATCGTCATTCGTTATATTGTTGGTTTTATGCTTATAGATCTATGTATTTTATCAACAATGTTTGAAAATTTAATCAGCACCATTAACTATTGTAAACTGGTATTTCCAAACCTAATATGTTTATATTTTAATTTGAAGACCAAAACAACTCAATTTTAAGTTGAAGCTACTCAACCATCCCGTTCTCTTCGCGCATTAAACGGTTGAGTATTTTCAACTTAATTTTGGTTGAAAATCGTAGCACCCGTCGGTGGTGTTGACGATTGTCATTTATTTGTTAGTCTGGTCGACTACGAACGCATTATTTGTTCCTCGCAATTGTCTTAGGTTATCGGATAACCTTTCAAATCCACGAAATGGTAGCATTGTTAGCAACGCTATTACTTATGGATTGCCAACGTATTTATGAGGTGTTTTATTGTTTTACTGCACCAATATTGACAAATAAAAATGATCGATTTAACTATTTGTCCGTGTGTTTTAATATTCAGTTCGAAAAAAATGATCATTAGGTATCTATGTTCATGCATAAATTTCTCCCATTTATTTCGATAATTCATTAGGTAAATTTTACCCATTGGCACTTGAAATGTAAGTACCAAAAATTAGGTAAATTTTACCCATTGCTATTTGAAATGTAATAACCCAAAATTGAGTTTTCATCTTATACCTAATTTTAACTTAATGCACAAAACATGCGAGATGGGTGAAAAAAACTTAATTTTGGGTACTTTTTTCTTAGCGTGTAAGCAATATATTATGGTTTCACTTGAAACCCGAATTTATCGACTAGCGACAATCGATTTTACTCTCATTCTGTACGTTATACCTAATGTCGGAAGTAGTGCGCTGTATGGCGCGTCTGATGCGCTATACAGCGCGCTACTTCCGACATTAGGTTCAACGTATGGATCGACTGTAAAATCAATTGTCGCTAGTCGATAAATTCGGTTTTCAACTGAAACGATAATACCATAACACTAATTCGACTGACTACCAGCAACAGTTATCTGTCATTATCTGATACAGCACCCCGAAATACGTACCCGCTAACGAAAATTGAAACGGCAAAATTAACCAATCCCAAGTAACCACGAGGCTGTAACAGCATGCATATATAGGGCATATGCATTACGTCTAGTGCATCATTGAAGTTGGATTAAAGCTGAAAAGGGCCCCACTAAGATCAAACTAATGCTATATCTTTTGTAATGCCATAAGACATTGCTAAAGTAGCATTATTGCGTTGGTAATGCATCACTATATTCTAAAGCTAATCTAACGCTTCATTACTTGACAACTGTTGAATTGATGCGATCCCGCATTACCGATGTTGATTTTGGGATGAATAAGTGCAATAATATAATGCTTGTGGTTACTTGGGATGTATAATTAAAATGGTGTGCACATTTTTCTATCAGACAAAAACAAATCTGTCGAGGATCTAATTGGGTTGAAAATCTCGAATATGGTAAGTGTATAATAAGTTCGCTTCAGTTTGTTTTATTTGATTAACATGCATAAACCAAATAAATTTAAACTTCCTAAACACGACGGTGGAATTATTCAAATTGGAAATTTGAGTTTTGTTTTGATTGAGTCCAAAGGGGAAGTGACATATGAGATTAAAAGATATTGCCCAGCTCTATCGCAGCTGGGTTGCCAACCACTGCTTGTTCGAATTATATCAAGTAAATGAGATGATATAAGCTATATCAAGTACTGTTCTTAATATAGATTGACAGATCAAATGTATGGGATATCACGTAATATAGCACATGATATAGCCGCTATATCATGAATCGCACTATATCACGTAATATAGGTCGTAGTGAGAACGTACTATAATACTGGTAATGTTCTGTGGTAATACCATATTACATTTTTTTCAACACCTCCCATGCTATGTATTATAACGTTAACATTAAAAATGTGATGATGCATTACTATAAATCTAAAACAACTGAACTTTAAATACGCATTCAATTATGCATTATCTCAATAAATGCTTCATTGCTAGTTAAAAAGTAGCATTGGTGCAGTATCATCTGGATGCCATTTTCAAACTTGACTTTGGAAATGAAAAACAAATGAGCTGGCTGCCTCTCAGATCCAGAATTGTCATCTTCATTCTTCTAAACTTTGGAATTTACAGCAGAAGGTTTGGTTCTTAAAATTTCGGGAAAAAATATTGCCATTATTTTATGGTAACCTAACTTAACCAGCATATTCCCGCATAACGAAAAACAATTTGCTATATAGCCAAAACTATATTTCGAATGTAAGATATATTATCACATTTTATGTTATTGTTATCCAATAGTTTAATCTCGTTTTCACCATACAACCTCTACATTAATACATATTGTTAATGTTTGCCATATTGTCATTGAAAGGTTTCTTATTGTCTGCACGTGGTCTGGATTATATACCAACTTTTTGGCATAGAGTACAGCAAAAATTTTGTTCGTGAAAATAGCCAATTTTATATGGTAACCTAACTTAACCGCCTATTCAGCATATAGTTATTTGACCTTTTACCATCTGAAATATTGTTAAAACTATATAGGTTATTGTTAGTTTATAGTTGTCAATTATAAGGGTAAATGTTGTTACAATAACGCAAATGGTCGTCAACAATTAGAAATAATGTCCAAGAATGGTTTGTGAATATGCGGGTTGTTATTTGGCCTTTTACCATCTGAAGTATTGTTAAAACTATGTAGGAGATTGTTAGTTTATAGTTGTCAACTATAAGGGTAAGTGTCGTAACAATAACGGAAACGGTCGTTAACAATAAGGGAAATGGTCCAGGAATTGTTTGTGATTATGTGGGTACCCAGTTTTCGTGATTTGTTTTTGTGATATTGAATAATGAGCATAAGCACAATCATAATAGATCGCAATTACTATATTTGTAGTTGTATTTGTGTATTTATTCGTAACGAGACAACCTTTTAGCACATGCCTGTTTATAACTTGATTATTTGATTTCTTCAAACGATGCGTCTAACAACCAACATATAAAACTACCGGAAGCTCTGGTTTAAACTTATCAATGTTCCGCGCAGATACTTGGAAGTTCGATTCTACTGATGAACCTTCAGTTCTTCCATATTATACCCGTTTTCGTGGACTGGATTCAGACGCGAAGTTTATTTTATGTTTCGAACTGCGCACTTTCAACTACACAGATACAAATTTGATAGTCAATTTTACCATTATTGGGGGTTAGGATGACTACTGCAGTATAGTGATTTTGAACCGACTATGATCATGGTCAAAACGACCATTAAAAATAGTTGATCCAACATTTGCCATAATGTCGGAATAGTCCTTGTTACCATGATCGTAGTCAAGAATGCCATGAACTTGGTGAATTCGACCATTTTCATGGTAATTGTAACCATTATATGCGATAGTCATACTGACCATGATTTAATAGTCGGTATAACCACTGACAGACGTTTAAGCAAGAACAAAATTAATCGATAACTTTGTGTAAATTTTCAAATCGCTAGCAAGCGCTAGCGTTAGCAGTCGCTTGTTCGCTAACGCCAAGTAGTTCACTTAGTCAAGGTGCCCACTGATGTGGCGAAGTTCCGGCATCTGCTAGCATGTCAAAATATCACTCCGACGTTCGCCACACGCCACCCGATATTGACACGATGTTTTGACGTGCAATGAGATGCCACATAGCGCAAACAAAACATGCAGATTTGCTTTTTGCTACTTGCTTATTGTCATTTGGCGATTCCTTTTAAATTAACGGTTGCAGAATTTTACACACGCATAGATTCAAGCATGAAAGGCTGTGGTATAACGATAGAATTTTTCTCAGAGTATACAAAGCGAGAAATTTGATAGTTAAATTTACCATTATTGGGGGTTAGGATGACTATTGCAGTAAAGTGATTTAGAACCGACCATTAAAAATAGTAGATCCAACATTTGCCATAATGTTGGAATAGTCCTTGTTACCATGATCATAGTCGAGAATGCAATGAACGTGGTGAATTCGACCATTTTCATGGTTATTGTAACCAGGGGGTGCGACTCTATCTCAGATTCAGGATTTTTTGTTTTGCTTTTGTGCGATGTGCGCACGCTTACTAGATAGAAAGAAGATTTTAAAGATTTTGATGAAGATTTTAAAGATTTACTGCTGGAAGATGCAACGCGATGCAAGTGGATGAATTAGGATTCACAAGCTGAAACAAGATTTTTCAAAGATTGATTCGCTAGCGGGGGATTTTTCGCTCATCTTGAATCTGGATTTAGATGTGTCACACCCCCAGATTGTAACCATTATATGCGATAGTCACCCGGATAAAAATAACCATACAATGATAATACAATAATATAAAAGAACATTAAAATCTATTGCCGAACATGAACCTTATTGTTCACGTATTGGATTAATGAAAAATGTATATTGTCATTACAATAGATCTAGTATTCACCCTACATGCTAGAATTTTCAACAATTGTGAAACAATACAATCAATAATAATTGACTCAGATTTGTTCTGGAAAAAATGATTTTTTCTATAGTTAAGATACACAACAACCCACTTATTTTATTGTCGATGTCTCAATTAACATTAAATTCTATTGTGGAAACAATATCTCCTATTGCCATCATATTGTCATGAACAATAATATTAATTGTTCACACTATTGATTCTATTGTATTGGGAACGTCCATTAATTACGTCACGCAAAAAATGACTTTTTGTAAACCCCCCCCACCCCCCATGTCACGTTTTTTGTATGGACCTTCAAATTTTTTTGTATGGATCGTCACGTTTTCTCGAACCCCCCCTCCCCCACTACTGCGTGACATAATTAATGGACCTTCCCTATGGTTAAAATACATTTAATTGTTAATCTATGAGAATTTTTTTTTTCGGGCATCCTGACCATGATTTGATTGTCGGTATAACTATCGAATTTTTCTCTGAGCAGGAGAATGCTAGGATATTTTTTACCCATTTATGGGTAGAAAAATATCCATCTTTTGGTCTCTCATTGAAAGTAAAAGCATAGACTAACTCTAAGACCAGTAGGTCCCGAACAAATACGATATTTTTCTCGGCTCAGTCAGTACTAGCACATCGGTCCCAAGCTCGGTCCCAAGCTCAATGATTCGCCCCTAACAACATAGCTCACACCAACACATTCTCGAATGTTGTGTCAAAATAACATAGTGAATCAAAACAACAACCAAGATACTAGTACCGGAAGGTACCGAAAAGCGCAAGAATTATTGCAAGCTGCAGACTGCAAGGTATACTTCGGACCTAGGGGCTCTACAACAGTGAACCAATTTCAAATCGCTAGTTGCACATTGTTTGTTGAAAAAAAGGGGGGGGGTGGGGGGGGAGTAAAAAAAAAGGAATTTTTGTGTTTTTTTTGGGGGGGTTAAACTGAGTAATGGTTAAGTAGTGGTTGCACATGCGCCCAGCCAACATTTTCACAGGCAAATCTGGCGAATCTACACAGCTTCATGAAAATGCAGAAAGATAGCAAGAAGCGTGTATACTGCTTTTAAAAAGTTAGTATTATCACCAATTTGCAGCTTCTATGCTTGATAATCATTCTCTCAACTTTATCTCAACTTGTATACAGCTGATACTTAGATATTTATTCGTTCAAAGCAATTTCTATTTTTGGAACTGAGGCAATCGGCGTTTTATTGCTAGTCTTAACACGTTTATATAAACGTTTAAACATAGTTACTATACAGCAATCGAAAAAAATATGTATGTCAAACACTGTTTACAATACTCGTGACGATATTACGGCAATGTTGCTTTTTTACCGTTGTAGAGCGCAATTAACATTTAACTATATGAATTATATATTATAAGATTTTTATCTATACATTTATATATCACTTACCAGCGTACCAGATTCGAACTCTGCACCTTCGCCATAAGACCTGTGACTGTATCCTCTGATCCATATCAGCTGTAAGGAATTCCAGTACCCGTGTTTAAAGTGTTCAAACCAGATTTTAGTTCTAATAATGCTGAACAACAATGATTGCTGAAGCTCTTTATCAACTGGTTGATACTGTTTTGAAAATCAGTGTTACCAAAATTATTATAATCTAAACATGATAACCATCCAATTTTCGTTGTTATCTGTGCCTTTCTCGGACCATTTGTTATTATTATTTTTTAGATACTTTATTACTTCTGAGAGTAATAAAAATTGTACAATCAAAACGAAAATCTTATTAAAATTAGGTACAAGAATTTCCTGTGATTAACAAAAAAGACCGGGGATTGAACACCTGATTTACTGCTCAGTGGCCCGATAGAATAACCACTAAGCCACCGAGACATATTCCACAATCTTTTCACTAAATGTGTATAAGAAGTAAATGAATCTTATTTTGAATTTATGTGACATAATACTATCAAAACAATGAAACACAATAAACTTCAACAGAAATTGTTCATTTAAATCCAACAAGATTTTATTTAATCCCATACACACAAATTTGTATCCGTATATAATTTAACCGTTTTACGGTGAACAAAATCCTCACCAACTGAAACCCTTTGCTTAGATCTGCAAGACAGTTTCAAAGGCAACTTTCTAGGCCTTTGTGTCAATATTGTCCACCTGGAATATCGACAACCGGAGTACTCGAAGGAGTTCCCAACAATGTTCTAGGATCTGATGGTACATGAATGTCATTGTATTGATTTTTATGTATTGCAAAGAGATCCTTCAATGCGAGGTGGGATATGTTATGCTTCATTGCCTATTCCTGAAGATCATCACGAGAGGTATCATCAGTTTTTCGGTAGTAAGTACCGCTTTTTTTATATGTCTTCAAAATCCTTCGAAACATTATGAAATCTAAATACTCTGCTGTATAAAATAGACGGTATTCCTTTCATTTCGTTTGACAGCTCAGACGAATGGTTGTAAGGTGGTTGACATAACATGAAATGAATGCGCTGACTTAGCTACACTCAGGAAATTATCCGTACGGTTTTCATACGATCGGAACTGAACCACAAAGCAAGGGTTCAAGACTCATTCCATACGAAATCGTATGAAATGATTCGATGCATTGGTCGAGTAAAACATGTCTTTTATACACTTTCATTTGACATCACTTATCATGCGTGTATAGTTTCGTGGGATTGTGGCTCGTCTCTGGATCCCGAGGTTCATGGTTCGAATCCCACTTGCAACTTTTTTTTCTGAACTTCTTTCCATTAGAGAATCGTATGGAATTTACAACAATATCTTCCGGCAAATTTCCATACGATATTCCTATGAATTCCTCTCGATTCGTTCGCTCAGTGTATGAATTGCAAATCAATATTAATAACTGCAAAGATGCTGCATACTCTGTGCCGCAACTGCTTATGCAACATTCTATACAGCTATAATCACTTAGCTATATGGCGGCTAAGGTATTTTTAATACAAAGGCTTTTGAAAAGCTGTAACAAAGCTAACAAATAAAACTGTGTATAAGATAGGGAAGTTATATTTTTTTTTTATAATAAAATGATAATTCAAAAGCTTAACGGATTAATTTCTTAGCTACATAAACAAGCTGAGTAAACGTAGACAAACATTGTTCGTATAAGAGCTTTCTTTTCAAAGTATGCAACCGAGAGCTAAATGTTGTGTTAAAGCTGTGTTACATTACGCATAAGTACTGTATCGATTTTTTAATTCTGCTTATAGCTTATTCAGCTTCATTTGCTTTTATACAATTATAAAACAGCTTATAAGTTATAAACTTCGGCTTAGGCAACTAAAAATGTTAGTTGGGAAACGTCTGTTCTCTGTTGTAAAAGCTTCATATACTACACGGAGATTTGAGATTTCCCTTTTTTTTTTTTAAAAAAATTACCAATGGGGGGCATATGAGGGGGTGAAAGAGGAGGGGGGTATAAAAAAATAAAATGGGGGAAAAAAAAACACCCTTAGAAAAATTTTTTTGGGGGTGGGGGGGGGGGGGTTTTTTTTTGTGGTGGGGGAGTTTATTTTTATTTTGATTTAAATTTGTTTTGGGTTGGGGAGGAGAAAAAAATTATTTTTCTTTTTCTTTTTGGGTTGGTTTTGTTTTTGTTTTTTTTTTTTTTTTGGGTTTGGTTTGGGGTTTTGTTGGGGGGGGGGGGGGGGAAGAAGAAAATGATGAGGGTGGGGGGGGGGGGGTAGAAACACATTTTTATAAACACGTAGAACATATATGTTTAGTTTTTACTCGATGTATTATTGTTTATTTAGAATACCATTATATACAATGAGCTAATTTCTATCTTAATTTCTCAAGATTTTCCTAAACAATTTTTGAAAATAATATTTAATCGACTTTGATTAGGTGGGTACTCTCACCCATTTATGAGTACTTTGATTCCTCCGTGTATGAAAAAATGGGTACAATTTTACCCATTAATGGGGACTGGCCGGTTACAGTGTACACACTTAAATTTTTTTTACAGAAATCTACACCATTTCGATAATCCGATTTAACGGATTTCGGTGAAATTTCACAGTTATCTGTAAAAAATTTACCGGATTTCGGTAAAATTTTACCGAAATCCGTTAAATCGGATTACCGAACGTTCAGCTGTTGAGAATTCGGTAAAACTTTATAGATTTCTGTAACAAAATCTGAATGTGTATGCTTTCAAAAATGCAATGAAATATTTCAGTAGAAGCAGTAATTCAACTGCTGAAAAAGTAACTATGCCCTAAATGTACATGTTTTAGCGTTTCAATAAAGCATGTGCGCTAGCTTTAATTTGACAGGAGTGGGGCCCTTTTCGACTTTCATGGCGCATGTAAGATTAAACTGCTTTATACTATGAACATATATCGTAATATAATGCAAAACTGATGTATCTATATACAGCTTCATGGTTACGTTGGCTGAAATAGGTATTTTTTAACGTTTTTCGCTTGTCATCAACAATACCAAATTTTCGGTAATCCATCTTTACCAATAATTTCAGTATGTGCATTTTTGTGCGGTTTTAGGTATGTTTTACCGACGTTTCCGTATTATTGTCTTAGCGTGTAGTGAATGGTTTCATTTTGACATTAAGGCCCGGTGCACACCTGCGTTAAATCCCGCAGCGGTACCGCCAGGGGGCTAGTCACTATGCCACGTTGTGTTTGTGTTTCAGTGTGTCGGAAGGTGTTTCTGTGTTTCAACTTATCTCTCAATACTGCAGTCGAAAATTTATGTTTATTGGCAACCATGGACCTTTTTGGCGGTTAATTCACGCACACTTATGCATCATTTAAATCACATGAGTGCAAGCGAGAGAGAAACAAAACAGTGAGAAAACAAACAACCGATTCGTGCAAGTGGTGCCAGATATGCATTTATCTTTCATGTGGTGGCGAGTGTGTTTGAAGTGTGGCTGATTGTGTTTTTTAGGGTGGTAACACAAGGTGGCCGAGTGACTTACCCTGAGTATCGCAGCGTTTTTTGAGCGGTTGATAACGATGTAGTGCACACGATGCGCGTTTTTTCAACGGTAATTGTCGCGAACTGTCATTTGCTCCTAGAGATTGCTCCTTATTTTTCAGAATACAACAACAAACGATGGAAAACTATCGCAGAAAACGACGGTATTCGCGATTTTAGTGTGCAAAAAGTTGATGAGAAAAGCTAACAGGCGATTCTGGGTTCATCCCTTCTCCCACTTAAGAGCAGTAAGAGGGGCTTTTGTGACAACGTATGTAGATTTGAGGCACAATCTAGACAAAAGATAAAAACAGACTTCGGAACCGACGAATCGGTTCATTGTTGCATTGACGCTTATGGGAGCTTAGCAGGGGCATCGACTGATTATCCGGTAGACTAAATCGAGCACTAATCATCTACCGATTAATCCACGGATGAAGTCTAGGAGGTGAATTGTACAATCGGCCATTTAAGTAGGTTTTAGTCGATGGATTTCGTCTGTACACTTTGTCTACTAGTCAATCGGTAGATGCCCGTGTCAAGCTTGCATAAGCGTCGGTGCAACAATTCGTCGTCGGTTCCGGATTCGGTCGAGCACACCGACGAAAACTGATTTAATCGAGGGAAATGTTGGTGGGATGTTTAATGGGTTACAAAAACCAGGAATAAAGAATGTTATTATGTTATTACAACAAACATTTATTCACAAACTTAAGAATGTCCGGCAGATGGTAATCCATACCCCTCTGCGTTGATTACGGTCATGATAATTGTTGCGGCTGGTGTCCCAGATTTCCAGATTCCTTTTCACTTCTCCAATGAACAACTCGATATCCATTTCCTCTTCGTTTGCCATCACAAACTTTTCAATATTTTTTTCGATCATCGGTGTAATCGGACAAAGAAAAACTTTTCGGTTTGTTTGTTTTGCAGAGTGTCGGTAGAGAAGGTATAGGTAAATAAATAAATGTCAAATACCCGCATTGCCGCTGCGGTTCTGTAGGGAAAGGCGGTAAGCTACGAACGCAAGAAAAACGCGCGGCAACGCAGCGTGACCGCAAATCCGTGTGCATCAACTCATTTGGACACGGGTATTTCTGACCGCATTGGCGTTGCCGCGGCGGTGACGCTGCGTTTTTTAACGCAGGTGTGCACCGGGCCTAAGGGACGATTTCTTCTTCAGTCCCGCTTACAAACATAAACTAATACATTCCATTCTCATATTGCACCTCCATACCTAGGTATTATATTTGAGAAACCTCTTTCAATGGACTTCCTGTCCTAAAATAAATACGTCCGAGTTGGCTTGTAGACTCTTTAAAACTCTCATATATTTCACCTATTCGAATACATCTCGCATGCCTTACATATACACTCAGCTCACTCAGCAGTGAGAACTCTGCGAGCGGGGTTATCCTATTTCCTTGAAAGGGTCTTGCCACTACAGCTTCTTCCCCGTTTAGAAAAAACTATCATCGAATCAAAATACAAAGGTTCTGAACCTTTTACATTCAAACTTGGAATATTCAGATCAATACTCCTTTAATCGAAAGTTCATGCAAGAACAAATAAAAATTCATTACAAAATAATTCTGCTATTCACATAATTCAATAATATATATAATCCTGTCTTCTTCTTTTCTTCGGATTTCTCTGACTACGCCTTTGTTGCATTCCTTCACGTAAAATTCGATCATCCCCAAGTGGGACGGTCTTCTCTTGCATCTGAAGACTGGAACTCGATGCGACGTTTTCTGATTGGAGTTTCATCCAGGGTGCATCCTCCTCAAATAAGAAGGACTCGGCAGCGAAGTCATAAAAATCCGAATCCGAATCATCGGACACGTCATCAATTGGCCTTTTACGGTTGCTGTTGCTTGGTTGCGAATGTTGTTCAATATCGGCACTGGACTCATTTGAATGCCGTGTTGGACTCTCTCCTTTAAACACAAAACGCCGAGGAACTCGGTGGCGAGAGTCTTCGAGGTACTTAAACTGGCGCTTATGTGCCGATATTATTCAGCCGCCTAACGAAATTCTTTATTTCTACAACAGCTTCTTCCTTCGTATTCTCATTTATATGACTGGCGGGCATAACTGGTCGAGAGAAAGTGTTTCGCCATCCTTGGTAGAAAATATCTAGCCAGCCACGTCCCATAAGCGGCACGAAGTCCTTATCTCCTCGAAGCACTATCAAATAAAGCACCTTTGTATATCCATTAAGCTGAACTGATACCCTTACTTGGCTATTCTAGAAGAAACAGCTGAATAGCTTCTCCAAATTTGCTTGAATAATCTCTAATTCAACACCGATGTTTGTTGGGATCCTAATGGCAAAAATAAAATGCACAAAATGAACAAAAATCAATTACTGAAATCGTCTACGTCAGTTTAAATCACTAACAAAATTAAGGTAAACAAATGGATAAAAACCAAAATCACATACCTGTTTGTCTGCAATGAACAATCCAAAAGCTCACTGCAAAATTATGAGCAGCCAAACGCAAAACAAAAGCGAGTTAAAGCACTATGCACTTTTATGCACTCGGTGCGGCAGCTGTACCAACAACAACAACAACCAACAACTTCAACAGCAAGCAATCTCTTCCTTCCAAGCGCGCGGCCAACACTGACCTTCACCCCTAGCAGTAGCAAAACAATGCACTTTTGCAATTCGTCCTCCGGTTCAAACTGTCCCACGCTGAGATGCAGTTCGAAATGCAATCTTCGCTGTTTACTTCGCTTACGAACTGTCATACACTAGACCACTGACGTGAGACGTGAGGAGAATCTCGGCGCTCTCAGCTGCCACAGTTGATCACAATAGGGAGGGGTGATTCAACGGCGTCTTTTGTATTGTTATGCTGCGGATGAAAAGAAAACGGTCTTAGAAATTGTACAATGTCGGGTTTGTAACAAAAGCTTATTATTTCAATTTCCTATTGAAAAAAATGTACTAATATGAAATAGTACGGCTCTCTCACAAAGGTGGAAATGGACTATGCCAAATTTACTGGAAATACAGCTTTCCAAGGCAAAAACTTTACCAAAAATGAAAAGGGAAATCAATTAATTCACTCCACAAGCACTAAGCATGACGAGCATTTTTTTATGCACTTATCAACTTGCACGCGAGTTTACATAAATGGTGAACACAAAACGATACAAAAAAATATCTTTCGATTTACGCTACATCGAACTTTTCACCAACTTCAACTTACGCCGAAAAATCCACACCAAAAGCACACCTGCCGACGGTCGTGAAATGCACGGGAGTTGAAATAAAATTCTACCTCGTCGCCACTATGATATTTGAGAAACCTCTGGTCTTAGAGTTAGTCTATGGTATTATGATATCATAAACTGTCAATACAATGCTATAATTTTATTAACAGTGTATAGTTATCGCGCATGTTTTGCTTTTTTTTAATTTGTTGACGTACGGCGGAGTCGTCACCTGGTGGCAAGTCAATGTCGTTCAGCTTAGGTCCGGCACATCGAGCAGTTTACTTGTGTTGGAAGCAAAAATATTGTAAACATTGCTGAGCACGTGGGTGATGACGTCAAACTACCATAACATTCCATACTGTGAGCTCATAGTTTGACATCACCATAATCAGCTGTTCCGTGCAAAAAGTTAAACATTGAGACGAAACACAAACGCCACTATACATTTCCACATCTCACGAAAACCAATAAGCCAGATCACCCGGACCTGGGTATAAACGACATTGGTGGCAGGTGTCATCTCACTGGAGTGCTCGCGTGTTTTCGTTCTCTGTAACAAACAATTTATGTTCTAACTGATATTGTGAATATTTAATATTAATTTTATTACACGCAGGCGCAAGATCAATACTATGAGCATAAAATTGAAGAGAGAGCATCATCGAGTGGAACTAGAAGGAGATGAGAACACATGCCCCGTAACGTAAACGCAGTCTCAAAACGGACATATTTTTTAAAAAAAGTTTAGAGCTTGTTCAAACAAATTTGGAGAAGCTATTCAGCTATTCTAAAGAAAAGTTGAATAGTTCTAAATTAAAAGTATCTAAGCTGAATGTACGAAAAAATAAAATTGCAACATCACTAACTACTGTACTGTAGTGTTCAACGCAACGTCGTGAAGTTTCATCACGAGGAAGAATATTGGCAAACAATCCAGTCAATGTGCTTGTTTACGCTACAAAGATCTACTGATAAGCAGTCAGAAGTGGCAAATTACAAATATAGTTGTGATCGAATCAATCGTCAATTTGGAAGGAGGATGGTGGTTTAAATCAGCTAGTGTTTGTTGGTCGGATGCAGTTTTTTATAATTAGCTGCACATAATTTCATGGATTCTTCCATTTCCTGAATGTCGGCAGCAGTTATGTCGCCGAGACCTGAACTGGCAGCATATCCCTGCAGCTCTAAGGTCCTCTGTATGGTTGTAGGCACCACTCCCACAACTCCTTGAACTTTGGACCACAAGTGCTTGTAGGCATTCTGCGAAATAGATAGAAAAGTATTAATCAATGTTTAAGCCAAATCCATTTTTTATTCTACTTACTTCTTTGGAGCACTCCATTTTTGGTTTTTATGTGATTGAATTTTCAATTCCACTGTATGAAATCCGCCGTGTAAACCAGGTCGTTCCTATACACCTGTAACCTAGCCAGTAACTCTCGAAACTAAATTTTCAGATTTCAAGTCTCCGTGGTCTCCGTTTGCTTTGTTTTTATTTTTCTCAATACGGACAATCTGTCAAACTAACATGTACACTCCAAAACGAATTTACTCTAAATCACATTATTGTCAAGATTAATATTTTAATCTTGAATTAGTGGTATTATAATACGATTTAATGCGAAAATTAAAGATGTCTCCCCCCTAGCATCAACCTGTTGAACAACTAACTTCCGAATGACAGCTACCCTCAGAAATGTCCGCAACCTAGCCTGCTTAGTAACTGGTGCGAACACCTCATCGAAATCAACCCCGGCCTGTTGGGTGTAACCCTATACTACAACCCTAGCTTTAAACTTGACCACCTCATTGGCTTCGTTTCGTTTGAGTTTGAAAACCCATTTTGACCCTATTATTCTGCGGCCCTGGGGGAATGGTACTAAGTCCCAAGTTCCTTTTTTTTGGGGGAATTCTTCTCGTTTTCTTGGTGTGTGCGGCTGTGGGTGTGGTATATTTATTTTTTTTTTTCTGTTGTTGCGCGGGGTGTGTATAGGGACAAAATTTTTTGTGGGGGGGGGCTCTTTTTTTTTCTTCTCCCTCACCGGCAGCTTCTTCATCCTGACTGACTGTATCATATTCTTCATCATTTGGTGAACCGGCTTCTTCTTCAAGCTCATAAGACTCCTCCTTAAACGGAAGCAGCTTGATGTCATCCTCGTTTTGGCTGGTATCGTCCGAATTCGAAAGTGGAAATTCCACAGATGACGTACCGTTTCCAAGTTCGATAAAACGTGCGTCTCTACTAATGGTTATTGCATCCGTCTCAAGATCTACAAACCGATAGCCCTTGTGTTCCATCGAGTATCCTACGAAGTTTAACTTCCTCACTTTTGCGTGTAATTTGCTCCTCCTGGCTTCAGGGATATGAACATAGGCTTCGCAGCCGAACACCTTAAGGTTCCCGTTGTCCGGTTTCCTTCCCCACCATAGCTGGTACGGAGTTTTCGTCACAGATCTAGATGGCAAACGATTTTGCAGATACGTGGCGGTTAGTATGGCTTCACCCCAGTATCGTTTCTCAAGCCCGGAATCAACAAGCATGCATGTTGCCATTTCGTCGAGCGATCGATTTTTTCGTTCCGCTACACCGTGGGATTGTGGAGAATAAGAGGTGGTAAACTGCGGCTGGATCCCCTCATTTTTGTAAACCTTTCTCAGCTCCTTGTTGTCAAAATCGCCTCCACCATCCGAGCGAATCACCCGAGGCTTGCGTCCAAAAACATTCTCCGTCTATCGTACGTAATCGATACTATACCAACGATACAATACAATAGTGGGCTTTTTGTCCTTCCCCTTGTACTGGCCAGCCCAAGCAGTGGGGCAGTTTTTCCACTGCCAGTGGCAGCAGTCCAACGAACCCAACATCCCTGGGAATCCTCGTCTCTTGCCTTCATCCAACAGCCGTTTTACGTCGTCGTGGTTTGGGGATCGCAAATACCTTAACAATGGTGTGGCAGAGCTCCAACATGCAGATTCATGCCGTTGACTCTGACATTCGACCGTATTCGTCGATCACGTCTGCGGAGGACCCGTAGGCTAACTGACGAATCGCCGTAGTGCACTTTTGGAATGTCGTTAGCCCCAGCTTACCGGTAGCATCAGCTCGTTACACGAAGTAGGCATTTGCAGCCTGTACGTCCCTCACGATGCGCAGGAACATGTTTAGAGTCATCCGGAAACGTCTGCGAAATTGGTCTTCACTGTATTTTATTTTAATTGATAATCCGAAAAATAATCGTCTACCCGACGTTGCGCTCTTTCTAGCGCCAACCTGTCAATATTAGGTCGTCTCGTGCCTCTTCCCTCGTTTTCACGAATGCATTCCGTTTCAGGTAGCATTGCGTGAGTCTGGACCAGCATCTGGCTAACCAATTCAAGTTCATCGTCACTGGAATCCGAGAATAACACAGAAAACTTCTAAATTTCTTCTTTTCGACTTTCACTTGAAGGCGACGATGTTGATGACGTTCAAGAACCAATGTTGTCAAAATGTTTCACTCTGAAAAAAATTCTATCGTTACACCGACAATTATATCACGGTCAGGATGACTATCGCATGTTATGGTTACAATAACCATGAAAATGGTCGAATTCACCACGTTCTTGGAATTCTTGACTATGATCATGGTAACAAGGACTATTACAACATTATGGCAAATGTTGGATCAACTATTTTAAATGGTCGTTTTGAACATGATCATAGTCGGTTCAAAGTCACTTTACTGCAATAGTCATCCTAACCCCCAATAATGGTAAACTTGACTATCAAATTTGTCTCTGTGTACCTTTCTACCGGTACGGAACAGGGTAACCACAGACAGACGTTTAAGCAAGAACAAAATTAATCGATAACTTTGTGTAAATTTTCAAATCTCTAGCAATCGCTAGCGTTAGCAATCGCATCTTCACTAACGCCACGTATTACATCTAGTCGAGTTACGTACTGATGTGGCGGAGTTGCGGCTTCTGTTAGCATGTCAAAATATCACGCCGACGATCGCCTCACACCACCCGATATTGACACGATGTTTTGACGTGCAATTAGATGCCACATAGCGGCAACAAAACTGACAGATTTGCTTTTTGCTAGTTGCTTATTGTCATTTGACGATTCCTTTTAAATTGACGGTTGCGGAATTTTACACACGCTGAGATTGAAGCTTGAATGGCTGTGGGGTAACTAAATTGATCACCGCTATAGCAACGACCGATGTGGAGAAGGGTGGCTAAACAAAAATGATAGCGCTACAGCGCTTCTGAAATAGCAGCGCTACTGTTGCCCACCGTTAATGATGCTATAAGTAATTATAGGATATAAGAACATTAATGTAGTCTACGATTGATTGTTTGACGAAATAAATAAATAATAATTTGAAAATAACTTGAAAATAATTTGAAAATAATTTGAACCTCATCGACGATTATAGCCGTTTCACTCTGACGATGTTGATGAAGCACAAGTGGGAAGCAACGCAGTATATTCAAAGAAGAAAGAAGAAGAATCGTTGGTAGTGGCGTCGTATGACCTATGGATATGGCACGCATTCTTTGGCATGCCAGGGTCCTCAAACGACATCAATGTGTAGGAGCGTTCACCGTTATTTTCAGACCTCTACAGTGGCAAAACTCCTGTAGTAGAGTTTGAAATTAATGGGGTATTACCAACAATCAATATGCAACTAGCGATTTGAAATTGGTTCACTGTTGTAGAACCCCTCGGTCCGAAGTACACCTTGAAGCCAGCACCTAACTATACATATTTGCGCCTTTGTTTTGATTTGCTGTGTTATTTTGACAGAATATTTGAGAGTGTGTTCGTGTGAGTTCATTATTAGGGGCGTATTATTAAGCTCGGGACCGATGTGCTAGTACTGACTGAGCCAAGAAAAAAATCGTATTTGTTCGGGACCTACTGGTCTTAGAGTTAGTCTATGGTATTACCTAGCGGACGGGATTCATCCTTCCCCTTGCAAAACTTGTCCAAACGATTCCTTCGCCGGTTGGACAAAAACGGAAGGTACCTACATGCTTTTTCTTGCATAATTATTCGAATTATTTTTTTCAGAATTAATATTTATGGTACACCGAGGCTAGTTGAAACGGTGGGGCAAATTTAAATGGGTAGGTAAGCACTGTACACCATCGCAAAATACAAATTTGAACACATATTCATTTATAACTCAGTTCTGCTTACAGATAGCATACCCATTTCAACATGCCCCACCATTTCGACTTGCTCCGGTGTATCTTCTGTTTCCGTTTACGTACCAGTCGGATAAGTTCGTACAAATCAAATTTTTGCATTCTCATTTTCGTACAAAACCTTAAGGTTCAAATCGCATTGATGCATTTCCGAAAAATTCAAAAGCAGTTTTCTCCGACGCATCATTTTAGAAGGGAAAAAGATCTCGTCCGTTTATTCCTGTTGCTATTTTCCACAAACCCACGCGAACATTTTGCGATCTGAAATGATGTTTCTGAGAAAACTGATTTGATTTTTTCGGAAATTCTTTAATACGATTTGAGTCTCAACTAGAAGATAGAACGGAAACGGTAATGTAATTCTGCGATTCGTTCGAAAACAAGAATAGAGCTGATTTTCTAAATATCAATAATTCTAAGAAAATCCCAAAATCAGTTAAATAAATATAATTAGACTGTTTTTTCGTTCTCCGCAGCTTTTTGCAATTCAACAAGGAGCAGCGCGGAGAGGTGGGGGAGGTGCTTTGGGGGGGGGCCGTTTCGCCCTTCTAAAAAAACCAGCTAGACTCTGGGAAAAAGGAAGTTGGGGCTTTTTTGGGGTGTTGTTTTTTTCTTCTCAACACAAGGGGTCGGACTTCCTGATCATTTGATCAGATCTTCCCATTTTTCATTACGATCTTTGTAAAAGATCAGATGATCTTATCAAGATTTAAAATCTTTTACGACAATTTAACACTGACTGTTGTTTTATTTCAGTGTTTCAAAATATCAACAAACTTGTTATGATAACGATCGTTTGTTTTCATATTAGGCTCATATTACGCTCAGTCCTATACAGACTGTGTAACATTTTTAAGCGCAAGCATTGTTTAGGTTTATTTCAAAGCAAGATCTAGAGACATTTTTAACCGCTTTCCTACAGCTAAAGAAGCTAACGCAACACAATTTAGCATGAGAGTAATGCACAATTTTCTTATTGTTTGTCGTTATATTTTTATACTTAAACACAGATGAAATCAGATGGATGATGGGAGTTGGGAGTATGGGAGCAAGATCAGAAATTGACTGTTGTAAAGGATTCGAATGGAAACCCGTTTTGTTACGTTGCTGTAAGTGGTTCTCCGAAGGTTGGTTGTCCAGGTCATTCGTAAATTTAAGACCTAGCGACGACATAATTGTATGTGAGCTTTGGAACATTTGGCAGTCGTTAGGCAATGGTTGGTCGCAGGAGATACAAAAGACAATACGAAACAAGTGATTTGCTTCTTGAGCCGAAGTGCGCAATTGTCCTCGTGCTATCTGTTTCACGCTTTTCTTCTGATTTTTTGAATTTCTTCTCCGTTAGTCTGTCGCAATCTTCCGGTGGTAAATCATGTAGTTTATTATTGTTGTTATTGCGGGTAGGTGGGAAATCTGAAATGCTTATCTTTGAACATGATACCATAGGTGGTGGAGCACCTTCTATAGGAACTGACTTTTCTACATCTTCTTCGTTTTCATCACTTAGACTAGAATCAACAATCAATGTGCAACTAGCGATTTGAAATTGGTTCACTGTTGTAGAACCCCTAGGTCCGAAGTATACCTTGCAGTTTTCATCTTGCAATAATTTTGGGGGATTGGGTTGGGTGTTTGGTTTTTGGGTGTGGGGGGTGGAAGTTAGTCTATGCTAGAATCATACATAACCGGCTTTGCAGAATTATTCTTGAAAATTTCGGCAGGAACGTTAAGACAATTGCAAGGGGCTTTACTGCAAATCGTCTTCATGAGCTCGCAATCGCTGTTGGAATTTGTTGATGGCACTTGTCATTTACGCTAAAGCTTGTATTACACTGTTTGTCCAATAGCCAAATATTTGTCATAGGCAGATAGGCACCTGACCAACATCTATGATATCTGTCAGCTGTCTAGCTGCCTATGCCAAATATTTGGCTATTGGACAAACAGTGTACTACAAGCTTAAGAGTGCGCCCTCCATCGCTTTCCACTAATGTTACTCTGGAGGTAAGGTTCACATTCCATAGTGTGAACGCCACTGTTCGATCCAAAAACACTATTTCCGTTACTCTCTTGTTCACCTTTGTGTCCTTTAGAGTCACCCATTATGTTGAGATTTCCCATATAATTGGAAATAGATTAAAGTTGAAGCATGGCCACTTTTCCCAGATGTTGGCGACGTGCTCTCCTTTCATGTGTTGTTAACAGGGTCATAAACTTATAGTCCATCGTATCCTCCCATGGCGTTTCGAATCCATCCACAAATACTAATACAGAGCTGCCACTCTTGCCCGGGAACGACCATACTTCATCGCCGGTATAATTTACCATTCATTGTTTTCGGGATGCTTACATTCTACAATTGGTAGTCTTTCCTTGCCTTCGAATCCTTGTTTGTTGTGATTCTTTTTTGCTTTTTTTAATTTTTATTTACAATTTCAAACACAGAAAAAAATGTGTAGTTGTTTTACCAAGATTGCCCGATCAGTGGCCCGAACGTTGGAAAAGATTTGAAATCTTTTGGAGATTTTAAATTGATCAGATTGACCGACCCCTTGGCACAACATGATTGTAGAAGATGAGAGAGGCTGACCGGCTTTTCCGGCTGACGTTGAAAAAGACTATGTAGCAGTGCAAATGGGTCCAAAATGTACGACTTCAGGGGGGGAAGGGGAGGAGAAAGACAGAAAAAAGCGCTTCATGCAAGCAGATTTTATTGAGCATCTGTGGAACATAAAGGGAGAAGAGGAGTAAAACCACACACCCATCTCCCCTCCACTTTATTTCTCTCTCTCTCTCTCACCCACACACACACACACACACACACACACACACACACACACACACACACACACACACACACACACACACTTGGAAAAACTCCGCTTTTCTTGGGTCAAAATTGCAAAATTCCACCACTCAGGGATCCGCAACATAAATGTCCACCTACGGCACCAAGTTTCAGGCTAGAATTTGCTCGAAAACACTATCAAACTATTATTTTTCACCGATAGCGCTCCGACATCAAGATATTTACAGCCATTTTTATTTTTCACGTCGCACGAAATAAAACGCATGATAAAAAAACACAACAAACCGGTGGACGGTGACTGCTCTGAGAAAAATATCATCGTTGTACCGACAATTAAATCATGGTCATGGTCGAATTCATCACGTTCATGGCATTTGTGACTATGATCATGGTAACAAGGACTATTTTCCGACATTATGGCAAATGTTGGATCATCTATTTTTAATTGTCGTTTTGACCATGATCATAGTCGGTTCAAAACCACTATACTGCAATAGTCATCATAACCCCCAATAATGGTAAAACTGACTATCAAATTTCTCTCTGTGTGACTTTACCGAACACCAACCGCTTCACGCGCTGCTATCAGGCTGCTATATTAGAGCACCCGACTCTTCCCGAAAGCCTCGCTGCTAGTTTGGTAGCGCGTTTAGAAGCGACCGGTACGGTGGTGAGTGATGATAGAGCGGTGCTAAACGGGCTTCTATACCCCACCGTTAATGATGCTCTTAATGTATTGAAATATTATTTCAATTTTGTACGAGGCATACTAAGGTCAATCATTTCGCTATGTTTATTATAAGCATTCATCATCTGATTTAATGGTCCGAATTTAGTATAATTTGTACGATGGTGATCTAAAACAAATTTCGATTACGTAGTTGTCGGGTACACAGCAAAAAAAAAGGAATATACATCAACGTAATTGATGCTAACGTATTAAAAACTGATGTAATCAAGGAAATACGATGCACAATAACATGCACTTGATGGAATATTACATCGCTCTTCAAAATACATCAGAACATAATAATAATCACAAATCAAAAAGATAAATATTACATGAAAACTAATGCACATAAAGGACTCCGCAAAAAATGTTGAATATTACACGATTTCGATGCTTCATCGCATTTAGTTGTTGTGTGAAATTAAATCTCGCAACAATGCATGATTTTTTCTTGTTTTTTTTTCATCTTCGGCAACACTGTTTTCTTGTCAAAACAAAGTCAACCGTCACGGTCACCGTTGCATCCGAAAAACTCAATCAGCCGTATATCGATGACGAAACGGCGGAAATGGAAAAACCTTCTGCCATCCATCCCTCTGAGACGAACAGAAATTCGTCTGCAATCGGTACGTATTAGCATCCGCTGGTGTATTTGGCGATTTTATTTCATTCATATTTCATTCAGGTTTGAACAAGAACTCCAAGGTAGAAACATTTTGTCAAGTGGTGAATCGTCTATGTCACATGAACTGATGCTCTCTACCGAAGAACCGATTTTATGCTCGGAAGCGGATGCAATCGTACCGACGCTGCAGATTCCAATTGTACAAGGCGGTTTGATTTGAACAAGGAGCTGGTGAAACGAGAAAAAAAAAAACTCCGGCTGAGTATGATCCGGATGCGAGTGACAAGAAAGAAGACTATAACATGTCCGACGGTGCGGAATATGGACCAGATGGAAAAATGGCGATAATTCGAGTAATGGTGGAAAAAAACAAGGTGAAAGCCATGCAAACCCTCCAGCATCATCTGGAGGAAGTCGTGATGGATGATTTTCGCATGCTAGTGGAGCTAGCGGAGCACTTGGTTCTGGCGGGGGTGACGATGGTGACGACCCTAATACTAACAGATGGAAATGTTGGCTATTGTGACATCATAGCTGCAAACAACAATGTGCTTCTGGTGCACATAGACGCTGAGCACGCCACCTCCGGGATCCAGTGTAATTTGTGCTTTTACCGGAGCCGAGATCCTACTAACTTAGTGGTCCATTAAAAAGCCTACCATCTGACGGGAAATTTGACGAAAAAGATTCTGATTATGCCTGGTCTGAAGAGTTTCGGAGACGATGAATGGAAAGCTGTTGATGTCAAATTTCTCATTTTTATAAATGCATTCATATCCTTCCTTTCGTAATGGAAGTCTATTGTGACATGATCTAGATTATTGTCATTAAGATTGGGATTTGCATTTGTTAATGTTAACCCAATCGCAATGATAAAGACTTAATATGGTCGTTCTCATTTCATTCTTCATAATGTAAGGGCTTGATTTTCAATAATAAAACCATCCTTGTGTTTTAATTTCCCCTGTAAACCTTTTTTTTATTGAATAATATCCGAAAATTAGATTTACATTATAAGTTTTACATTACTTACTTTACGTCACGACTATATAGTACGTCACGATGATTCACGTTGTCTCGATGAGTTACGTTGTCTCGTTTACATCGACCAAATTACATCGATAAGCAGTGCATCATTTTATTGTGTACATCGAGACAACCTAACATTACATTACCGATGGAATGACCTATGTGCATCTGATTCTGTGTAATATTCAACAACTATTCCTGCTGTGTAGGCACATAAAAGTTTAATTTTGACAATAATTCAGTTGATTCTATTCGTTGCGAAACGAGGTCGTTAACAAATGAGACCAAAGCATAATCTCGACGCTCTTTCAATGATTGAATGTTGATCAACAAGCAACGTGCTTCATATGAAGGGAGGGGAAATTGTGTCCATCCTGACCTATGTAGTGCGTATAATAAAAACTGCTTTTGAATTGACTCTATACACTCATCGTGCTTTTTTATATGAGGTGACCAAACAACACTGCAGTATTCTAATATTGACCTCACAAAGGAAATATATAATGATTTGATTGTATAAGGGTCTTGGAAGTTGTGGCCAAAACGTTTTATGAAATTAAGCATGTTGCTTGCTCTATGAACTAATGTGTTATAATGATCCACAAATGTCAATTTGGTATCTAAAATTATTCCTAAATCTCTTATTTTATCACATATTTTAATATTTTGATTTCCTAAAGATACTGCAATACTTGGTGTGCTTCGTTTTCGACTATAAGTTATAAGGTTACATTTTTTTACATTTAGTTCCAACAAGCTTTTACCACAGAGAACAGACATCCAAGCTGGAGTGCCCACCGTGTGTAAATTTCTGTAACTGCCATTTTAAAATTACAGCTCGTTTTCGTTAGTTTTGGTGAATCGTATGTTGATGTCTGTCAATGTTAGTTTGGTGAAACCTAGACTAGGCGGCGTTGTTTTTCGAACGGTTTGCTTTTAAAAATTTACACAGTAAATTGGAAAAAAAAAAGTTCAAGCCTGGATGTCTGTTCTCTGTGCTTTTACAACACCATACATAAAAGACCTGGATTTCATTCTGAAAAACATTTATATCATCATCATTTCTTATATATCATCATCATTTCAAAACAGTTTCATATCGTCAGCAAATATAAGAACTCTTAAATATTAATAAAAGATATATCGTTAACATATAAATTTTTCATAAATATTGGCGGAATTCCATCCAAGTCTTGGAGACCTGACAAAATTTCATGGTCATGTATTTGACATTATTTGGACAATCAGAAAAACATGAAAAGTATTCAAAATCACGATCACTATCCGAAAACTTAGAATAAGTTTCTTGAAAAAATGTCGCGAAAAGATTACAAATATCTTCTGCATTATCGCCTTCGCTTTCATCCAAAGTCATTTTTGATGGGAAGGTACCAGATTTTAGTTTAGTTTTTACATAGTTGAAAATTTTTTTCATCACGTATCGGTTGCTGCTCGGTGTGGTCGTCTTCATCGGCCCGCATAAGTCCGTGTGGATGATGTCCAAAACCTGGGTCGACTTTCTTTCGATAATCGCTGGGAACGGTGCTCTTGCCGCTTTCCCTTCTAAACAACACTCGCAAATAATTCTCAGACCAGCTTTTCCACGGAAATCAAACTGGTCGACAATCCCGGAACACATTTCACTTAACTCATGTTAATTCTGATCGGTTTTTTCTCACCGTCAACTCCGTTCAAAACACCACTGCCTTCACCGACAATTTGAGTTTTCTTCCCGTCGGCACTGGTAATCCACCCTCCGACAAATTCTTTTAACAAACTGAAAAACGATTTATCGTTCGTCATATGTGCACTGGCTACACTGTCGATAATCCACTTTTCTCAGCACCCGCGATGAAGGCAATTCCTTTATTGTCACTTTGGACCACTTTTGCTTAGATATTGTCAATTTTCTTCGTAAAAAGTTCTTCTTTCTTCGAAGCATGTAGCTTCCTGCAGTTCCGACGGAGATGACCGACCTTCTTACAGAAGCGACAAATCCGCGTCTGCTTTCCCGTATAACTTTCGGAAGATTTCATAGCCTTTTCCACTTTTCGCGAACCGTCTTTACGCTCTAGCTAACGATTGTACTCGTCCATCAATTTCAATTTCACTACACCTAACGTGATGTCATCACCAGACCAGCTGTCGAGAGCAGTCACTAAACCATCGTAAGATGGAGGTTAACTCCGAAGAAGCAAACAAATCTTCGTGTCTGAATCGAGCGTAGTTCCGGCAGCATCCAAATGATCGAACAACTCGTCGATTTCGAACAAATGTGGCACCAAATGGCCACGCTCTGAAAGATTTGTTGATCACAGCTTTTTCAACAACGAAACGCGCACTAAACGGGAAGGTAGTCTTCTGGTGATATGCTTCAAACATCACATCAAACACATCGCGAGCAACATAGTTTTTCACTAAGGGAAGTTGGCTATCTTCGAGCAACAGTACGATAGTTGCTTTCGCTTTTCGGTCGGACTTTTTCCAACTGGTACTACGACCTTCCTCAGCGGGCATTTCACTCGCGACGACGTCCCATAAATCTTCCCGACACAATAAATGTTCCACACGCACTTTCCATGTAGCCCAATTCGTCACATTGAGCTTGGGAAACGAAAATTTTGCATCTGCCATTTTAAGCTAAATTTCGTCACCTCACACACGCACAGAGTAATATCATAGACTAACTCTAAGACCAGTAGGTCCCGAACAAATACGATCTTTTTCTTGGCTCAGTCAGTACTAGCACATCGGTCCCAAGCTCGGTCCCAAGCTTAATAATACGCCCCTAATAATGAACTCACACGAACACACTCTCAAATATTCTGTCAAAATAACACAGCAAATCAAAACAAAGGCGCAAATATGTATAGTTAGAGTGCTGTTGTTTTTCTCATCAATCGCTTTTTGATGAGTTTGCCTGGAAATATCACAGCGATGTCGAGCTACAAGATAAAAGCTTACGTGCAACCATCATTCAACTCATCAATCCACCGTAAGGTGGATTACGGTGAGCTGTTGAGTTGTGCAGTGGAGCAAAAGGAAGAAGACAAATTTTTGTTTTGACAGTTCTAAGAAGATCAAAATCAAGCTGGTAGAGAAAAAAGTGTTGTGCCTGAAATTGTGCGCTTTTGAAGTTGTAAGTAATTTTTATTTATTATATTACGTGTCATTAATGGTTGATGTTAACCTTTTTTGTAGAAAATCAAAGAGCAAGTTAAGAGATACGGAGAGAGTACTGCGGCCAGGTGGATTTTCTCCGACGAATGTACCGTTGGGCGGTGGTTAGCAAATTCCCGGTGAAGTGGAGTGGAGTGAATTGTGCTGCTCTCAGTAAAAATGATGTTTTATGTTATGCGTTGATGTTATCGTTGTTATTCTTGCTGTGATCCAATGATTATTCTTAAAACTATCAAGGTTAATTTTTTTATTGATTCTTTATTCAATTGGTTGATAATCATAAAAATCATATTTTACAGGTGCATACCAGTGTTGATACAAACGAAGAGCTACAAGATGTGTACAACCAGTAGAAGAAGGAACACGAAAGCACTGCAATGAAATCTGTCATGGATATTGTGAATTGTGAAAATATAGACAATAAAAAGATTAGAATACGGACAGCATGACGACTACGTGATTTGATTAAGAACCGGTGCCAACAGCTGAATTAAAGTATTCTTCTTCAAGGTGATGGGATTTCAGTTGCAGCACGGTTTTGGCAACAATCAATATGCAACTTGCGATTTGAAATTGGTTCACTGTTGTAGAACCCCTTGGTCCGAAGTACACCTTGAAGCCAGCACCTAACTATACATATTTGCGCCTTTATTTGGATTTGCTGTGTTATTTTGACAGAATATTTGAGAGTGTGTTAGTGTGAGTTCATTATTAGGGGTGCATTATTAAGCTTGGGACCGAGCTTGGGACCGATGTGCTAGTACTGACTGGGCCAAGAAAAAAATCGTATTTGTTCGGGACCTACTGGTCTTAGAGTTAGTCTATGGTTTTGGTATGTTACTTAAGAAGACGCAAGAGAAGTCCCTTGAAAATGAATGTGTAATGTCTTCATGACATATTATGCAAAAACTGTAGAAGTAACTATGGAAATAAACTTAAGAAAAACCTTAATATTTCTGCTGGAATGGAATTTAACACTCCAAAGTGAACTCACTGCCTCCTATTCGTTTCGCAAATTTTACATAAATTTGGATCGGACTCCTGCTTTTAATGTTTGATCATCTATATCTATAAATTTTCAAAAGAAAAACTACATTTCTTTTTACTTTGCCTGTAGACATATTTTAGGCTCAAAATTGGTTTCCAATTAAAAAATTCTAGTTAAAACAATTGCCAATTCTGTATGCTTGGTTTACATTAAACAAAAATTTAACTCCTGGGTTAACTCCGAATGTACCGTTTCAAAATAAATTTTCTTGAATTTACAATTTCCTGAGAAACTAATAAACATGTGATTTTATATAATACATTAAATATAATTCAATATGATTAATAAAATAATACATAATAAATAAACCAAAATCTAACAAATTAATAAAATACATTTAATCAATATTATTATTATGAGTTATTTTGCACAAATGATCATGTATCAACAACTTCTTTATTATAGATAACCAAATATTTTTTATATATGTGTAGCAATATTTTAAGATTTTTATAAATCTTAACTAAAATTTACTAAGAGGTTATGTATAGAGGGACAAATTCGGTTTATTTGAGATTTTTTATTATTCGTACTACCCAAGTAATCACGAGGCTATAATAGCATGCATGTATAGGGCATATGCATTACGTATAGTGCATCATTGAAGTTGGATTAATGCTGAAAAGGGCCCCACTAAGCTCGAACAAACAGTATCGACTTAAAAATTAGAGAGCTTACGGAATTCTGTTCAAATTACCAAGCGGAATTTTGACAATTGATCTGCATGGAACGAAATTTCACCTTCACTTACGGAATAATCGAGCGGAATATTTTTCCGAAAGTAAAAGTGACAGCTACCATTAGTTTGCGTGGAATCCTTACAAATTCCAATTTTATTTTTCGAATTTAACATGGGAGATAGAAATAGAAAAATAAATTTCTTTCGAACTCGATACCGACCTTACTTTCGGAAAAATATTCCGCTCGATTATTCCGCAAGTGAGGGTGACATTTCGCTCCATGCAGATCAATTGTGAAAATTCCGCTTGGTAATATTTATTGGATTTTTCTTACATCATACAACAAACCGCTTTTAATTAGAATTTAATTTGAATTTTCTAGAAGCATTTTAAAACTTTTGTCCTATACTTTAACGTGGGAGCTGTCAGATTTATCACCACACGGTGTCTTCTTCTTTTTTTCAACCTGGATTCGTCCATACCGATATGTTTTTTTTTTCGTTTTTCTACATGAGTGTGTTTTTAAAACAAGTAATAACATTACCTAAATTTGAGTATTCTACTCCAAACGTGTTAGATTGATTTCAGAAGCTATATTTTTGTGGAAAGGTTGTCCGGACCTGTCAGAATCAGCTGTGAATTATAAAAATATTTTTCCTTTTTGTTCGTAAGTGTACGTCAGTTTCACAGCAACAACATCAATCCCAATAAAATAAAATGTTTAGGATTTCAAAAAAGCCACTTTATTATAGAATCATTTTGTTGCAACCGATGCAACATAAAAGGTAAGTGCCAAGATGCCGATTTAATTAAAAAATGTGTACAATGTAGTGTTTTACACCCGCTTTTAACAGATATGCGCACCAAACAAACCATTATGATGTGTTGCAGCTTAAATCAACTTGTACACATAAGGAAATAAGAGAATCATTCATAAGACTGTCGAAAGAAGTATTTATTTATAGACATATAAGTATACGTTGATCAGTGTTCACTTAATAATTGATGATACAATTCTGTTGCAGTTACATCCTGATCTTTACGCCAGTGGTGCAAATAAGAAAGCATGTGAGAAATCTTTCGTAAAATTATTAGAAGCATACAAAGTTCTCAGCAAAACTGACACTAGGGCTAGCTATGATTACGAAATTTTGCTCCGGACCCAGCTGAATCAGCCTCAATCGAAGCCTGGAATTCAAAATATTCAAAATCAGTGAGTATCAGCCTAAAGACTCTTAGATGGTGTTTTCTAAATATGCAATGAATAATCTTGAAGCATACATTTTACTCCGTGATTATTTTTTTTATGATGCATAGCAATATAGTGAATGTTATGTTACAAGAGAAATTCAAAATTTACCCAGCAGAAAATGTTCGCCTTAAAGTGCCTGGAATACCAAAGAGACGAAACCGCATCACTTTGACAGATCTTTTTCTCGATTGGATCTAATATCGAATTCGTTTTTGAACCTAGGTTCGAACTAGTTACTAGCGATACCCGAACTTATTGTCAGTGCAAACCTTAATCCGATACGAGTTACAGTTTCAACACACTACAAGCCGACTCAATCTTGATACCCGATCCAGGTTGGAACTGAATCAAAAACGAATTCGCTTCAAGATTATGACAGATAACCGATTGTACCATGTTTGATGTTTCGCCTATTTGGCAATCCAGGCTCTTAAGTTTAACAAGTAAGATTATTAAGCTTAAATTAATGACAATGACAATGTATTTGTCAATCGATTTGGTCTATTATTGGGATTGGGATTGGTTCCAACTAAGTGCAAACCTTAAACATAGATTTCAATCATAAAAAAACCTGGGGTATTCACCGTAATTATCAATACTTTTTACTGAGCTATCGGCAGCGAAATGTGTTCACCGGAATACACCGATTTCAGCCGAAAAAGGGCCATCCAGAAATATCCAACCTCGTCAAAATGAAATGCCAAAATCCGAAAGTGTAACGTCGTTTTAACGAGATCCTATTAAAAGTAGCCGTCAAATAACCTACACCTATGGGTTTCCCCATATACATGGGGCAGTTATGCTTATAAAGGCAGTTTAGTGCAATCGAAGTTGCCATGCAAATTGACCAATATTCGTGGTTCTACGTAATCGGTTCTTTTGATGCACTTATCAATGTAGAGTAGAATGTTGGAAACTTAAACCGGGAAGGGCCTTGGTTAAGATGTACCACAAATCTGAATTGATTCTTAGGCAAAATAATCACTCATAAAGATCCGGCCGATCATGACCGCTGAAACAGCGTCACAAAGATTATTTTTTCTCAACAAAAACATATGAATGTACTGACCGGATCACGGCCATACCGATAAAGGAAAAAAAATATTTTATGTGGACAGGTTGTCCAGGACAATCATTTCACTGATAAAATATTTTTTGTGGACAGCCATTTCACACACATTTCAACCCTTGCGCTGAACTGGCCGGCTTGACGTGCCGCAAGGACTCCCTAGGGATTCTCAAGACCCGAAGCTAAGAGTCAGTTCCCTTGTGGTTATATCACATCAATTCGTTTTTCCACTGTAGCAGCAGCACATTGAAATTGTAGATATACTATTCTTTATACGGTATATAATTTCAGATCATCCATGGAATTCTCAAGTATGGTAAAATAATTTTAAATAATTTTTTGTCTCGTTGTTATGATACATTGCAGCAGAACCACAATCTGTAGACATGTGAATACAATTAAATTTGTTATTATCGTTTTATATCATAACAGCCCTTCACTATATTATCTATGCTATTTTATATGTCATTTTCAGCTTCACATATATTCGTCCATGTCAATTATAGCCCACCTAACCTACGTTATGTATTTGAAAAGATAGGAAGGTTTTTAACGTTTTTTTTGCGAAAGGATCTTATACGACAAATTCTACTTAAAAAAGCTTTTTCCTTCTTCACCAAAAATATGTAATTTAAAACCATTAATTTCTTATTTCACAGATATAAAGAATCATTTATGGGTCCAAACCAACAGGAGTTATCGGAAAATTCGATTTTTTTGTAGTTTTATTAAGTTTTCGTTTTTAGCATTATTCATTCCCATATGAAATTTATTTTGCCTTATTGTTAGCTGTTTTCAGCTTTTCGAAGGCTATTGGGATATTATTAGTACATATCTAATTTGGATTCGGACTTTAATTGTGAAAATAAATTCAAATCTTAGTAGTTCTTAATCCTGTAGAAGCTGCAACAGCGGAAGTCTTTCGGTGAGTGAATGGCCAGCTAAGTAACGGATATGTATTGCTCGTATTATTATTTTACATTATAACGTCAGTTTATTATTTTATGTTTCGATATTAAAGGTTGTGGGCTTCAAATAGTGAGTTGACAACTTCGAAGGAGGGTGCAACCGACCTCTGGTCCTCACAAGTTCCTACCTCACGCCTCCACGAGTCATATGATCACAAAAGACTGCCAGCTGAAACATGGAGACGCTGGTTGGCGTAGCCTGGGCAATGTTGTCATTTTGACAATAGTGAAGTGAGGGGGTGCGACCTGTAAATCATATCATATAATTTTCCATGCTCATATCAATTAATGATTTCAGCAGGCTTTGGAATCATCTTTGCATTTCAAAACCATTTATCTCAGGAGCCTGGAGCAACATGACATGGATAAAAGGCTGAATTTGTTTTTCAGCTTTTCAGCATAACATTTACTTTGAATTTGCACTTCTGATTATTAACTACTTTATTCTTAAAAGACTGGCATGCGCTTATGGGCAGTATAGGTTAATCTTTTAATATTGTGTTTAGTGGTATTAAGATTAGATAAGCCATTTATTTCAGAAACCATCACACTGGGCTCTGCAATCGCTCCAATTGATATCATAGAAATGTAACTAGAACAATATAAAGACATGTTTTAACAACATGTCTTATAAAATAATATCTCTCATTGAAATTATAGTTTTGATATTTTTTTCTGTTTTCAGTTTTTCCAGGACTAGTAGGATATTAATACATATCTAATTATATTTTTTCAGTAACAATCCAGTGGATGTCAGATATGTTTTGTACATACGCATATTATGTTCTCGTATTGACTTACTGTAGCCGCTTTTTACATGGTCAACTAATTTAATTGTGTCTTAAAATGCCATGTACATCATTCAAGTTGGAAATTTGTATTAATTTGCATTTATTAATTTGCATTTTTGTCTTCTATGATATTTTAATTTTTTATGTGAGGAAAGTAAGACCTTGTAAAGAACGAGCAAAGTATATGTATTTCAGTTTTGATTCCTTTCATATTGGATCAGTTTATGAAAGCATATGAGTCCTATACGTACAAGCAGTGAAAGATGCGTTTGAAAGTTTTATGCCTTGCATATATGATACAATATATTTTTATTGCACCAGTTACGGTCAGCGCTAAACGACGGTGCCAGAACAGTTCAAAACGTATATAAGGAAAAGTGTCGTGTCGTAAAAATTTGGTTTCGCTTTTTCACTGCGCTCTAGCGAAACCCCTTCCTGGGGTTGAATATCATCCGAATCCTGCGGAAAAGTTCCGTCTTCTCGCGTCGAGAGTCTCTGGGCAGAGTCGAAATAGTTTGGCACATTGGGCTGCCTTAAGTCGCTAGAAGCATACGCGTTTTGATCCTTACTTACATTTCATTCGCTGACTACGGAGAAGTTATTAGGAAGTGAAAAAATCTCTTGTGTGAATATTTTCCATTTTTCGTCTCGCATTGTTCCTATCTCCCTCGGTACTGTTCATAGTAGTTCCGTTCAGTTAGCTAAAAGTCTTTCCTATCGGGATTTCACGGTGTCGGAAGCTACTAATCGGGAAACGCAGCATTTATAATTACCCGTTCCAGATAGTAATAGGCCCATTTCCGCGACAACAATTTAGTCGCCGTGCTTTAATCAGTGAAACTACTCTGCCGTTCTGGGCGGCAGACGACACTATTCGGAGCACCAGAAGTAAGCGTCTATCCAAATAATGGCACTCAGTCAGACGACGGTGTAAGCGAGATAAGGCGCTATAACCTTGGCAATTATTGCTGGGCTTTTGGTTCAAATGCCAAAAGTTCACCCATAGGCAAAAGGAGCATAAACTAATCATTCTAGCATCTATGCTCCCTACGATATAGTACAAATTATCACACTGTTTAACTCTACATGGTACGTTTGGTGGTCCACGCTTTCTTCCTTCCCTTGATTCAGAGTATAGAGCGATTTTAGATCTTTTTGGAATCGCTCTATTTCTTGGAATCCTCTCTGCGGCACACACTACGCAGTTGGCCTGGCCGATGACAAGAAAAATGGTGTACTCAAGAAACCATCATTTTCCAGGATGCTTTCAAGAATTGGCTGCGTTAGTGTGAGATTAGATTAGATTAGATTATGTTTTGATATTAAATGTTGTGATATTGTTGCATTTAAATTTATTTCATTAAAATCACTGTAGTACGTATGAGACTAGGTTTACTATTATTTATATGCTGTATAGATTCAGATCATCGTAGGTTTACTATTCTTTATATGCTGTATAGTTTCTGATCATCCATGGATATCCCAAGTTTTATAAAATAATTGTAAATCGATTTCAACTTTCAGGTTCAAAAAAATGGAACGTTTAGTATCATTCTTATATTCATTAATTATATTATTTTTCATTATAATATTCATTCACTATATTTTTTATCATTATAATATTCATTCACTATATTTTGTATATTATTATATGACATTGAATATACATTGGGAAGAGAGGGAGCATCAGGGTCCATTGGGAAGAGAGGGAGCATCACTCAAGCTGGAATTGGACAATGGAATGGTATGACAACCGGCGTCTAGGAGGGAACAAACAGTATCATTTTCTTTATCCTACCGATTCGATTGCGATGATATGAATTCTACTCCAACAGTTTCAGTGCGAGTGACGCGCCCTTCTTAACAAGCCATCCCGTAGAAAGCTTAATAAGTATTATGGAGAGTGTGAGCTGTTTAGTGGAATACCTGTAACTAGAAAATAAGAAGAATGATTAGTATTTTCCATTTAATTCCAACTACCTTTATTGCTTATCTTGACAGATACGCGTATTTCGTCTACAATGTGCAGACTTCTTCAGTGTCGTGTACTAATACTCGACAGTCGAGTATTAGTACACGACACTGAAAAAGTCTGCACATTGTAGACGAAATACGCGTATCTGTCAAGATAAGCAATAAAGGTAGTTGGAATTAAATGGAAAATACTAATCATTCTTCTTATTTTCTAGTTAATAAGTATAGCAAATGGGGTTATTCGATTTGTTGGATCGTATCGTTGGAAGGAGAATCTTATGTTCCCGCGAGTTTCGCGTAAGTGTTTTGGCCTTCATAAAGCTTTACTGTGAATGCAACCCGGTAACTCAATTTGATCTTGCTATTAAGTGGAGCTACATACATGACAAGTTCTTAGAAGGGATGGTGGCTACCTTACATACATACATACACGTATTTCACACGCATTTCAAAAATTAATTAATTGAAATCCTAACAGCCAATATTTCAGCCTTCGTCACTCTTTTTACCCTTCTTACACCCTCCATGATCGCTTGAAAACGACCAACATGCGTCATGCTGAGCTCTTTGGCTCCTGTTAGTAGACTACCTACGATTTTACACATACAACTAAGACACGCTTTGCACCCGAGCCATCCGGTGCGCAATCCCGCCTGGAAGCAGACATCTTCTTCTCACTTTTCGGACTTACCGGTAGGGTGCCGAAGTCACTACAGCGATTCCGGTGGAGCCTGGCGTCCGGTTCACTGGCGCTCCGACGACCCAGACCGGTGCTACGGCGCGTTCTACTCGACTAGCCTCCGGCGGTGGATCTAGCCTACTCCGTCAGAGAGTTCCCCGGCGAAGGAATTTATCCCGAAACCGATCGTGCTTCCTTCTCGACACCTATATCGTATGTTATTGTTTCCTTCCGCCAACTCCGCTGTAGTGCTGACATGATCTGTAGTACAGTCGTGTTCACCGCGTTCCACTTGCCTTCGTCGCTACACATACGTCCGACAATATTGTTTACGTTGACGTCAGTGCCGACAATGGATGCCATTTCTCCTCGTGGGAGCGCAAACCTTGGGCAACTGAAGATGACGTGTTTTGGTGTTTCTTCTGTGTACCGACACTCAGGATATATCGGCGACATTGCATGGCCGAATCTGTGCAAGTACTGCTTAAAGCACCCACGACCAGACAGGAATTGCGTCATGTAGAAGTTAACCTCCCCGTGTGCTCTGTTAATCCACATCGACCGGTTGGGATTTAGACGATGGGTCCACCTGCCATTCGCAGCGTTGTCGCACTGCTGCTGCCACTTGGATAGTGTGTTGGCTCGCACTCTCTTCCGAACTCCTCTTGTGTCTCGGTCCCTGTAGCACTGAATATCTTCTTCCATTAGAAGGCAAATGGGGAGCATCTCGACTATCACACACACGGCGTCTGACGAGATAGTTGGATACGCACTCGATACGCGCATTGCCATCAGCCTGGACGTACGGTTCAGTTGGGCGCGATTTCTTCCAGTCTTCAATGCCGCCAACCACACTGGGCATGACTCCCAAGTGTCTGACTTCGCTCGGTCTTGCGGTGAGCTAGCGATAGCTTCTTCCCACGCATCCAGTCTTCCACCGCATCTATCGCCTCCGTGGCCAGTAGATCCCTGTGGAACGCCCGCCGTAATAGCCACACTCCTCGTTCCGGTGTCTGCTTCGTAAATCAGTCTGCAATTCTGGAAATAACTTTTCAGAATCTGGCACAGATACTCATGCACCCTTAATCTATGTAACGAATCGGTGATTGCTGCCCAGCTGGCACTGTTGAAGGCATTTTTTACATCCAGGGTGACCACTGCGCAGTAACGGTTTCCTCTTCTCTGTTGCTTCAGTGCCGTCTCCATAGCATCCACAACCGTTCTGATGGCATCTACAGTGGACTTGCCTTTCTGGAATCCGAACTGCATCTCTGATAGACCGATTTCAGTCTCCGTGTACTTCGTGAGCCTGTTTAGGACCACTCTCCAACAATTTGCCAACGGTATCCAATAGGCATATCGGCCTATACGCTGATGGGTCGCCGAGAGGTTTACCTGGCTTTGGTAGCAGCACTGGCTTCTGCCGTTTCCAGATGTCGGAAAAACTGCTCTCCTGAATACAATGTTGTATTGTGGTCCAGAACATATCAGGATTTTCGTGGATCGCTGTTTTTAGAGCTACATTTGGAATTCCGTCCGGCCCTAGAGCTTTTCGGTTGGCAAGAATTCGGCCACCGCGCTCAGCACTTCGTTTGTTACCATGATTTCACGTTCACGGAAGCTCTACACCCAGATGTTGACGAAACCACATTGCCTCGTTATGGATGATGAGACGTATGTAAAAGCAGACTTCCGGCAGCTTCCGGGGCTCCAGTTTCATCATAAATTCGATGTCCCTGAGGACGTTAGAAAGCAGAAGATGTCAAAGTTTGATATATGATTTGGCAAGCAATTTACTCGTGTGGAAAGCGGACCACCCCATTCGTGACAACTGGAACGGTCAATGGGCAGGTGTACCTAAAAGAATGCCTCCAAAAGAGTCTACTTCCTCTTCTGAGGTCATACGATGGTCCTACGATTTTCGGCCGGATTTAGCCTCGTGCCATTACTCGAAAGAGGTTTTGGAGTGGTACAAGGCTAAGGAGGTCAATTTCGTTCCGTAGCATCACAATCCCCCGAACGCACCGGAACTGCGGCCAATTGAAAAGTACTGGGCCATCATGAAGCTATCATGAAGGTATCCTGAGGAAGTGAAATCGGGAAAGATATGAAGAAAAAATGGATTGCCACGCAAAAAAAAAGTTGGTCCAAATGTTGTACAGAACCTTATGAGTAGTGTAAACAAGAAGGTTAGTGCATTTGGATATGGAATTGAAATGGAATACAACAAACATGGGAAAATATTCATAACATGTTTTATTTTACTCCCTGAAAGTTTGAAGATGATTGGTTGAACGGGCGAATTTTGCCGAATATTTGTGTGTGTCGCAATTTGATTCCGTACACCCTTTAGGGTAACCTTCGTTCCTCCCTTTCGCCGTTATTGCTGGCCCTCTGCATTCTCCTTCTGGCTCGGAAGCACTGTGCACGCAGATCAGCAATCGTCGGATTCCACCAGTAGAGAGGGCGTCGACAGTTTCTTGGATTTCCCATCCTTGGCATGGTTGCGTCACACGCTCGGGATAGAGTAGCTATCAGCTCGTCTGTGGTGAGGTTCAGTGAGTTATCCTCCAGCTTCAGAGCTTCATCAAACACTTTCTTATTGAATTTCGTTGTCTTCCACCTCCGCTCGTTAAGTTGAGTTCTACTTGACTCCGCCTGAGTCCTGCCTCCGATGTAGTACCAGATCGCTGATGGTCACTGCGGGTATATTCCTCACTTACTCTCCAGTTTATAGCTCTCATCAGACAAGAGCTGCAAAAGTTACATCTATGATGAACTCTCGACCTTCCCTACGGTAGGTGCAGGCATTACCTTCGTTGGCGATGTCTACATTCAGTTTTGCCAGAGCTTCAAGTAGGCTGCTTCCCCCTGTGTTTGTTAGTCGACTACCCCACTCGACCGCCCAAGCGTTGAAGTCGCCGGCTATGACGCCTGGTCTTCGATTGATGAACTCCTCTATCATCTTGCCCAACATCTGGTTGAACTGCTCTATCGTCCATCATGGGGGTGCGTAGCAGCTACAAATAAAGGTTCCGTTGATTGTAACCATCACAAAACCTTCATCTGCGTGGCACACAACTTCTTGGACGGGGTATTTTCCCACTGTCCAGATTGCTACGGCCTTGGCCCTGTCTGCTGTCCAGTTATCATCTCCTGGGGGGTTTCGGTATGGCTCCGGAATTATAGCAACATCGCACTTTTGTTGCAGCAAAAGTTGTGCTGTATCACAGTGGTTGAAGTTGATTTGAATTGCCTCCACTGTGACTTAAGAGCACTCGCTTGTTTGAAGGCCGGACATCTTCGGCCACCTGTTGAGTGATTTCTGTTCTCCGTGTTAGCGCAGATCAGGCGATTTAGGGACTACCTGCAGTTTTGAGCCTTGTGGCCTTAATCACCACACCTTCTGCATAGTTTGCTTCTGTCAGGCCCTTTGCAGTTTCGTGCTAGGTGGCCGTACTCTAGACATTTGAAGCACACCTCCGGTTTCTGAGAAATACTCAGTAGGCACACAGGCCAGCCTACTTTGATCTTGCCAACTCTTAGTCCCTTGTTGGCTGCATCAATCGGTAGTTTAATCAATGCTACCTTCGTGCCAGAAGGCCCATTTCTTATGGGGATAGTCATCTGGGCTTCTCCTAGCTCGCACTGCTCCTTCATGGCTAACCCAACTTCTTCTTCCGATGTGAGCTCGTCCAAGTCCTTGCATAGGCGGTTGTTTCCGGACACTAGGCCCTGACTTGGACATTCCCATCAACTCTTTACTAAGATATGAACGATACAGTACTTTACGGCCTATTATAATAGTAATCAAACAGTTTAGTCTCCGATTACATACTGAGCTATTTGTGTACTGATTTTAATTTTGTTGGCGCCAAATCAAAGTTATAAAATCCTCAAATAACTGGTCAAAATTTAATTATGATTGGACAATCGTTCATGGTTATATGACCAAAACAATACCTGAGAGCACATGATTGTGAGATGAAAATATACTCGTTCAGTTCAAAACCGGACAAGACCATTCGCACCAATCGATGCTGCTTGCATTCTATTGTGTCGCATATGGTGCGTTGTATGGCACATCAGATGCACTATACAGCGGACTAGATGCCACACTATATGACTCTATAGAATTAGAACAGGATCGATTGGCGCGAGTGGACATGTGCGGTTTTGAACTGCAACGAAAAAAATCAAAAATTACACAAAGTTTCCATTTACTATTACCAGTGGGTGGATAGTCATGAAGAAAACGAATATTTTTTTTGGCTCAGGAAGTACTAGCAAACCGGTCCCAAGCTCGGTCCCAAGCTTAATGATTCGCGCCTAAGACCGTAACTCACACCAATACACTCTCAAGTATTCTGTCAAAATAACATAGCAAATCAAAACAAAAATAAAGATACTAGTACCGAAAGGTACTAAAAAGCGTAAGAGTGCATGGCAAGGTGCAGACTGCCAGGTGTACTTCGGAACTAGGGGTTCTACAACAGTGAACCAATTGTAAATTGTAAGTTGCACATTGATTGTTGGTAATACGGTCAGTGCCTTGGATTTTCATAAAATATCCATGAGAAGTGAAAATGATTTTATCCCAATGTAATGATGATGTTTACTTTTACGGTTTTCATGGTTATCGCTGTCACTTCTATGCCAACTGAATTTTGTTTGCTGCAATGAATGAAGTCGGCTCTAAGTGCAGGTCAAAAATTGGCTGTCACTGTTGTTTTGATTATCAATCGATAAGCATGAATTTCATTAGACGAATTCTGAATATCATCTCTTGTGATAATTTTTTTTAGCTATGTAGAGATTTTGAATCTTAATACGAACATGAAACAATCAGGGTCGTCATCATCGTTCCATAAGAATAGATGCTAGCAATGTTGAGCAAGAATACCCTGGACTTGACTGCCCTTGCATATTTTCCGACCCCGACGGGTAATTGATATTCATTGTGGTTTATTGAATTTCATTTCTGACATTTCGAAATTCATATTGAAAATGCACCTGTTTACATAAATGAATATCAAAGTATTTTGAAAATGAAACGTTCATTTTTCTGGTTACGTTTGTTTTCACGAGTTATCATTTGATTTTCGCATGGAACTTATTGGTAGTCAATGTTATGTTGCCTGATAATCCACGTTCTTGCGCCTAACGAGTATGGCTTTTATCAAGACTGATCACGGTACATTTTTTATATCTGTCGCAGATATTATGACCCAGGTAACCAATAAGCATTAGCAAATGCAGTAAATCAACCCTAAATCTGCATTTGAGATGCTACAAGCATTATATTAGCATTATGTCTTGAATGCTATATGTTGCACGCTTAGGAAATTTTACAGTATTTGGTAATTTTTTACCGAACTTTCAACAGCTGAACGTTCGGTAATCTGTTCGGTAATTAAATCAATTATCGAACGTTCGGTACTCAATTTTTTTAATGAGCTGTCAAAAACTACCGTACAATTCGGTAATGGAAGATTTGATGATCTGTCAAAAAATACCGTACAGTTCGGTAATTTGTGTAGTCTGGTACCGAACCGTTTCGGTATTTTTTGTGTGTTTATCATTAAACACCAAAATATTCGGATGTTATTGGTTTATAAATATATTAAGCAAAACTATATTTGTTGTTATTCCAACCAGGACTGTGAGGTCTTTCCAGCATATGGTGCAGTCAACGAAATACTACGAACGATGAGTGTCGGCTGCATCGGATGCTGGTCAGTGAAGTTGTCTTCTACCTGTAGATGGATACAATGCAGCAAATATATTTTGCATGTGTATCATTTAGAATCAAAATCCATTATTACATCGAACCTATTGATTGTTTAGCGTGTAATCAGCACATTTGAAATATTTATAGCTAGCCGGATGAAAGCTCTAATTAACGCTGGTTTATTTTCTACATACATACATGGAATAATTAAAATTAATCAATATCCAAACCACCTTCTGGACAACCGATCACTGGAACCACGAGGCATCATAGAAAATGGCTGACAGTTTGACAGTTAATAATACTTTACCGGGCTTCGGTTATTCAGAGTTCGTTTTACGTTTTGTTCGGTAAAGTTCTTACCGTATTTAGTGATTGTTTGTTTTTACCGTATGGATTGTATTTTTTTCTACCGTATACGGTAAATAAAATTCAACATTACAGATCGTTCGGTAAAGTGTTACAAAATTACGGTAACATTTTTTATGTTTACCGAAAAATCGGTAAGATGTTATGTTTACCGAAATGTTTCGTCAATTTTTTTACCGAACAGCAAAATCGAATTTAAGTGTGTGTAAAGTTGAATTTCAAATGCTATTTAAATGCTTTTAGCCTGTAATAAGCAGTTCGAAGGCAAAATAGCATTAATGACGCATTATCATAGCATTGCAGTAAAGCATCTGTATATTGGGCCAAAAGCGGCATTTATGTTGCATTTAAGGCGACTTAATTGCTTGATAGGCTGCAGTTTAACGCTATGGAACTGCTTATTGGTTACCTGGGCAGGGGAGAATCATTCTCGACCAACAATAGAATAGGGCCTATCAAAATTTGTAAACATACACTTCTGAGACATTTTTCTCGAAAGCCGTAGGCTACACATGCAAACCTACAGCTTCATCGTGTAGGGGAAACTTTCTCCTCCATGCTGATGGTATTGGTTTGCGGTGGTGGCCTACGCTTTGCGAAGATAAAAGGCTCAGAAGCGTTTGTTTACAAATTCTATTCTATTGAGCATTAAGCTTGGGACCGATGTGCTGGTACTTCCTGAGCCAAAAAATATATCCATTTTCCTCTTGACTATCCTGCCGCTGCTATCATCCTTACACTGAAATTGGCACATACCCATCTATGGGTAAAAAAGTACCCATTTCACAATAATGTAGGTTAACTCATTAAGTGAGTAAAGTTGCTTTACCTGATGATGAATTTAAACGTCTAATCATAAGGTACTTTTTACCCATTTTCAAAACAAAGAATATTTTATAACCGGGTAAAACGTACCCATTTTTCTAATTATTTTTCATTGGGATCGAATCTTACATGCACGGTCGTTTGTGAAAACCCATTAATGGGTAAAAATCACCCATTTTCAAATAGCATGCCTATCTGTCATAAAATGGGGGAAAATCTGAATCATGCAATGGGTAAAAAAATACCCATTAGAGGAAACCTCATACAATAAAAAATCGGGTATATTTTTACACATTAATGGGTGAAAAAACAGTTCAAAACCCAAGCGTATCCGAAGCATCAGCGCCGCTTGTTTAAGTTTTTTAATTTTATAAAAACTAAAGTATTATATGAAACTATACAACCTCGGAACAACGCAAGTAAGACAAATAATATTTTTTGTATATAAGTAATCTAAAGCTTCAAAATTATGCTTCCAGATCGTTGATTGTAAAACGTTAACAATCGTTTTGTGTGCACGGAACATTGACGACCTTGTAAAGAAGTCGAATCCATAATTATACAAGAAAAGGCATGAATAAAACAAGTATAAGTGTTTTATATTTTATTTTTTGCATTTACTGATTGATTTCTATGAATATCATAAGATTACAATCTACCAAACTGCTTCATAATTTATATGTAAAATGGGTAATTTATTACCCATTTTGGCTTTTTTGAAACGAGTGAATAAATACCCATTTTGGAATTATGGAGAGTGTGAGCTGTTTAGTGGAATACCTGTAACTAGAAAATAAGAAGAATGATTAGTAATTTCCATTTAATTCCAACTACCTTTATTGCTTATCTTGACAGATACGCGTATTTCGTCTACAATGTGCAGACTTCTTCAGTGTCGTGTACCCAGTCGAGTATTAGTACACGACACTGAAGAAGTCTGCACATTGTTATCAATATCATCAGTATCAGTTTTTCTTGAAGAGCTGTCTCAGTGTCCTGCAAAAAAAGAGTTCAAATTAATACAGAGCCAGATCTAATGCAATAAATATATTACCATGCTACAACGAATGTTCGGAGCCCCCAGCTAATGTTTAATATCTGTACTCTCCTCCTTGAATGAATTTCGAACACCTCTTCTGGTAAGATAAACAAGAATGCGTAGGCTCCTGTTATGTTCACTGTGCAAAAAATGTTTGTAAAATTATTTATGATAAAATGTTAACAAATATTTGTAAACAGTCGAACAAACCGTCACCAAACGACGAAAAATTACTTTTGTCTACTAGAAGAACTCTATCAAATAGTTGCTTTAAGTTTGACTCCTATTTGTATGATGGCCGAAACGAAAAAATATCAGCAGCGGTGTTACAAAGATAGTTTTTACACATTGATGGGTAAAAATATACCCATTAATGCTTTTTGAACTGATTCTGAAAATGGGTATAAAAGTACCCGTATTGGAAATTGACTTTTACACATCTTTTTAACAGCTTCATACATTACCAAAAAATCGGTATTTTTTCACCCATTAATAGGTACTTGCCTGTTTTAATGTATAGTACAGAATGAACCGGTTTTCCACACAACCAGTACGTCAAATATGGTGATAGTTACCCACTATTAAAATCTTATCATCCTCATTAGATTTTAAATTGTATTTCCCTCATTTAACAGCGCATTTTAAGAATAATGCAATATATTTTTGTGAATACACATTTTTGATTAAGTAGTATTCTATAGAGATCTACCTCTCCTTCGATGCAGACCAATAACATATTTTCAAACCAGTCCAAAATTTGAGAATATGGTGTCTCAGAAAGTAACAGAACAGACAACAGACAAGCTGGAGTGCCCTCCGTGTGTAAATTTCTGTAACTGGCATTTAAAAATTAAATCTCGTTTCCGGTTTATTGTATGTTGATGGCGCCACCTGTGCGCCTCGAGATTTGGTTGTCGTTGACTGTAAATTTTAGTTTGGTGATACCTAGACTTGGCGTTCCAATGGATTTCTGTTAAAAATTTACACAGTAAATTGGGGAAAAAAAATGTTCGAGCCTGGATGTCTGTTCTCTGTGGTAAAAGCACGATTGAAAATCCATATAAAAACATTTTTTTGGAGAAACTTGTTTTGGTTTCAAGAATCATTCCTCTAGTAGCAAAAAACTAGAGGGTGAGTTGTGTAGAAAAGAGGGAAAGGAGTGGTTGAGAAAAACAGAAATGAACTTTATTTAATTTAAATTCACACAACCGCGGATATGCGTGCGCATCTGTCGGTAGCACATGAAAAACTGATTTTTCTTCTCTTTTTGCCGGGGGTGGTGGGTGGTTGTACCAATCGTCCAATCCTTCTGGCCCGGAAGTGTCCACGGCGGCAGGCAATCTCCTGATGTTGACGTCTTATTTGGTCCTTCACCATCCGATTCCAGCTTCTGTACTTCATATCTATCATTCGTCCATACACCAACGATTTCGTAGGGTCCAAAGTACTTCTGCTTCACATTTTGACCTACACCAAATTGTGTCTTTGGTATAGCCATGAAATCGCCGAGATGATACTTCTTCGATGGCTTTCTTCGGAGGTTGTAGTACTTATTATTCTCATCCTCAATCTGCCGAATATTCTGATGAGCGGCTTCTCGTTGTTCGCTGTGTGATTGTTCGAAGACGTCCTGAATTTCTTGCTGCAGTATCTCGTGAAGAATCTCATCCTCTTTGGTCCTCATCTTCACGCCGGTCAGAAGTTCGAACGGCGTAGTCTGGATCGCACGCTGCCAGCTGTTGTTCAAATACTTCTGGACACTGGCAACATGACTGAACCATGCATCGGGGTTGTCGAAGGGAACTCGGGGAACTCCGGTGACAATCGTGTGAAGTTCGATACCTTCGTTGGAGCAGAACTTGCTGAAGATCTTCGACGTAAATGCTGCACCTCGATCGCTGATAATCTGGCGGAGATTCCCAAAAGTATCGAAGATGATTCGCAGCTTCTTCAACATTTCCTCAGCTCCTGTTGATTTCATCGGGAATAGCCAGACAAACTTCGTGAATCCGTCGATTACCGTCAAGATGTAGTTGTACGCCTTTCGAGTCGACGGCATTGGTCCAATGTGGTCAACGTGTATCGTGTTGAACGGTATATCTTCCTTCGGAATCGGTTTAAGTTCTACTTCTGGTTTTCCGCCCTTCTCGCCGATGATGTAAGGGACACAGGTGGCGATACGGTTTTTAATTTTGTCCTCCAATCCTGGGATTTAGTAGTGGTTGTTGATCCGTTCTTTCGTCTTCTTCACTCCGAAATGGCTTGTCGTATGATCGTGGACTCCATTGCTTGAGGCACATACACTCGTCGGTTGTCGCCGTCGCCCTCGTACAAAACGCTGATCCTGACACTGTTCCCGTCGTAGTTGCCGTTGCACAGTAGTGCCGCCATAATCGCTTTAGCTTTCTCGTCGTTTCGCTTGCCTTCAGAAATTTGCGCGCTCACCGAAGCTGAGAGCACCAGGACGTTCACCCGTGACAGTGCGTCAACGTGTGGCATCTTTTCTTCGGGACGATGCTCGACGTCGAAATCGAACTCGGCCAAATCCAACGGGCCACGCGAGCGTTCATCTTCATCTTTGTAAACGTGTTCTTGAACGCTCTTCAATATGTGACGACCTTGAACTTACAGCCCAGAAGGTAGCATCTTAACTTTTTGACCGACTCAACTACGGCCAAAGCTTCTTATTCGAACGAATGATAATTCTGTTCGGCCCCACTCGTCAAGTGACTGAAATAATAACAATAGTGGATCTTACCATCGTTCTCCGCGCGTTGCATCAAAATACCAGCCAAATCGTATTTGCTTGCATCCGTATGGACTTCGGTCTCGGCGCCAGCTTAGAGTATTCTCAACACGGGGTACCTTGCGAGAATTTCCTTGATGCGATTAAAAGCGGCAATCGCTTCGTCGTCAAAATAGAATTTGCTATCCTTCTTTAACATACATGATAGTGGGCGGGCAACGTTGGCAAAAGAGAGTAAAAACTTCCAAAAGTAACTTGCCAGACCGTAGAATTGCTCGAACTGCTTTACCGTCGTCGGCATCGGGAACTGCTTGACCTTTTTAATCTTCGCAGGAGCTGGTTCAACTTGACTGTCGTGGACTATGTAGCCAATGTACTCCACACATCGTTGCAGGAACACATGCTTGGCCCAATTAAATTTTAACTCTGGCTTCTTGGCCACACTCAACACTTTTAGCAAAGCTTGCATCTCTTCTTCTTCATTCTCCGTCGGGATGATAATGTCATCAATAAACGCTACGATTGTTCCGTCGTTCATTATATCTTTCAGCGCAGTGGTTATGAACCGTCCGAAAGAATTTCCACTGGTACACAGACCGAATGGACATTGCGCGTAGGTATTCGAATTGTCTGTCACTTGTCACAAATGATGTGTATTTCCGACTTTCTTCATCAACGGGTTCGTGGAAGAAGGAATTCATAACTTCTTCATGCTACTTGTACAGTACGACAATTTCGTTTTTCTTGCGACGTATTCTTCGATCCTGCGGATCCACTTTGCTTCACATTCAGGTTCAGCCAACGGGATCTTCCTGATTTGAACGCCTTCCGGGGTGATGGAATAATCTACAACACGAAGAAAATCCATCCCAATCAGCATCTTCATATCGATCGCTTGCTGCGGCACAACGTAAATAAGGATCTCGTACACTTCGTTCTCGATCGATACATTTAGCACTGATTCCCCGCACACTACTTTCACGTCATCTCCGTAACCGCGCACTTTCATGTACGATTTCTTCATCTGGGCACTGTTCTTTGCCAACTCCAACCAGAAATCATTTTGGCAAGAGAAATCTCGCTCCCTGTGCCGACGGTTGCACTGATATCGTGTATTCGCCAGTAGCACTCTTCAATGTGTTCACTTTCGTTGCACTCTTCTTAACGCCGTCGTGCTGCTTCGCTTCTTCGTCCGACTTTGGGCAGTCTCTGCACTTTCTCAAAATTGAGTTTCTCCTTCAGCTGATGGATGGTTTGTGCTTCGTACAGCAACGACCGGTGGATTTCATCATCGATTATGCCGTCAACGACGTACTCGCAAATGCTTGGCTCGTCGAGATCGATAAAGAGAGCAATGCGTTGCATCTCGTTAATGTAGTCACGGAGTGCTTCGTTCGGTTTTCTCTTTCGCGCTACTAGCTGGCGGTGGACGTCACTCGCACGAATAAAAAGGGCAAACTCCTTGATGAGGGCACTCTTTAGTTTGGCATATGTCGTGATGTCTCGTTGCGCAAACATGAATCGACGGGTTGTGCCAGCCATCTTTTTCCTGCATATGATTAGCTTCTGTTCGTCGTTCCACAAAGCTGTTCGGGCCATCGCTTCAAACTGCGACATCCACAACTTGATGCCTTATCCCTCTTCGGCACCGAACGTATCAATGTTGTCTTCTACATCTCTGAACGAATACGGCTGGCGTCGCTCAGTCGCGAATCGATCACGATCTTTCGGAGTGGACGCTCGTCGGTCTCTCGTTAGCGCCGTGAGAAATTTGCTCGAGCTGGCACTACCACTACCGTCTCCGCCGTCCGGGCTGCCGTCATTCGCATCATCATCGTTGGCATCATCGATGCCGCCATCGTTGCGTTGATCGTCATCGTGTACACGTTGCCGTCATTTTAGTCGTCGTTGCTTTCGTGCTGATGGTTTGCAGCATCATTGTTTTGTGTTCCAACACTACCGTCGTCATATGGCCCGTCGTTGCCACCATCGTTGTGACGCACGCCGTCGGTACAAACTCGACCGTCGTTTGCAACTAGCGTCATGTCGTGGTACACGATTCGTTGCGCCATCTCTTTCTTGCATCCTTCGCTGGCCACGTTTCTCGCACTCCCGCTCGATTCCAGCTTTGGTGAAAACTTTGTACAATTCGTCCACTTGCTCCGCCATCTTGGTTTCACTCCGCGTTTTTCATCAATTCGAACTAAAACCGGGAAAGGATTGGTTGAGAAAAACATAAATGAACTTTATTTAATTTACATAATTTACACAAACGCGGAGATGCGTTGAGTCGGTAGCACTTGAAAAACTGATTTTTCTTCTCTTTTTGCCGGGGGGTGTACCAATCGTCTCACAGTTATGTCAGTGACATAGATGCAATGTTAGACTCGTAGGACTCCTTGTTGATGTGAAATAAATGATGCCATCGAATTAATAAATTTCTACTCTTTTTTTTTTCACTCAAAAGTACCTGAAACCCCATACTATTAGTGTGTGCGAAAATCAACATCTGCCAAGAAAAGGCAACTACGCCGAGCATGTCAGTGCCGGTGCGCCGGTATACTTAGCCACCGTGATGGAATATGTGGCTTTTAAAGTTATTTAATTCCGTCATCTGTAGATGGCCATCCGTAACGACGAAAATGGAACAAACTGTTATCCGGCATCACCATCGCCCAGGGTGGTGTTCTGCCAAACATTCAGGCGGTTCAACTGCCCAAGTACACCGAAAAGAAACCATAAATTGACTCCGGAGCTCATCATCAAAACTAAAAGCGTCCTTACCAGGACGACAATATATATTTTTAAAGAGTTTGTTTGTATAGTGTTTCTTTTGGAAATTCCTATTTACATACTGGGTCCGAGGGGCACAGTTGTGAATCAATTTGTGATCACGCTACAAGGTGTGCTCGCATGTGTGCTCGTATTTGCGATTTAAATTGATAAAAATAAATTGAGCAACAGGAATCGCAACAAACATCAATACTGAATAACTGTTAGTTCAAACAACACGTCCGAGTAGGTATACAATTAGTAAAACTCTATACGGTTGTTTATTACACTATGATGTTAAGTGTGCTTCAATGAAGTCTTTCCTAATGTTTTAGATGTTTGTATTTTTTTTAAATAATTTTCCAGCTCGATTTATCCCTACAGTAAGAAATGTGTGCAAAAATAAATAGAAAACTTTACAACCAATTGCTAGTTTTTAATATTCATGAGCATCGGAAACAGATGTTGACTTCGTTTTAATCTTGAGTGAATGGAGTTGTTGATATCGGTATAAGAATTTACGCGTTCTTCATAATGCATACTTTAACCATTTTTAAAAATGATCCAAAGTGATTTAAACCCTTCCCAATGAAGATGCTTTGTTTTACAACTGAGAATTAATCGAATTTAATTGATTTGTCATATTTGTGTTCACAACAATTGTAATAGTTATTTTTTTTTTGATTTTTAGTTACTTTACATCAGAAGGGCGCATTCGTGTCTTAAGAAATCATCTCATCCATTAACATCTTCATATACAATCCCTCCAGTATTTCTACTCGCACTCCTCTTAATTTCCTCCTTTTACAATCCTCTTATCCTTCAACTTCTTTTCTACCCCTCCTCTACTTCCCCTTCTATTCATCCCTTTTCCTGCTTCTTACGATTCTTCTACTTTTCCTTCGTCCCTTTTTTTTTCTCTTTTCGGGACATAAACCACTGCGACCAGTAATATTGTAGTATATCCCGTATCCTTTGTTTAGTGCATGTCGAGTTACTTCATCACTATTGAGAAATGATGAAGTATTCGGTGTTGTTACAGTTATCATTGTTTGTTTTGTTGGCAATGAATCGAGTTTTATTGAAAGTTTCCGCTATTTCCGCATTTTTCCTTCTGTTTCTCTTCTTCCACTAGTGCTTCAATGTCTTGTTCTTCCGTTTCTCTTCTTCAACTTCTATTTTTCCACTTCATCCGCTTCGCTTTTCTTCTTCTTCAACTTTGTTTACATATTTTTCCTTGTTATCATGTTTTCAAGTAATCTTCCTCTACTTCACTTTTTTCGCTTCTTCCCTCTGCTTCGCTTCTTCCATTGTGCCTTCTTCTATTTCTTCTGGTTCATTTATTCAACTTTTCTTCTCCGACTTTTCTTCTTGATTTATTCCACTTCTCTTCATCCGCTTCGGCGTTTTTCTTCTTCTTCCGATAATTTCGTTAAACTCCTCTTCTTCGGCTACTCTTGTTTCAGTTTTTCTTCACCCGCTGCTGTTTGTCTGTCCTGATTAGCATCGGACATGTTTCAGCTTTTCCCTTTTTCTCTTTTTCCTGATTCGGCTACAGTTGTCTTAACAGTCTTGTTTCCCTCAGATTCGTGTTGTTTACTCGTGTTGTTTACTCCTCTGTATTTGCCAGAGCGTCGGCTAGTCCCAAGTTAATTTTTCTGCCTTTCATTTAAAAATTTCCAGATTTTAAGAATAAAATCCGTCACCGTACCGCAACATTCAGAATTGGGGGGTTGCTCCTTCTTCAAAAGAAACGTGTGTGTTTGCTGCGTGTGGCCGATTCTCAAACATAAAGAATACGTTGGTCGACCGTGCTCCCGCGTTTCGTCCACCTGCAGGTATCTTCCATCACTTTTCTCTACATTGAATCCCTAGGCTCATCCTACTGGTTATCCCACCGGAGATTGCTTCACTTTCCTCAAAACCTCTTCTCCTGGCATTGGCACATCGATAACCTGTTTCCTCCTGGCCTCATTAGCTAGTCGAACAGTTTCTGAGTGTTATCACTTATTCTGGCGGGCACAGGAATCCAGCAGAATCGATTTGGTTTGTTCCGCGTTATCTCTTCCATTTCTGGAATCCACGGGTGTCGGGATGTTCCTGCCTTCAATGCCAGTAGGCAGCTAGCAGAATCCGATAGAACCACCAACTCATTATTCAAGTTCGGGATCGTCATAGTCATCTTAATGGCGTATACCTCCGCAGAGAAGTCGTTGCTTTTTTTTATAAGACTGTAGGTGCCAGCAATATCGCGGTTGAAGAACACTGCCCCTACCGAATCTTCACACTTAAAGCCGTCGGTGTAGACGACGGTTGATCGATGAAAGTGGGTGCTCAGCAACTGTTGCACGATCGGGCGGACTTTCTCCTGAGGGTCATCGGCTGGTATGCTATTCTACACGTCCCACACAATCGTAGGCTTTTTGCGTCCCACACACGGTCACTCGCCACAACCATACCCTGAATCCAGGAAATTGAGAAACTCTAGATTGTTTTGGCCGGATTAGGCATCGGTGCATTATGCAAAAGACACCATAGCATAGTACGACGCCAATAAATTTCAATACGTGAAGAAACTTACGAATCCTCTGAACTGTCCTCAAGCTCGACCATTCGAGACATTTTGGGCTCTGAACAAGGCATATCTAAGAAAACATATTAAAGCAGCAGATACCATCGAAAAATTAGCGAAGCACTGGAAAAAAGTGTCTAAAAAAATTGTGAAGGAGTCTGTGCAGAGACTGGCTTATGATTCATGAGAATAAGATTTTGACGTAGAACTACGTCTGTATTTTCAATACTGGGGTACACGTGAGAATTGCGAAAATTTGGAGCGTCACGAAAAATATATAGGTTTTGAACGTTAATAACTAAGTCATTCTACGATTGGTTTCAAAAATGTTGGCCCAAGGGGGGGGTTTTTTTCGGTTGGTTAATATTTAAAATATTGTTTTTAATAATTAATGTAACCAACCGTTTTTGGGTTACAATAAAACCATCATATTCAGTGTTATCAGCTTGATTTTGTTTAAATGTTTTTTTTTTATAATGATTGTCAGTAAATGTTAAATATATAATTAATGTTAGAACTCCGTTGTATATAAACGTTTGAGTAAACATTAGTTTCATATTTATAAGCCACTTATACTATTATTCTTTATTGTTATTGGTAATGTTAGTTTTTTTTTATTTATTTGTTTTCACTTGTTATGTTGGTACATTATTTAGTATCTTAGTTCAATCCTACACAATTAAAATTAAAACAAAATAATACCGAAGAACATAATATACAGAAGAGAAAAAGCTATGAACTTGCATGCAACAAGTTTAAATTTGAAAACCAACAATCCAACCATTGTCACCCCTCGTTATCCAATCGAAGAAGTGTCATCAGTCAGCGTTCATCAACATCATCACACCGGGGTGGTAGCAAGGACCGTTGGAACGGATATGGGATGGAATTTATTGTTTTGGGAGGATATATAAGGCTTGGCGGGACGCAACCGAGGTCTCTTGTATTCTATTTGGCAAACCGACCGGGAAGAACGTTCATAACTGTAGTGCGCGTCACGTCGTATCTTGTGACCGCATGGTTAAAAGTGGAAAAAAGTGAAGATAGTAGAGTGTAGAAATAGTTCATTACCGTGGTCCTAAATTGAAAATCCGTACAATGTACGTCGCGAGTGCAACGAAACTCAAAACCGCTGTGCTGACTGAGTGTGTGTCGCCAGTAGTGAGACACGAACAATAGGGCCACGTGTATTATTCGACCCGAACAATTTCCACTCAATCTCTGAAGACGTTTTATTGAATAGTGCTTCGAATACCGCTCCCCGGCTTAAAACAGTGGAACACCAGATCGTCCGTTACACTGACGGAGTTACCGCATAATCGTCGGACAACCCGTACGCATTGGAAATCTTATCAATTGAAATTACCGCAACATCTCGCTTCGTACCCCTCGCCGGCTGCGACCTGGCATGTTTGTTCCCGCTAATCACCCCTCCGGATTTAAGCCCGCCCCGGTGTCACCAATGTCGACCAACGAGCTTCGCATCGGCCGCAACGATTAAAGGAAAACGCGTTCCACAGTGAAAAATTATGAAAATGCGCAAGTACCACAGATTATAATGTTGGCTATACTTTCTTTATAATAATAAATGAAATACTTTCTGTACTAATGCAAGGTCCACACAAATCAAGCTGTGTCGTCTAATTTTTATTGCTTGTAATATTTTTCCATGATAATTGATAATACCTTCGCGAATAGAACAGATGGTAAGTGGGTTGAAAGTCCACCTAACTGATTGAAGCTTTTCCTAAGATCACCCATACATACGACCCTGGAAATGTACTGTGAACATCTGTGTATTTGGTAGGGCACTGGTTCCCAAACCTACAGGGGTTCACAATGCATTTTCAAATAACTATCAATTGGAAGAAAAGAAAAAGTGTTTTTGAAATTTTGGGGATTAATGGGGGGAGGGGGGGGGGGGGGGGGGGGGTGGGGGGGGGTTGTATTTTTTTTTTTTGGGGGGTGTTTTTTTTGTTTTTTTTTTTTGTTTGTTGTGTGTGTTTTTTTTTTGTTTTTTGTTTCTTTTTTGTTTATTTATTTTTTTTGTGTGTTTGGGGGGGGGTTTTGGTGGTGGTTTTGTTTAATGGTACTACTCAATGAGGGTTGATTACCTCATGGAGGCCGAACTCGATGATGAGTTAACCACTCGACGCGTCATAATCACAAGAGATATGAATCTCGCTCGCAAACGAAAATGTTTAAGAGATTGTTTAAAATCAGAGAGTGAAGGGAACAACGAATATAACATTCACGTTCCAAGCGATCCCACATCCGACTTGGAAGTGTGTTCTAAGCGGTGTACAGGTATAAGAAGTCAACTTGAAGTTGAACAGGATGAAGAAAATAAGCGGGTTCTTCGCCATCGTCTCCTACATTACGTAGCTCGGATTTCTACATTACTAACGGCATCTAGAGGATCGCCCAATCTTCATGGTTGCATGCAAAACTTACTTGTGGAGATTGTCAGTGAGTTAGAACCGATATTTGGTACACTAACAGATGGAACAGTTTCAACTAGTTTCCATACACAAACTCAGGAAAATGGTCCTGATGATGATGCTCCGCAGGTGCGATTCAGTCAGAAAGAACTTGACTGGATCCGTATTCTTGAAGCCCGAATCGTAGGTCTTGAAAATGAGTTGGAAAAACGGAATGAGAAAGCTGTTATTTCCGTTTAAACCGATCCAGTTGATGTTCAACTTCCTTACAACAGCCCTTTTCCAGATAATTTTATCAGGTTTTCTTCCCAAAATCCCTCGCATATTGAAAAAAATAGCAATAATGTTCGTACATTTGACTCAGACGAGCCAAATGGATTGCATTACCAACACAATCAAATCCATGCTCCAGCAGCTCAGAATAATTTTCCTACATTTACACCCCATCATCAAAATTACTCAGTACCCTACCACAATAGACCTTCAAATTTTCACCATACCCAAAATGCTGCAGGCCCAACTCAAACTCCGTTTCCTTCAGCACAATTCCCAGCACCATATCAACCACGCAATTCTTTACCAGTATCCAAATGGAATATAGCGAAATACAGTGGAGACGATCAAGGACTCCGTCTAAATGAATTCCTTGAATTAGTTGAGGCGCTTTCCGTAGCTGAACACGTTTCCGATCACGAATTGTTCGTGTCCGCTGTGCATCTCTTCACGGGATCAGCCCTGAAGTGGTACATGACCCAGCGATCATCCGGCCGCCTGATGAACTGGGATCATTTGGTGTTCGAGTTACGCCGTACCCACATGCATCCAGATCTTGACGCGTTGATTAAAATGAAGATATACCAACGCCGTCAACAGAGACTGGAATCGTTTCACGAATATTACTCTGAAATGGAGAAGTTATTCAGAACCATGTGCGTACAGATTCCCGATCACGAGAAGGTGACAATCCTGCAACAAAATATGCGAGTCGACTATAAGAGACAGATGACGTTTATTCCGATTCAAGATTTAGATACACTCGTGGCTGCGGGGCAAAAGTTGGATGCGTTGAACTTTTCGGCGTACAATAAGGTGTTCGGTACTGAGAAGACCGTTAACGCGATAGAAAACCACAGTAGTCGAAATAACCAGCCTTCGAAAAATTCACCATGGTCATTTAAGGAACAGTCAAATAATCAATCGAAAAACAATCGAAATATGCCTTCTCAGCAACAACAAAAGCCTCCCAGTTCAGTTTCCAACTCCTCACAAAATTCTCAAAAACCCTCTTCGGTACCAACTAGTTCTGGTACTACGAAGCCAAAATCACCAGTACCGAGTTCGTCACGTAGTTCTTCACGGTCACAAGTGATGCTCGAGCAGATTGTTAGTGAACATAAGCCGCCCAATTCTAACACCTGTTTCAATTGTGGTACCCCTGGCCATCATGTAGTAATGTGCCGTCAACCTCGTCGCCTCTTTTGCGACAATTGTGGTTTACATGGATTTCCGGCAGGCTTCTGTCCCTACTGTTTAAAAAACGGTTCACGAGCGAACGAAAACCGCCGTCCGCCAAACAAAGAAGCGTAACATTCCGTAAGACCAATCCAGCAGTCTTTTGGGAATTGGCTACTGAAGATTGCTATCTAGAAACATCCGAAATTTGCCAAATAACGTACCCTTTTCCGAATGACAACCGCCCATATGTTGCCATTAAAGTGTATGGGCTTCCTTTAAAAGCGCTGCTAGACAGTGGAAGTAATTTTACGATCATCAGCGAAAATATGCTCACTCGAATAAAGCCTAAAAAGTTGCATCGACCGTCCCAAAACATCACCCTGAAATCAGCAAGCGGTAATGAGCTCCTAGTTCTTGGCCAAGTTCATCTGCCTTTCTGTTTCCGTGACGAGATTAAAGTAGTCCCCACTCTGGTTGTTCGAAATTTAACTCTCGACTGTATCTGTGGCATGGACTTCTGGAGTAAGTTCCAAATCCAACCAACGATATTACAAAGCGAGCAACCTCCAAATCCAGAAAGTGTGACATCTATTAATCCGTTAAGCACTGAAACAATTTTGACGGATGAGGAGAGCCGACGAATTGAGGAAACCAGACGTTTGTTTCTTCCAGCGAGGGCAGGTCAGTTGACAATAACTCCACTTACGCAGCATCGAATTGAAATGAACGAAGAATGGAAAGACAAACCGCCGGTGAGACAGTTCCCTTACGTTATGTCTCCAAAGACGCAAGAGCTGGTGGCAATTGAGTTGCAGAGATTGTTGGATGTGGGTATTATCGAGCGCAGTAAGTCCGACTGGTCGTTGAACTGCGTACCCGTTATCAAACCCACGAAGGTGAGACTCTGCCTTGACGCGCGCAAAATCAATGAGAGAACTGTGCGTGATGCGTACCCTTTGCCCCACCCTGGTCGTATATTGGGACAACTTCCTAAGGCGAAATATCTCTCCACAATAGATTTGTCAGAGGCTTTCTTACAGGTTGCTCTAGAACCTGGATCACGAAAGTATACGGCATTCAGTGTGCAGGGCAAAGGGTTGTTCCAGTACACCAGAATGCCCTTCGGCCTTGTCAACAGTCCAGCCACCTTGGCTAGGTTAATGGACAACGTATTGGGTCATGGTGTACTGGAGCCGTACGTTTTCGTGTACCTTGACGACATCGTCATCGTCACTGAAACGTTCGAACATCACGTACAGCTTCTCACTGAAGTTGCACGTCGTCTTAAGGAGGCCAACCTCAGTATCAACCTGGAGAAATCCAAGTTCGGAGTAAATGAAATTTCCTTCCTAGGGTATCTTCTTAGTTCAGACGGACTCCGATCAAACCCAGAGAAAATTCGGCCAATCGTGGAGTACGAGCGACCAAATACCGTCACGAAATTAAGAAGATTCCTAGGAATGGCAAATTATTATCGCCGTTTCATTGGAAATTTTAGTGGAATCACTGCTGCTTTATCTGACCTGTTACAAACCAAATCGAAGGTCATCCGTTGGAATGATAACGCGGAGCGGGCTTTCTGTGAGATTAAGGAGTGCCTCGTAACGTCTCCAATTCTTGGAAGTCCGGATTTCTCTAAGGAGTTCGTAATTCAAACGGATGCAAGCGATGTGGCGGTAGCAGCAGTTCTAACGCAACAACAGTCGGGAGGAGAACGGGTGATGTCATATTTCTCCCACAAACTGACCACTCCCCAGAAAAATTATCACGCAGCGGAAAAAGAAGCTCTCGCAGCTATTCTTGCGATAAAAGCTTTTCGTGGGTACGTGGAAGGATACCATTTTACCATCATTACAGATTCCTCAGCACTTACGCACATACTGAGTACCAAATGGAAAGTGGGCTCAAGATGTAGTAGGTGGGCACTTGATTTGCAGCAATATACCATGACAGTGGTTCACCGGAAAGGGAAGGAGAATATAGTCCCGGACGCCCTGTCACGGAGTGTGGCTGCTGTCCAGGACTCACCCACTACACCTTGGTACACTTCCATGCTCGAGAAAGTCACGAGCCATCCGGAAAACTTTGTTGATTTTAGGATTGAGAATGGCAGGCTACAAAAGTTTGTCACCGCTCATGATCTTCCGTACGATTCTCGTTTCGAATGGAAGGTGATCCCAAAAGAAACGGAAATTGCTAAAATCTTGCAAGAGTGTCACGATTCGATTTTTCACCCGGGCGTTGACAAAACACTAACGAGAATCCGGCAGAGGTACTACTGGCCTCGAATGGCAGGAGAGGTTCGTCGTTATTGTCAGCAGTGTCAAACCTGCAAGGAGGTAAAACCAGCATCCGTTGCAGTAGCGCCCGAAATGGGGAAAATGCGTCTCGCTACACGTCCTTGGCAGATAATATCCGTCGATTATATCGGACCCCTTCCCCGAAGTCGACGTGGAAATACGCACATCTTGGTCGTGTCTGACTACTTCTCGAAATGGGTGCTGATTCAGCCTGTGAGAAGTATCAGGAGTTCAACCTTGTGCGATATATTGAAAGACCAGTGGTTTCTTCGAAACTCAGTACCCGAAATTGTTATTTCGGACAACGGTAGTTGTTTTCTGTCCAAAGAGTTTAAAGCGCTCATAGATCGATTTAAAATTACTCATTGGTTGAACTCCCGATACCACTCACAGGCTAATCCAGTTGAGAGAGTCAATCGAACGATCAATGCAGCTATCCGAACGTACGTCAAGGATGATCAGCGACTGTGGGACACGAAGGTCCCGGAAATAGAAACGATTCTTAACTCGAGTATTCACTCATCGACAGGCTATACGCCATTCTTCATAACACACGGTCACGAGCTGTCCGAGGTTGGAACGGACCACCGTTTAGCCCGTCACGATGATGAACTTACTCCCGAACAGCGAGAGGCTAGAAAGCAGCAGATGTTCAGCGATTTGTATGACATCGTAACTAAAAATCTAGTAAAAGCTTATAATTCGTCAACCAACACCTACAATCTCCGTCATCGCAAGTTTGCGAAAGCATTCGTTCCCGGGCAGTTGGTATATAGAAGAAACATGAAGCTTTCTAACGCAGCGGAGCATTATAACGCGAAATACGGTCGTCAGTTTCTTCCTTGCCGAGTGAAAAACAAACACGGCACATCATCGTATGAGTTGGAGGACCTCACAGGAAAGAACCTCGGAGTCTGGCCGGCTGCTCATCTGAAGCCCGGCTAATTAAAACACTTTCTTCTCATCGCCATTTATTCATTCCACACAAAAAAATAATATTCTGCCGGAACGAAATATTGCTTCTTGCCTCCATTATATGCCATCCATCTCACCGTTGATCTGCTTCACCTAGAAGTAAACAAGAGCCAATTAAACAAAAGAAAATTACTTACCTGTCCGTGGAAAAAGCATCAGTTGCAGAGAAATTCATGTTTACTAGTGAACAATGCCGAAAAACATTTAAGCTCTCAGTCTGATGGCTATTGTGTGCAGTGGTCTATTGACAGATCAGAAACCGAAACGTCATCGAGTCGACATTCAGGGCTGTGCTGTTAGCTATGGGCACAAACGCAGCCACATGAATCGAAACGATAAATGCACAGACTTCTTTCAGTGGTTTCCGAACTTTTGCTCTCGGAACGTGAGAGATTCAAATGGAAACAATTAGAATGGAAGATCTGAAATCCTAATGGATTATAGTCACGTGTCTCAAAATTCTGAGACTCGTTGAGGTGATATAGTCACAATTAGAATAGGGTACCCGAGTAAAAAGATTGTGCTAGATCGTCGAATTAGAGTTTAAATTATTTATAAGTATGTGTATGAGTCCAGATAAATGATTAGAAATGAATGATTGAAGGGGGTGAGTGAATGGTTTGTATGAAAGAGATCAGAATGAAAGGAGATTATATTAGTTCAAAATGTTGAAACAATTATTATTGGAAGAGAGATGAATAGATTGTTATTCTCTTTACCGTCGATCGTGTAGAGGTAAAAGTAAATGTCTGATTCTGGGTTTCTGATCATTGTCAACATCAATAACAACAGTAAGTACATGTTTTTTTCTGACGCAGTTTGAACGCCTTCACACGGATATTTTCAAAATTGATTCAATAAATTGGTTGATGAGGAGAGGTGCTCTCGGTTTTGACAGAAAGACTTTAAGTTTTGATTTTGGTTGGAGTGGCCAGGCTCACTTCATCAGTGCTATTCAATTCATGAGAAAGAGCTCCTCTGATTGCCATGAAAAATCATCTCATGAACTGCAACTAGTACTGCGGAAGCAGTAGTCGCACTCATACAGGACGGGTGGACAGGCTCACTTCATCAGTGTTAAACAATTCATGAGAAAGAGCTCCTCTGGTTTCCATGAAAAATCATCTCATGAACTGTAACTAGTACTGATGAAGCAGTAGTCGCACTCAATAGACTGACGATAGGTAGGCGCACTCCTTTAATGCTAAACAATCCATGAGAAAGAGCTCCTCTGGTTTCTACGAAAAATCATCTTATGAGCTGTAACTAGTAATGATGAAGCAGAAGTCGCACTCATACAACAAGGGTGGACAGGCTCACTTCATCACTGCTATACAACTCAATAAGAAAGAGCTCCTCTGGATTCTAAGAAAATCATCTCATGGACTGAAACTAGTACAAGAGGAGAAGTAGTCGCATCCGAAGCCAGCCTAAAACAAAAAAAAACATGTAGTTTTTTTTCCCCCGTCTGCGGGAAGATTGTAACCAACCGTTTTTGGGTTACAATAAAACCATCATATTCAGTGTAATCAGCTTGATTTTGTTTAAATGTTTTTTTTTATATAATGATTGTCAGTAAATGTTAAATATATAATTAATGTTAGAACTCCGTTGTATATAAACGTTTGAGTAAACATTAGTTTCATATTTATAAGCCACTTATACTATTATTCTTTATTGTTATTGGTAATGTTAGTTTTTTTTTATTTATTTGTTTTCACTTGTTATGTTGGTACATTATTTAGTATCTTAGTTCAATCCTACACAATTAAAATTAAAACAAAATAATACCGAAGAACATAATATACAGAAGAGAAAAAGCTATGAACTTGCATGCAACAAGTTTAAATTTGAAAACCAACAATCCAACCATTGTCACCCCTCGTTATCCAATCGAAGAAGTGTCATCAGTCAGCGTTCATCAACATCATCACACCGGGGTGGTAGCAAAGACCGTTGGAACGGATATGCGATGGAATTTATTGTTTTGGGAGGAAATATAAGACTTGGCGGGACGCAACCGAGGTCTCTCTTGTAATCTATTTGGCAAACCGACCGGGAAGAACGTTCATAACTGTAGTGCGCGTCACGTCGTATCTTGTGACCGCATGGTTAAAAGTGGAAAAAAGTGAAGATAGTAGAGTGTAGAAATAGTTCATTACCGTGGTCCTAAATTGAAAATCCGTACAATGTACGTCGCGAGTGCAACGAAACTCAAAACCGCTGTGCTGACTGAGTGTGTGTCGCCAGTAGTGAGACACGAACAATAGGGCCACGTGTATTATTCGACCCGAACAATTTCCACTCAATCTCTGAAGACGTTTTATTGAATAGTGCTTCGAATACCGCTCCCCGGCTTAAAACAGTGGAACACCAGATCGTCCGTTACACTGACGGAGTTACCGCATAATCGTCGGACAACCCGTACGCATTGGAAATCTTATCAATTGAAATTACCGCAACATCTCGCTTCGTACCCCTCGCCGGCTGCGACCTGGCATGTTTGTTCCCGCTAATCACCCCTCCGGATTTAAGCCCGCCCCGGTGTCACCAATGTCGACCAACGAGCTTCGCATCGGCCGCAACGATTAAAGGAAAACGCGTTCCACAGTGAAAAATTATGAAAATGCGCAAGTACCACAGATTATAATGTTGGCTATACTTTCTTTATAATAATAAATGAAATACTTTCTGTACTAATGCAAGGTCCACACAAATCAAGCTGTGTCGTCTAATTTTTATTGCTTGTAATATTTTTCCATGATAATTGATAATACCTTCGCGAATAGAACAGATGGTAAGTGGGTTGAAAGTCCACCTAACTGATTGAAGCTTTTCCTAAGATCAACAATAGCCTACATGTGACATGTTAGCCATTACCTCTCCTTGCATTGTCCTTGTCAATGGTCTTGCATTAACTTGCCCTCTATGTAAAATAAAAATGATTTTTTTTCTTCCGTTTATTTACAGGTGGATTAACCGTTCAAAATCGAACCGATTTCTTATTGTCATTGATACTACTTCCTCATATTGTCGGAAATTAGAAACGACACTGAAGTAAAACAGCTAATACTGAAAGAAATCGTTACGATTTTATCAGAGCTTAACAGTCAACCAACCAGTGAGCAGTATAAAGCTTTAAAGTGCTATGGTAGAAGCTTTTGTTCACATGGAATACGACAATCTGGAGATTTTTCCACAACGAGTATAAAAAAACTATTAACAGTTATCGTAGACAATGTTCAAAGTAAATTCATCAACATAATAAGCTTATGTGTGGTTAAGATCCATCAGGACAATCCTCAGATGTTAACTTAAACGCTCTTCAAATCAGTCCATTCGCACCTCAACGAATTCTTGGCATCAGCTCGTCATAACACTCGCCTTATTGTCATTCACATGTTCAGCTTATTTGGCCATTTGGAAATTCTGATAAAATACGAGAATCAAACATTGTTTGACTTGTTTTACACCATCGAGAACGTTAAACCAACTGTCCACACCTATCGTGAAACATTATTGCTGTTGAACAAGTTAGAATACGATTCTAATCTTATGCAGTGCATAAAAGACAAAACATTGAAGTTTGATGCAATGCAGTATGTATTGTCGATGCTTTCGGTAAATTTCAAGCTACTCTGGGATCCTGTATCCGAAATACTTCAATCCTATGCTAGAGGATTTTCGGTGTCCGAATTTTGGAGCATATATAAAAGGCAAATGGATTTTGCATTGCAGGCTACTAATCGTAAGACTATAGCTCAGGGTGAAGAAAATAAATGTGATATTTTTAATGACAACAGCCCGCAGGATGAAGATATTGATTACGTGAACTATCGTGTTCAACTACTTGTCACCCTATCAAAAATAAACAAAGTCTGCGAATCGAAGAATTCTGATATTGTGGAAGCATTTTTGAACTTTATTCGATTGGAATATAGAGTAAAGCAAGATGTTGAATCAGAGTCAAAAGACTACTGCCCAAAAGCCACCCAGAAGATTTTGATTGCCTACCTGAACATTTTCGCAAATTTTAAAGACCCGAATACTATATCCAAGTCAGGGCAGTTGTATGAACTATATGAAGAGTTTCTGACACACCGTAATTTTGAAGTACAGAAGCTAGCACTAGACTGTATTTTTACTTATCGCAATAGTGCAATTACCCTGTATAAAGATCATTTGTACCGTTTGAGCAACGACAAATCAATGAAAGATGAAATGCTAATTTTTTTCGAGGAGGATTCAGAAAACGGAAACAAACTACGCTGTGTCATATTAGACGAACATCGATCACAGGTAAGTGGGTCACTTAAATAAAGTAAGTTTTTCTCATCATTATCATTGCCCATAAAAACATAACTGTCCCTAATGGATTTTTATCGAAAAAGAGCTATCCGTTTGAGCCTATTGTTCATTATCGATATTTTGCACTGTGTACTGAAAGTACCATTTTTTGTTCTGATTTTAAATACCAAAACTAGGTTGTCCCATCCATAACAGCCTACAGAGGAATGAATTTCCAACAGCGTTTTTCTCGACTTGCTGTTTTTCCATATGGGACAGATGCTTTTATCGGCAGATGCTGCTGCTCGTGCGGATTTTTTTGTTATCGTGCAGATTTTAACATTTCTATGAAATTTGTTAAATTTATATAACATAAAGACGATCATATATTTATGTTAGAAAAAAATCACACTAATTCCCAAATTAAAAAAAAATCTAAAAAACGTTCCGACAAAAAAATTGCGCAAGTCGGAATGTTCTAAAAAATGTTGGAAAACAAATAGGGTCTTGTAATGTTATATTTTGCACGTCATTCCACAATTTTATATCGAGAATAGATCATTGCACGATGGCGTCATCTATGCAGTTTTGACAGTTCATTGAGCTTGTTTACGTGGACTTAGAATATTTTCGGTAAGATCGCTTTGAGATTTTGTGCTCTAAATTTAGTACGATTGAAGTAAAATTGTTGGAAAACTGACTCCAGTGCTTTTTTTACATAATTTCCTGAATCTAATCGTACAGAATCCGGAAAAAGCCAATGAAAAATTTCGTTTGAGCGGTTCAAATTCTAATACCTTGTAAACAAGCTCCCTGAACTGTCAAAAAAGTGAAGTTAATAAATACCGTGCAATGATCTATGTATAGTACACTATCCATCTGCTCTTGCCACAATAGCCCGAATGACACTACGTGGTTTATGAACAGTCCCTAGGTAAATAGTTATATCGACGCAGAAGATTTATTTGTGGAAAACTCGTTTCATAAATTGGCTCCCTCAAAATTATGTAGGAGAAACGCACCGGTGTAGGCTATGCTCCTATTTTGACCATGCTCTGACGAAGATGAGTTAGAACTGTTGATATAAATTTTAATTCATTAAAATTTTAATCAAGCAATAAATGAGTTCCTCTCGCAAAATTGGCGAAGGTGGCGTTTTCTGAGTGTTGTCCAAAATAGGAACCTATGGCCAAGTACACTTATAAATATCTGCACGTTATTTCTATGTGAAATTTCACGTGAACACATAATTGAAAATAGCTCGGAGAAATCCAGTAAAACCTTCCACGTAATTACTGTATTCAGTTAATTATGTTAGTTATTATGTATCCAGTAATGTGCTGATACTCGCATATACATTCCATTTGAATTTTCATCATATTCGAGTTAATCTTGCCTAAGAGGTGTATCTACATTGAGTTTTCGAATCCCTTTATTAATTTAGTATTGAAAAATGAGAAAACAAAACATTCCTTGTCGATCGTTCGACTGTGAAAGTACAACAATTGTTAGCTCCGCCATCGAAATACGTTTGTTTTTTTTTTTTTTTTTTTCTCGACGATCGTGGCATTTCTCTGCACTGAAGCTGGTTTAACAGCTGGTTCATTAGTGTCACAGTGCGACATTCTGAACGAAGGAAGTGGCCTTTACAGGCGAGACCATCCAACGAATGACCGGTCATCGACACAGACAGTGAGAAGAATATTCCTATCCCCCCACAACGGCTATCATCATCATCGTCGCCGCACTATTCCATCGCATCGGTCAAGGCTTTGTTAGCACACGCACCCGGATGCTTTTCAATAGCATATCTACAGACCAACACGATCAGCAGCCGCATCATTCCAAATTGTGTAACAATAGGTAAACATTTCTTTGGATCTCCACGTTGCGCCACTACTGACTGAAGATAGAGGATACAGGCAGAAGTACTTCTCCGGTTAAATTGATTTTTTCAATATCTTTTTTTTTTTGTTTGAAATTTTTCTGCGACGAAGAATATTGTTGATTAATGGCGACCCAATTATTTAGCGACGAAGAATATCGTTGATTGACAGGAAACCTCGATAACAGGATTCTTGATATATATTAGTTGTTGGGGGACCACTTGTTGATTAGGTAGCCATCGAATAAAGAAATTATCGAGAAACTGTATGTGAGTGAGAGACAAAAAAAAGAACTGCGTCTCAAACTGCACGCGTCACTTACACCTTTTGGCTGGTTCGGTTGGTAGCGCTCATTCACTTGCTTTATACCAGGTAGAATGAGAAGGGATGCTCACTGTTCGTACTTACTAACACTTTCCTCAGTGAGTGAGACTCATTCCGATCATACCTGCGAACTTATGTTGTTTCACTACGCCTATTGGCTTTGTTAAAATATCCGCTGTCATTTTTTCCGTTGGACAGTAGAAAAGTTGTAGTTTTCCCTGCTGGCAGAGGTCCTTGACAAAATGGTCCCGCGTTGCAATATGTGATCTTCTAGTAGATCTTTCTGACGCACGAAAGCGATAGAACTCTGATTATCCTGGTATATCAAAGTTGGATTTCTTTGTATGCTTCCCATTTCATCTAACAGCTTTCGTATCCAAATTACTTCCTGGCATGCTTTACTTAATACCACATATTCGGCTTCCATGGATGATAAAAGTGGTGTTGTTTTTCTCACCTATCGTTTTTTTTGATGAGTTTGCCCGACAATGTCACAGCGATGTCGCGATACACGATAAAAGTTCATCCGCAACCATCATGCAGCTCATCAATCCACCGTAAGGTGGATTACGGTTAGCTGTTGAGTTGTGAAGTGAGCAAAAGGAAGAAGGCAACTGTTTTGACAGTTCTGTTTAGATGGCAAATTTTGTGTGTTCAAATAATTTAATGATTATCATTATATAATTTTTTGCGTAATTCAACTATCAAACGTTGATTCGGATGTATATAATTTCTTCATATTCTATGCCAACACCGACGATCAAGCGAAAAAGGAAGGTAAATCTAAATAGGTATGTACATAATTCTAGACAAAATCGTCAAAAGGTCGAAAGTAACAATTGTACACAATGACTTACAACGTAAATTTCCTGGAAATGCCAGATTGCTAACATCTATATCCACAACCGAAGGGAAGGTAATAACTCCCTGTATCTGTTTCTGGTGATATTTTGTTTGTGGGAGCAAGCAGATACCAGAAAAATACGCTAGAAATCATTGTTTACAAATGTTATTTTCGACCTTTTGACAATGTGTCTAGAATTATTCTTATTCGTTTCAGGTTTTTGATCGTGTTCGTGCATTCCCAAGCAGAACGACGGGAACGTCTTTAGATTTTCACCATAGTTTTGCATCATGATCTCGCACGGTCATGAGATCATCATGTTGAGATTTAGTTGTGTTGAGGACCTGGAAGACATTTTTCGAAATTTCTCGCTAGCATCATTACTTCCGGAGGTACTTTTGTAATATCGTGTTCGGTCGCACTATAAGCCCTCACTGTGGACAACAACTCATCATTATAGTTGTTCCCGGAGCTCAAAGAAGCTGTCATAGTCTTGTTTATCATGTTTATGTTAGCTTCGTCTAAAACATAATGTTGTGGAAACAGTGGAATAGAAAATAATGTTTTAACACAGTTTATGTTATTTATTTCAACAATTTCAACAACTTTTTACCAGCATTTGGATATTGACTGATAGCACAGCATATGACCAAGGTCCCACCGGAGTTGGTTACCCGATCTTCCCTATGGTTACTCATACCCCAGTCGGCACCACGGGGAGCTGGTATAAGTCACTAAACAAGATACAAAGTATCACAGTGGGATCTATTTTATACCTGCAGGTACGCGAAGTAGCAATGGTGCGCAGTGTCCAGTTATTTACCAACCTGATTTTTCTAGATTTTGTTTTTACAAACAAAATCGTCAATCGTGTAATAAATGCTGATACTGGCATACCTCGATATAAAGCAACTTTATTTTTCGACTTATAACGTACATTTCTCACAAATGAGAGTTCATGTATGCAAATCATTGCAACAAATAAGTGGAAACTGTCTCATCTATCCAATGGTCTTACTACTTTTCTTGAATGAGGCGTAGTTTGTGAAAAATCTATGAAAATAGTCAGAAAATAAAGTTGCTTTATATCGAGGTATGCCTGTACAATATGAAATCGTTGGGGTCCAAAGATCTAAGATGCCACGACAGCTTCATACCACTTTATTTTAATAGGTGGACATCGATGAAGTCAGAATTTATCCCTTATTCCGACTATATCTTGACTTATTTACTGGTCTATAAGAGCTAAGCGGGCCAACGGGTTGAAAACACCTGTTGATTTAATACTTTAAGGAGTTCTTGGATGAATAACGTTAAGATCAATATGTGAGATCAAACTTTCAAAGTCTGTAGGTATATCTTAGATGACCTAAAACACTTGAAATTGAAGATAAGCTACTCAACATGTGTCCATGCACTTTTAGTGCTTTGACGCAGGTAAATACACGGTAAATAAATACGGAAAATGGTAGTTGATTTCAAATTCTATAGATCTATAGTCAAATGAGTTGACGGTTTACCTAAAACATTCGAAAATGAAGATCGACTACCCAACATGAATAAAGCGACTAAAATGAGGCTTTGACACTTGACCGACCGACCGAACATCCATTTAATATGCTAATTAATTATATCACTTTTAACTCTTGAACATTGATATTGACTATCTAATATATGTATAAAGACAAAAATCGAGCTATTCCGCTATGAATACGTTGCAAAAGAAATTCTGATGCGTTGATTGATCTATATCCAAGGAATATTCGGTTGGCCGTAAAACCTTATTGGCTTCAATATAAGGTTCTGGACATGTTTACGGATGACAAAAAATCCACATCTCATCTTATTTTTGGGAAATATAAAGTATGATTTTATTTTCAGCAAATTTAATAACAATTTTATAAGACATATTTGTTAAAAAATCGTGAACTGTTATTTTGTTCGTATGAAAAAGGCACCTGATGAATAAATTCTGAAGTAAAATGTATACCAAGTTTGGCAAGTAACTTAACCTTTAGCTGCATTATCTCAATGTATCGAGTTAATCTCAAGATATTTAACGTACAAGTACTGCCATTTTACAGAATTGTCATAGTTTTAGGACGCTTGGATAATATGAGATAATATGGGGGAAGCAGCTAATCGAATCTTCCGGTCCGCTTCTTAGTATCATGCTATGGGGTACGGTGGTTATCCACCGAATGCCTGTTGATCTGCAAAATTTAGAAGATGTCTGTATTGAAATATGTTATAATATACCGCCCATTATAACACAACACATTGCGGGTAGTTGAGCTGATTGTAGATAATCAAATCACTGGGTACAAGTCCAAGACTCCCTTGGTTGGTGCTAAACCGGCAAATTAATCTACAGTCGGGTATCGATCTTTTCGGATTCATTCTTTACGGTCTTAGTTTCTACGGTTTCGTTCTTTTCGGGCAAACCGTAAAGATCGATACCCGCAGCTTATGGGATTTTCACTAATTGGGTCAAATGAGGTCTATCTCAGTTGTTTCAAGTGATAAACATCTACAGTCTTCAGTAGAATTGTTGTACGGGGTTGGACCAACAAATTTGTGTCTCTGAATTTCGGTTTAATTCGGAATTCCAACGCTAGAGGCGCTTTACTTTCGAGTTACTAAATATGAGTGCTGTGACGCGTTGGGATAAGGGGTAATTGGTTTCATCCTAGGATATCTCGAGAGCCTCACCAGTTAGGACATATCAGTCTTCAGTAAACTTGTCCTAGTGGCCAAGTCCTCCCTAGAAGTGGTCACATAAGTTCAGAATTCGGTCACTACACGGCGCTAGTGTGCATATAATCTTCAAGTTTGTGATTGCTATTCCTCGAGAGCCTTACAAGTTCGGACGATGCTTTCTTCATAAAACTTGTGCTAGTGGCAAAGCCCTTCCGGATGGTGGTCACATATGTTCGGAATTCTTTCACTACGTGGCGCTAGTGTGCATCTAATGTTTCAGTTTGATTATGCTGTATCTCGAGAGCCTTACAAATTACCATATTACTTTCTTAGGTAAATTCGTTCTAGTGACCAAGTCCATTCGGATGATGATCACATACGTTCGGAATTCACTCACTACGTGGCACTATTACGGCTATGAGATTTCAGATTATTTAACTTTAAATCACGAGACTCTTATTAATTGGGACATTTCTTTCTTCAGCATATTTGTGCTAGTTGCCAATTCCTTCTGGGTGATAGTCCCATATGTTCGGAACTCACCCATTGTGTGGCGCTAGTGTGCATATGAGCGTGCAGGTTTATTATGCTGTATATCAAGTGCCTTACTAATTAGGACACTGCTTACTTCAGCAAACTTGTGTTAGTGGCCAAGCCCTTCTGAATAAATTTGTTCGGAATTCTCTCACTACGCGGCGCTAGTGTGCATATGGGCTTTCAGTTTTATTATGCTATATCTAGAGCGTCTTATCAGTTAGGACATTGCTTTCTTCAACAAACTAGTGATTGTGACCAAGCCCTTCCGGGTGGTAGTCATATAAATCCAGAATTCATTCACTACGTGGCGCTAGTGTGCTTTTGAGCCTCCATTTAAAGTATGCTATATCTTGAGACCTTTACTAGTTAGGGCTTTGCTTTTTTCAGGTAACTTGTGCTAGTGGCTCAATTCTTCAATGTGATGGTTTTATAAGTTCGGAATTCACTCACTACGTGACGTTAGTGTGTTTCTTGCTTGTTTATGCTTTATTTCAGGTCGGTCAATCGCACGTAGGCCGGGGTGGCCTCAGCTGTATACAGAAGTTGTATCCATTCTCTTCGGCCCATGGCTGCATTTCGCCAATCTCGCTGTCTGTGAATGGTCCGCAGGTCGCTTTTTACTTGATCGATCCACCATGCTCGTTACACGCCTCTTCTTGTTGTGCCTGTCGATTCGCTTTCGGAAATTTTAACAGGGCTAACGTCTGACATTCTTACGACATGCCCGGCCAACCGTAGTCGGCCGATTTTAGCGGTGTGAATGACGGGTGGTTCTCCCAGCAACTGATGCAATTCGTAGTCCGTCTTCGATTTGCACTCCACCGTAGATCGTACGCAACACCTTCCGTTCGAAGACACCGCCTCGATTTCATCACCGTCGATCTGAGCTCGGAGTAGGAGGCTCAATTTGGCGTGGCATATTTGGTGCATCAGTCCTCACCGGGGTAGCAAGAGCCATGGGGTCTGTCCACCGGTTAGTAGTCAATATATACTAGTTGCCTATAGACTGTCAAAATTTGAAAGCTCCATCAGTGTGTTCACGGCAGCTATGGCGAGAACAGTGAAACAACTTCGATCTATGGTTTTTTCGTACCGCCTGGGATTTTTGCTAATTGGCCGAAATAAGGTCTATCTCAGCTGTTTCAAGGCATTAAACTCTACAGCTCTCGGCAGAATTAATTTTCGGAGTAAGGTCGACAAATCAGTGTCATTGAATTCCGGTTAAATTTCAAATTTCACCGCTAGGAGCACTTTACTTTCGTGTTACTATGAATGAGTACAGTGACGCTTTGGAATAAGGGATAATTTGTTTCATCCTATGTTATCTCGGTAGTTTCACCAATTAGGACATATTACTCTTCAGTGGTAAAGCTCTTCCTAGACGTGGTCATATAAGTTCAAAATTTACTCACTACATGGCGCTAGTGTGCATATGAGCTTCCAGTTTGTTATTGATATAACTCCAAGGTGCCAGATAGGTTTAGGTTATCAAACAATTTTCTTGGTTTAACTAAGCAAAATTTCTGTGCACTTTGGACAATAACGTGGTACGTAGTAAAAAATTCAGAGCATGTCGATGGATTGCAAAACTCTACTTGAGGAGTGGAATAACGAGAGTCAAAACGAATGACACACGAAGGAGTTGATATTAAATGTAAAAAGAGAATAAAGCAACAAATTGCAATTAAACAATGTTTTTGATTATTTTAAAAACTTTCCCATTGTTCAATCCACCCATCCGAATAAATTGAATTTCCAGCTTCCTAAAAGGCAGCCAAACCTTTTGATATTGCCCAGCCTCTTGAAGCTTCCCCTGTTTCTCGGTATTTCTGAAGCCCTTGATATCCCCTTCCGCCTTGATTCCTCCTGCCCTTGCTTCCACTATCCCATACTACATAGCTGCCCCTTGATCCCTTGACCCCCTGTCTCTTGCTACCACTTGCTCCTGTAACTTCACAGCCTATTGCGGCGTAACTGCCCTTTGCTATACCACTGACCCTTTCTCCAGTCTCTCTCTCTCTCTCTCTCTCTCTCTCTCTCTCTCTCTCTCTCTCTCTCTCTTGCTACTTCAAATTTCTACTCATAATTCAAATTTCTACTCCCATATTGCTGTCTCTTGCTTTTCTTGCTCCTGCTTTCCTACTGGCGCTTGCTACTTTCCTGCCTCTTCTTATTCTTTTGCTCTAGGGTTATAAACAGCGTAAACAAACTGGAAACTTAAATGTACACTAGCGCCACACAGCGAGTGAGTTCCAAACACATGGTACTACCATCTGGAAGGGCTTGCCCACTAGCACAAGTTCGCTGAAGAAAACATCGTCCTCTCGAGATATAGCAATCACTCTCGAGATATAGCAATCACACTAGCGCCACACAGTGAGTGAGTTCCGAACATATGGGACTACCACCCAGAAAGGATAGGCTACTAGCACATATTTACTGAAGAAAGCAATGTCCTATGTATTTAATAAGACTCTTGTGATATTACATTAAGTAATCTGGAATCTAATATCTGTACTAGCGCCACGTAGTGAGTGAACTGCGAACGTATGTGATCATCATCCGGAGGGGCTTGGTCATTAGAACGAATTTACCTAAGAAAGTAATATCGTAATTACAAGGCTCTTGAGACACAGCATAATCAAACTGAAACATCATAAAGACTGTATTCGATGAAATTTGGACACACGCAATTGTTCGTAACTTTTTAGCGTGTGGGTAAAAATTATTGAAATTTTAACTGAATGTATTTCATTGTGTTGTGTCAATTGTGTAATGAGTTGCGTGAAAATCGGTCGAGTGATTTCAGTGATGGCTTCGAATGAAGAAATAGTGCGCCAACAAATTTTGGGCACTCACTTCGAAAACCCAAACGATGGATCGGAAAACAGCACGGAATCGCACATTCAATCAAGGACCGTAAGACAACCAAGCGAAAAAAAAATGGTAGTGGCAAAAAACGTGGCACATCAAATCCGGAGAAGGCCAGGATGGTATTGAACCAATTTAAGCGTTATCCCAACATTTCGATCAGGGATGTTGCGAAAAAGGCGAAAGTTTCAGTTTGTTTTGTGCAGAAAACAATGAAACGTTCTGGATTACATGTGTACAAGGTCCAGAAGGCACCGAACCGGAGCGATAAACAGAACTCGGTGGCCAAAACTCGTGCAAGAAAACTGTACAGGGAGTGGCTCACAAAACCGTTCTGCATTGTGATGGACGATGAGACCTACATTAAAGCCGACACCAAACAAATGCCAGGACAGGAACACTACGTCGCCACCTCTAAGTTGGCTGTTCCGGAGAGTGTACGGAAGAAGAAACTGTCGAAATTCGCCAAAAAATTCCTTGTCTGGCAAGCGATCTGCGGATGTGGCAAAATGAGTCAGCCCTTCATCACCTCTGGGACCGTCAACGGACAAATCTACAAGGACGAATGCCTCCAAAAACGACTTCTGCCCTTCTTGAGATCTCACGATGGCCCGACACTGTTTTGGCCGGATTTGGCATCTTGCCACTATGCCCGGCCCGTCTTAGACTGGTACAAAGATAACAATGTAGTTTTTGTACCAAAAGACGTCAACCCTCCAAACACTCCGGAACTTCGCCCAATTGAAAATTTTGGGCAATCATGAAGGCAAAGCTCGTTAAAACTTCAAAACTGATAGAAAATGAACTTGAACTAAAGAAAGTGTGGTTAAAAGTAAGTAAGCAAGTCGGTCCTATCATTGCCCAAAATTTGATGAAAGGGGTCAAGGCAAAGGTGTGGGCATTTGGGTTGGGAGAAGAGGTTCAATAAACCAATAATGTGAAAACTTAACCATTTAGTAGTACTTTATTTCCAGAAAGTTTGAAAAGAATCGGGTTCAAGGAAAATTTTTGGTGACCTATTTTGTGTGTCCAAATTTCATCGAATACAGTCTTTATGCATACTCAACGCCACGTTGTGAGAGAATTCCGAACATACGTGACTACCATCCGGAAGGGCTTTGCCACTAGCACAAGTTTTATGAAGAAAGCATCGTCCGAACTAGTAAGGCACTCGAGATACAGCAACTACAAATTGGAAGAATATATGCACACGAGCGCCGTGTAGTGACCAAATTCCAAACTTGTGTGACCACTTCTAGGGAGGACTTGGCCATTAGGACAAGTTGATTCAAGACTGATATGAGCTAACTGGTGAGACTCTCGAGATATCAGTAGGATGAAACCAATTACTTCCCATATCCCAACGCAACGCTATCACAGCACTCATATTTAGTAACTGGAAAGTGAAGTGCCTCTAGCGGTGTAATTCCCAATTACACTGAAATTCAAAACTCGTAATTCATGGTCCAACCCCAAACAACAAATTCTGCTGAAGAGGTGTAGATGTTTATCAATTTGAAACAACTGAGATAGACCTCATTTCCCCCAGTTACGGAAAATCCCATCAGCTGCGGGTATCGATCTTTACGGTTTCGATTTTTACAGTCCCAATTAACCGAAAAGATCGGTACCCGACTGTATAAAACTATAATCGAAATCACACATTAGCAAACGAAAATATTCTAACAAAACTATTCATTCTATTCATTCCTAAAAACAACCATAAACGCGCCAGTTTTATTAAATTTTCATTAATTTAGTTGCAAGCATAGCAATGTCTCACCGGGTGATGATGATGATGATGATGGTCCCGCCATTACCCCTACAAAGGTTTGAGCTAGACGATTGTGTCTCTAAGATAATTAATTTGGTAACAATTCAAACCAGTTATGCAAAAAAAAAACGAACTGATTTCATCTACAGATACAAATTTCTTCAAAAGTATCCATTTGCTTCACAGCGACATAATCGTGAAAAGCTTTGATGTTAACCACAAAAATTCGCAAGTATTCCCAGCGATCAGGACATTCTGTTGCTATTCAGATCACAGAATCCAGTAAAAGGACATTATCAAAAGACAAGCCAATATCCGATCCTGCCCGTTACAGAGCCAATGCAGTTCCAACACTAATGGAGCCGCCAGCTTAGTTTAGGGCTGACCAAGAATATCTCACCAGGGATGTCAAGATGTTTCCAAACCGAAAAAATCCTGGACCGGCATTAGTCAAACTTTTACTTTCAACCACAAAAGAATTGACGAAGAATTCCCCGACATTCAGCCAGACAACTCGCTACTATTTCATAGTACCATCTAAAGCATCAAAGGCCAATTTTTTTTTTAACGAATTCAAAAAGAAGTCCATCATATCTGTATACCGCGCGCGAGGCTCAAACAATTGTAGACTACTTTCTTTACTTTTTTTTAAACTAACACAACATTATACAAATTTCCATCATCATCACTGTGACGAACAAAATAGTGAGTATTTTAGTATTATAAACGTGAAAAAATAAAATTTAAAAAATAAAATAGCCAACTCATTATAGTCCGTTTGTAAAGAACTTCGTCAGATACATTCTTCATTTTGCAAAAAAAAAAGCAACATAAATGTACAAGAAATGGTCCACACAAAATAATCCGTTTTATAATAGTAAAACATCGTCAGGTACAATCTTCATAAATATTTGAAGAAAAAATATTTCGCTTGATGCTCAGAATACAGTTTTAACGTGTGAAATGCATAGTCTTTTAAATTCTGATAGTGTTGGTGCACGTTTAATGTGTCTTGGCATCGAATTGAAAACATTTATTCCTCTAAAATATAATGAGTTTTGTGAAACACATGTCAAGAAATTCGGTGTTCTTATTTCATCCGCGTTTCTAGTATTATATCTATGAAAATCACTTCCTCTTTCAATTCGATCACACAAATATCGAGGAAGCAAACCATTAACTACTTTAAAAATGAACACCATAGTTAAATACACAATTCTTTGCTTCACTGATAGCCATTGTAAAACGTCTAACATAAAAGTCGAGGAAGTGAATCTGTTACATCTTAAAATCAAGCGCATTATTTTATTCTCCAAACGCTGTAACCTCAATATTTGTGTTTGGTTGGCCAAGAATAAAATGGAAGGGCAAAACTCTAAATGAGGGGAGATGATTGATTTGTATAGCTGTATTTTACTGCAAGTAGTTAAATCGTTTTTTTAATCTGCATAGAATTCCATACTTTCTGGTAATTTTTCTTGATAGATAATATCAATGTGAGCGTTGAACTTTAGCTTGTCATCAATAATCACGCCAAGATATTTAATCTCCCGAACGCGATCAATTGTCTCACCATCAATCGTAACTGAGACATTCTCATTTACTCGATTCTGTGAAATTACCATAAATTTAGTTTTACTTATATTCAATTTCAATTGCTTACATTTCAACCATCTATTTAGAAAACGCAAATTTTCGTTCAAAAATGGGGTAATGTTTTCATTTAAATATTTAGCTGCAATGAATAACACAGTGTCATCTGCAAACAGATTAATGTCACAAAATCGTAAAACACGTCGCATGTCATTAATATACATAATAAACAAAAGGGGCTCCATGACACTTCCCTGGGGCACACCAAGGTTATTCTTCACTGGACTGCAAAATGAATCATTAAAATTGTGTCCTTTGAGTTCTGTCAGACAAATAGCTTTCAAACCATCTGTATGCAGTACTTGAAATTTCAGAGCGCTTTAATGGTTGCAGGCGCATGTTTGGCATTTGTGAAATTGTTTCTAAAAGCGCGTTTGGGATTCAAAAAATTTTCAAAAATGTTGTTTGTTTCATTTCTAAGTTATCTTTCCATTTTGCTAATACTAAATTTAACGCGGTTTCACAAGAATTATCTCTCCCGGTAGCCAGATTGTTCTGAAATCAACAAAGAATTACTATTCAAATATTCTAACAACTTATTCTTCACAATAAGCTCTAAAATTTTCTCTAATGTGTGCAACATGTTGATAGGATGAAACTCTTCGGCTTTAATCGTCCCAGCAACCTTTTGAATCGGAACAACCAATTGATTTTTCCACACTTCAGGCACGTGCCCAGTTTGCAATGATTCATTAATAAGGTCCAGTTATGTGTGACCAATGACATGAAAGCATTCCTGAAATAACTCTAGCATTAACATTATCTACCTGTGTCGTTTTTCCCAATGAAAAGCAAATATTAATAAGCTCATCTATTGTGAGGGGGTGAAAAACTTTCAAATCTGCAATTAATATTAACTCGCTGGTTTAATTCATCAGGTTCACTTAGACCAACTCAACGGATTGGTTGATCAATGAAACGCATTTGACGAAATAATTGGCTGGGGTGGTCTTAGATGCAATTGCTTGTTCAGACTGTTCTATTGGAAGCTTTCAAAAGTTGTTCCATGGGGAAAAAAGTGGCTTTAACTAATCCTATTCCAGAACGCAAAGAGTATGCGTTCCAAGGACAAAATGCTACCCGCAGCAAACACGGCGCGAATGCAAAGGCCACCAAGGAGGGATTTAAAGCCGTGCTTACCAGTGACTGCGACCACCGGAAGAGGAACGCCGCGACGCGCTAGTTAGGTTTAGGGAAAATAAAGCGAGTTTTGTTTGAACCGATTCAGATTCGATACATTTATTTCCGACCAAGTGACCTTGAAATTGAAACGTCAGCTGCCCGATAAGATTCAAGCTCAAGAGCTCCGAGTTTATACAGTCCACCTCGTATCCACCGATTTCTGGTTTTCGCTGACCGAACAAAAGTTATGGACCGCGGTCTGCAATTGCTATGTTTCAATAATGATTTCAAAATTTTAGACAACTTTCTGCTGTTGTTTTGATGTTGATCAATTCTTCTTCTCGTATATATTCAGGAGTTTTTTTAATGGATTGTGAATATTTATTCCGCGCGATTGTGTACTTATTCCAATGATTTTCGCTATTAGGATCTACGAAACATTTTCGAAAAATTTATTCCTCTTGCTTTGGCGACGCAAAAGATCCAAATTGTACCAGCCGTTCGAGTTCTTCAAAGAAACAAATTTTTGTTCAACTAGCTATATTTGCAGCACGTTTTCACCCTGTTAGTAAGAACAGCTGCAGACTCATCTAAACTACCGCTCGCGATTGGAAAAATCCACGCTTCTCTGAACAAAGTTAGAAACAGCTCGTTTTGAATATTTCCTCCAGCACTTCAATTTCACAAAATCATCGCTATTATTCAAATGGTCCTCGGCAATGTTAACATCGGATTATCTCATGATCGGTTATTTGGAAATCATTATCGACAACTGTACAAACAGAATCAAAATTAGAATAAACATGATCATTCAAAGTTCTACTGTGCCTGGAAATTCGCGTATATTCATCTACCGTTTGTCTTAAATTGAAAAAGTTAGCTAAACGCTTCACACGATTCGAATTATTATTATCACGCCAATTTATATCGAAGTCACCAGCTATTATATTTAATTTTACTCGAATCAAGAAATACCTCAAGCCAGTTCTCTAGAATTGTAATAAAATGCTGGTCACTAGAACTGGGAGAGTGATATAAAACACCATAGTTACCCATCATCATGCCATTGTACAACTGTTATGCCCATGAACCAGTTACCATCAACCATTTCGTTGTGGCGAAGATTGAATTGAACTGATTCTTTGACATAAATAGCAACACCAGCCAGTATGTCTAGTATTGTCATAGACATGCAGCAACATTATATCCCGGAATGAAATATTGACCAAAGGCTTCAATTTCAACAATGTGAGTTTTTGCTAACAAAACCAAAAGTAGACGTTTTTCTTCTACAATCTGACGTAATGCTGCGTAGTTTGTTGACAACCCCTCAATATTGAAATACTTAAAAATAAATTGATAATACCATTCTTAATGGAACCTCGGTTGTCATTGTATTGAAACGCAAGCTGCTTTTCTTTTGTTCAAAAAGTCTCTTGTACATCAAACATTGAGAGCTAAATGCGGCATTAAGGTTTATGTCCAAGCTAATTTTTTTACGTTCTTCATTCATTTTCAAACAAATTAACACATTTCAAAATAGTTGACGTACACTTCGATGTCTTGTGGTTTTGATCACACCGAGAGCATGTATCACAGTTTTTGCAATCAATGCCCTTATGTCCAAATACTCCACATTTGTAGCATCTCAGAACATTAATGTCATGATACACAAAGTAACCGATCAAAATCTACATTGACTTCATTTACTTTTAACATACAATTATATGTATCCAAATCGATTTCAATTAATGCACTAAACTTGTTGTAAATGAACCGTGGATTTTCGTAAATTCTAACCACTTTGACATCATTTACTGCGATGTTTTTATTTTGACTTTTCAAAGTAGTCTATGGAAACATCGGAGGATAATTATCGGCTTGGGCCCACTACTTTCAATCTTGGCACCAACGTGGGAACAAATAAAGCATTATAATTTTCACCATAGATTGCTTGTGAGTACCATTTTTCGCCATTAGCTGAGATACTCTTGGATCACAGATGGCACATTCGGAATACTAATGGTACCATCTTTTCCATTCCTAAAATTACTAATTTTGTGTGTTTTTGGATCTAAAGTCATTTTCACAAAATTACGAGTATCATCGCAAGCTTGTTTGGACTCTTTTGGTTTGATCATCAACAACCGGACTTGTCCTACGATTGCTTTTTTTACTAATATTACCTTTAATATTACTATTATGTTGTACTTTTATCAGCCTACATTTTCATTGTGCCTATTTATGACATCCGCAAAAGTTGCGTTGCCTTGATAAACATCATCAATGGCATTCGTTATTGCTTGTTTGAATTCTACGTTTTTTAAGCCAACTTGTCAATTGACCGGATTCTAAATGAATCGCTCCAGACCGCGCGCGGGCATAATTCATTACAGCTAAACTTTTTCGCGCATTAATCTCCAAAACTGTACTTGTCATAGCATCAACTTTCTCAGAGATTAATTTTTCTGAAGACTTATTTATACTTTGTCTCAAATGTTCCATCCTGTTTTTCAACGCGTCGTCTATTTGAGCAGAAATTTGATCTCGCATGCTAGTGATCGAGTCCGAATGTTTTTTCAAACCTTCCCCCATCCGCTTAGCATCCGAGATAGCATCTTCTTGTTTACTACAACACTGGTCTGATAGACAGTCTACATATTTAAAGCAAAGGTTTGTATTTACAGGGATGATCGAGAAGGAGAAGACTAGCAAAATTTTGTCCAGATTCAAAGTGATACAGTTCGGTAGATAATAAACCGTTTTTGATGAAATTAGAAGCGTTCGACGGGAAATTTATTATTGTTTCAGCATGTTTATTCAAAATTTGATTTGACTTCCGGGCACCGGGAGATAGCACGGATACTTTGAGGTTATGTCAAAATGTGCTAATTTTCTGCAACCCGTTATTTTTTATGTTACTTGAAAATCAGAAATATTTTTTTTTTTTTTTTTTTTTTTTTTTTTTTTTTTTTTTTTTTTTTTTTTTTTTTTTTTTTTTTTTTTTTTTTTTTTTTTTTTTTTTTTTTTTTTTTTTTTTTTTTTTTTTTTTTCGAAACTATGTTTTGAGAAATTTGCCATTGAATCCTGATGCCCACAATAGAAACCTCAGATTCGCCACCGGTGGTATTGGTTTGTAAAATCCTTGAAGTTTGATGTGTTGCTAGCCAGGTTGGACATCGTTCTAAATCCAGCCACTTCCCTGGGGGAACCCGGATCCCGGAGCGTCACCAGGTCTGACCAATGTGACCGAAAACTCTCAGGTTGAGCACCAGTAATCTTGATTTGTAAAATCATGAAGTTTGATGTGTCGCAATCCATAGTTTGGAATCGTTCTATATCTCGCCAATTCCCCGGGGGAACCCGGAATCCGCAACGTCACCAGGTGTGGCCAATGTGACCGAATACTCTCAGGTTGACCACCAGCGGTATTGTTTTGTAAAATCATGAAGTTTGATGTGTCGCAAGCCAGGGTTTGACATCATTCGAAATCTGGCTACTTCCCTGGGGGAACCCGGAATCCGGAACGTCACCAGGTGTGGCCAATGTGAAAGAATACTCTCAGGTTGACCACCAGCGGTATTGTTTTGTAAAATCATGAAGTTTGATGTGTCGCAAGCCAGGGTTTGACATCATTCGAAATCTGGCCACTTCCCTGGGGGAACCCGGAATCCGGAACGTCACCAGGTGTGGCCAATGTGAAAGAATACTCTCAGGTTGACTACCAGTGGTATTGGTTTGTAAAATCATGAAGTTTGATGTGTCGCAAGCCAGGTTTGATACAGTTCTAACTCTGGCCATTACACTGGTAGGGTACTTCCTTCACGATTCCCGATAATGAATCCGGAACTACGGAAAATAACGAAATGTCCGCTACTCTTCCAAAAACTAGGATAAATTTGTGATCGTATGGAAAAAGTTGCATCTAATTTGGTTAAGGGTACGCAGAGTTACAGATAAATTAAAAAGGAGTTTTTCAACATAAGAAGTGTCAGGCAATTGGGTAAAAAACTACATTTTACGGAAATAGCCATATCTCGGTTGTTTATGGGCCGATTCACGATCTTTAACCACTGACAGACTTGTTATGAATTCTAGTTTCTGAGAAAAATATAATATTTCCGATTTTCAAGTAACATAAAAAATAACGAGCTGCAGAAAATTAGCACATTTGACATAACCTCAAAGTATCCGTGATATCTCCGGTGCCCGGAAGTCAAATCAAATTTTGATTAAACATGCTAAAACTAGAATAAATTTCCCGTCGAACGCTTCTAGTTTCATCAAAATCGGTTAATTATTCACCGAACTGTATCACTTTGAATCTGGACAAAATTTTGCTAGTCTTCTCCTTTTTGATCATCCCCTGTACATCGAGTAGGGTTCGGGACGTCTGGTGGCCGTCCAGTCCCACCTCCGATCGAGAAAGCCAGTGTGTGTGTGTGTGTGTGTGTGTGTGTGTGTGTGTGTGTGTGTGTGTGTGTGTGTGTGTGTGTGTGTGTGTGTGTGTGTGTGTGTGTGTGTGTGTGTGTGTGTGTGTGTGTGTGTGTGTGTTTAAGAAAAATGTTTTCAGTTAAACGAACTGTTGTCGACTCGACAAACATTTTTAGGCCGGAGTTGAAAAGTTATAGCTCTGTTGGGTTCCAGTGACCCATTTCAGAATGCCTGGTTACTCACGTCCATTCCGAGGTCACTTTCACTTAGAACAAGCCTCACATAAACACAGTACAAACGTCAAATGGATATAGGTACTGTGCATACACTTCCATCATCAAATCTTATTGTTTTGAGGATGGCACGTATTTACTAGTACCGTTCAAATTTAGTTATAAACAGATAGATCTCACCGGAAATTGTTGTTTGCATTTGATAAAAGGTGTTTCGATCAAAATTTGGTCGATTTAAACTTGACGCATTTCCTTTCATCGTGCATTAAAATTTTTGCACACCCCTCATTTTGAAGATGTGTGCGTGTAGCATCATGCTTCTATTTTGATTTTGAGATTAGCACTTCAGTTATCAAAATATCGTCGAAGGAAGAGAAGCAACGCATCAAAATTTTGCACGTGCATGGCGAAAATCCAAACTTCTCTCACGCCAAGTTGGCGAAATTGTTGAATGTGGCTAAATCAACTGTTACCAACGTATTAAAAGTGTTCGGTGAACGTTTGTCGACAGCCAGGAAAGCTGGATCGGGGGGAAATCGAAAGCCGGAAGCCACAGCGACGACAAAAGAGTTGCCCGCTGTTTCGAGCGGAACCCCAACCTCTCCGTCCGAGATGTCGCAAAAGAAGCTGGGAGTGGCGCCTTCAACCGTGGATAGAGCTAAAAAACGAGCTGGACTGTCGACTTACAAGAAAGTGGTGACTCCAAATCGCGACGATAAACAAAACACGTCGGCCAAAGCACGATCGCGAAAGTTGTACACGACGATGCTGACGAGGTATGACTGTATTCGTTTTAAGTTTTGTTAACATGTCAACCAGCCTATTTCGGTTCGTATCTTTTCATTATCATTATAGTTTTCTTGTTGCAATATGTTGCGGATTGAACTTGAAATACGAAAAAAAATTCTGAAAAGTGGGTGTACTGAAAAGGATGTAAAGTACAATCAGACTTTCAAGAGGTCAACGTGCAAAAAAGGTCATAGTGATTGAAAAGTATGGTGAGCAGTACACTCTGCAGGATCTACCGCAAACTTGATGAATATCTGATTCCAGCAATCTCGAATTGGATCAAAAAGTCGTCGATTATGTTCAGAAGAACAAATCAGCCTGTACTCGTGATTTGGCCAAGAAATACAAGACCACCATCAAGAGGATCCAGCGAATTAGAAAAAACAAGGATTTGAAGACATACAAGACGCAGAAAGTACCCAGGTAACCAATAAGCATTATCATATGCAGTAAATCAACCCTAAATCTGCATTTCAGATGCTACACGCATTACATTAGCATTATATGTGCATCTTGAATGCTATCTGTTGTAAAGTTGGATTTCAAATGCTATTTAAATGCTTGAAGTCTGTAATAAGCCTTTCGAATGCAAGAAGGCATTATCATGGCTTTGCAGTAAAGCAGCCGTATATTGGGCCAAACGTGGCATTTATGTTGCATTTAAGGTGACTTAATTGCTTGATAGGCTGCCGTAAAGACGCTTTGGAACTGTTTATTGGTTACTTGGGTACCAAAGTAATCTCCGTAACAAGTAAACAAGTTTCGTGCCAAAATGAAAGCTGTGTTTTGATGGACGATGAAACGTACATAAAATTCCAGATTCCAGAACACTACCGAGACCTCAATTTTACACAAAATCGATTGGGGTGCAATCCGAGACCTTGATTTTACACCACAGTTTTGACAAGCAATTTGCACATGTCGCTTGCGATCTTTCTTTTTCTGCACAAAAGGAACAATAAATACTGAAATCTACCAAAACGTGTCCTTGCAGAAAATATTGCGGAAGCATGAGATTCCTCCTCACTCCTGACCGGATCTGATCTCGGCCCATTATGCCGGATCATCTACAGTGTTTTTCTGATAACAACGTTGATTCGATTGAAAACGATATCAACCCCCAAAACTGTCCCCAACTGCGACCGATCGAACGCCACTGGGCAATCGTCAAGCGGAACCTCGAAAAGGCAGGTGCATTGGCCAACCTGTCAGATTTTAAGAAAAACTGGTCAGCAGCGACCAGAAAGTCCACAAAACCACTGTGCAGAACCGGATTGAAGGTATAAAGGCTAAAGTACGATCACATAACCGAATCTGAAGCAATCTGATTAATTTGTTAATTTAATTGATATTTTAACATGTTGAGTCGTTATAAAAAAAACATTGGTATGAAAATTTACGAATTGTCTTTAGTTTTATTTCAATTTTTGAATATTCATAACTACTATTCGATTTTGGTCTAAAATTAAACATGTCATCTCAATGTTACTAAACGAACTAATCTCTTGAAAATAGTTCACAATTTAGAGATATCCATTCACTAGATGGTGTAAGTGTCTAACACATATATGTGCTTGGCTATAACCATAGATGAAAAATTTCATGTAATCGGAATTGAATATTGAATGTTCCATTCCATCACTAAGAGTACTGACACAGCAAACAAAATTTCAATTGAATTAAACTGTCAATACGAACGGATCTCACTTGACCCAGTTATTCGGGGGCACCCGAATCGAACCCCAATTCAAGACCAAGTTGTTGACACTGTCCATATTGCAGGCCCATAAAACTGCCAAATCGAACACGAGGCGAGTAACCACAAAGCCACATCAGCCGTCGTCAGCTCGGAGTGCTCGCAGTCCCATCATGAATAAATGAGTACTTGAACGAGAGACAGGTCAATATTTATATGTAGGATTTATTCTTCCGCCAGCCCCATGTAGCTCACGTCCCACTTCCAGTTGAGACTGTGTGTGTTGTGAACCTCGACGAAACGATGACTGAATGAGTTGAGGAAAAACAAGGAAATAGCATAATTTATGTCCACTATCAAGCCGACGTTGCCATCGTCCGTCATCAGGCTCCTAATGGCCTTCTTTTTTCTTGCCAGCCAGTCTGGTTCGGAATGTTGAAATAAGGCTCCCTCAGGATAAAGAAGGGAAAAAAGTGTTATCGGAGGAAAAGTAGTGCAGCTCTAAGACGACAACCGAGCGACATGATTTGTACTATTACACCACCCACTCACGTCCCTACGCATTATCCGGGATTGTCACGTACGGAATGTGAACACGCACCACATGCAGAGAGAATATGTCAAAATTCAATAAAAAGATTAAGATTAATCATGACGATAATGTAGCTGCGACATAAATAATAACGCTCTTCACCGCCATCAACCTACGGCGCATTCCTCGATTTAGGTCGCCCACAATGGACCCACTGAGCGGGTTCATATTTATATTTGCAGGACTATACCTAGGATGATGCCGAGGAAGCACACGCACTTCAGAGCTGCAAAATGTAGGCAAGGCTATCAAGTGGAGGAACACGTATCCACGTGCATGATAAACTACCACCACCATCGGATGAACGGAGCAAACGATACGAGACCGTTGGTGATGTGGTTGGAGGAGAGGGCTCCTACATGAAAAGGATTTTATTTAGGGATAAGCCTGATGAAAGAAAACATATGGGCACCGAAGTTTATCCGATTTTAAGCTTTCGTTGGCTGACAACCGAAACGGAACGAACACGGCCTAAAATAGCGTTGGGTTTTAACTCAGGGTGATCGAAAAATGATCTTTACCACAACATTTCTGTACGAAACACACTCATTCAGTATTTCATTGTTCAACACTTTTAAAAATTGGGCTTGATTTTTTGAGCAAACCTTTTATCGAAAATAGTATTGAAATTCGTATAGAAACCCAGGTAGCCAATAAGCATTAGCCTATGCAGTAAATCAACCCTAAATCTACATTTCAGATGCTACAAGCATTATATTAGCATTATATCAGCATCTTGAATGCTATCTGTTGTAAAGTAGAATTTCAAATGCTATTTAAATGCTTGTAGCCTGTAATAAGCATTTCGAATGCAAAATAGCATTAATGAAGCATTATCATAGCATTGCAGTAAAGCAGCTGTATATTGGGCCAAAAGCGGCATTTATATTGCATTTAAGGCGACTTAATTGCTCGATAGGCTGCCGTTAAGACGCTTTGCAACTGCTTATTGGTTACCTGGGAAGGTATGAATTAAAAAAATCAAATATTTTTTTCGATTTCTATGTGATGGTGATGACCTGGTGGTAAATCCACCTACGCATCGCCAATCGCAGCAGCCCTGTTCTGTACAGAAAAAAATAATGGCCTTCTGGAGAAAGGCGAGAGCGTCGGCTGCCGGCCGTCCACGCAGACCGTAAAGTGCAGCAGAAGCTAATGAGGAAAATCGTTGGCAAGGTGACCTCATCGTTCTGCGCCTTGAGCCGAGAGGTTGGTGGAACCGTCCAAAAGGTGAAGAAGTACCAAGGCAACATTACATTGCTATGCGAAAGCGTCAGTCGAGACCGACCGTGTCTGAGCAGCAGGTTATTACCCAGAATGAGCGACTGAAGGTGCAGGTGAAAAACATTTTTTCCGGTTAAGTCCGACGTATTGGTCATAATGGATGACGAGACCTACTTGACGCTGGACGGCTACTTTACACCCCCCACCAAGGAGGTAAGCGTTGACGTAAAATTTATCTCTCACGCCAAGTACTTGAAGAAGGCCCTTCTGTGACTGACGATCAGCGAGAAGGGAATGTCCAAGCCGCTGTTCTTTCCTTCGAGGCTTGAGGTGTACGGAGACAGAAATACAGTATGAAATGCCTACCGGCAGTTGCCACCTTTATCAAGAAGTATCACGCGTAGCAGGATGTGGTCTTTTGTTTAGTCCTGGCCTCGGTCCATTGTTCCAAGAGATCACTGGAGGAGATGAACCGGCTGATGAACGTTAAACCTAAACCACCACCTCTCCCAACGTCCCCCAGCTGTGACCGATAGATTTTTGTTTTGGTGTGAACCTTAAACAGAGGTTCTACTTCAACAATGTCGTGGCCAAAACGAAGGAGGAGCTGATCGTCAAGGCCAAGAAAGTGCTGGAGAACATGCCGATATCTATCTTTTCATCGGCCATGGATAAAGTCTTCCGACAGGACGTCGAAGCATTTTCTTTTTAAAGGCTTAAAGGGTGTCCACAGTTAAATTGCATCACGTTAAACTCGTCCTCAAAAACAAGTCTTTCAACCGATTGTCATGAAATATTCAGGGAATAACAAAAAAAAAAATGTATAATCTTGTTTAAGGTATTTTAAGTTCACTGTATTTCTTTACCAAATCCAAAAGCCCGAACTTTCTTCTTAATACCACGCATAAGATTTTGTGCAACGCTTGAACCGACATTTTTTCCGCTTTCAACCATGACTTCAACATTTCCTGTTCTGTAGTGACAACTTTAGGATCTTTACAAAGTTTGTGCTTCATTATAGCCCAATATTTTTCAATTGGCCGCAACTCTGGAGAGTTTGGGGGATTAAGATCCTTTGGCACGAAATTTACACCATTCGTCTTGTACCACTCCAGAACATCCTTGGAGTAGTAACAAGAGGCTAGGTCCGGCCAAAAAATTGTAGGAACGTTGTGTGTTTTGAGAAACGGAAGCAGTCGTTTTTTCAGGCATTCATTCATGTATACTTGACCATTTATAGTTGAAGTTGTCTCGAAAGGCTTGCTCCGTTTACCAACAAATCCTCTGCCAAATCAACGAAAGCCGGTACACAGCGACGACAAAAAGAGTTGTCCGCTGTTTCGAGCAGTGAACCGTGGATAAAGCTAAAAAACTAGCTGGACTGTCGACTTTCAAGGGAGTGGTGACTCCAAATCGCGACGATAAACAAATCACGTCGGCCAAAGCACGATCGCGAAAGTTGTACACGACGATGCTGACGAAGTTTGATTGCGTGGTATAGGACGATGAAACTTACGTCAAGGCAGACCTTAAACAGCTTCCTGGACGTGGCAGGCTATCTGTACCTGTGGCTTGAAGAGCAACGTTTACATTGCGACCGGAACCGTCAACCAGGAAATTTATCTGAGCGAGTGCCTACAAAAACGTCTACTGCCTTTCCTGAAGCGACACAATTGTTCCGTTCTATTTTGGTCGGATTTGGCATCTTGCCATTACGGAAAAAAGGCCATGGAGTGATATGCTGCCAACAACGTTCAAATGGTGCCCAAGGACAAGAACCATCCTAACACGCCAGCGCTCCGACCAATCGAACAATATTGGGACATCGTCAAACGGAACCTCAAGAAGACTCAAAAAGCTGTTGTGAGCGAGAAACAATTCGCGGCAAACTGGCGTTCTGTGGCGAATAAAGTGGACAAGGAGACTGTACAAAATCTTATGGCAGGTGTTAAACGAAAGACCCGGCAATTCGCATTCGGTTAAAAGAAAGCTTAGTTGAATATTTCTGCTGTATTCTGTATTAACTGAAATTGAAAAAGAAAAAAAAAAAGACTTATCAACAAAAACTTTGATCGACTCGCACACATTACTGTTTGACCAAATTTTGATCGGAACACCCGGGGTGAAAAGTAACCTCTTTGACCGCCAAAGTGCGATGCTACTGCAAAAAAGGTTATAGTGCCTTGTAGTCCGTTCATGTGATACTGCCCTCTGTGCGATTCTGCCCTTAGATTTGTTTTGACAGCTGATTGTTGTTGACGTGTTTGGCATCATGTTGAACATGGATAAAAACGATTTTTGTTCTCTCATAAAACATTATTGTTTGAGAGGCAAAAAAGCGAAGTAAACAAAAGAAAAGCTGGTTAAGTATTATGGGGCAAAGGCTCCGTCAGAATAAACCATTACATTCAAACATTCTAGTTTTTTCCTCTAGCTTTTTATTTCAAATTTTCCAACAAAGCTGCCTTCAGATGTTTTTTGAAACATAAAAATATAGATTTTTTGACGTATAAATCTTGCCAATATATTTTACTGTTAGCGAGTTATTCACGATTTTCTTATACTAGCTGAACCCGGTGCGAGCGCGTTAACGGATGTTTTTCGGAATGAGTTTTTTTTCTTGACTAAGAAGGGGTTCAAACTTCTATCAGAACATGCTTCTTACACGACAAATACACATTTTGTGTTTTAGTTACCTGGATAGTTCTCATGTTTGGTTGAAATGTGTTTTTTATTTGCCTGAGAGACCCCCCCTCCCTCTTACAGAAGGGCGAGGGGTCTCAAACCACCAAACTCCATGCCTTCAAAACCTGTGCTTAACAATGCCATATACAATTCTCATAATGCACTCTATCTGAGACAACATATTATTCATCACGTACTGTCTCTAGCGAACATGAAGTAAACACAAATTTGACTTCTTGAATCTCTAGTGCAAGGTGAATCAACTTGTTTTGTGTTGCTTTACTTTCATCATTCATTCGTTCCAGAAAGCAGTGAATGTAAGTGAGCGCAAACAACTCATTCAATTTCATTGTTTTACCGTGAAGCAGAAAGAAGAAGTCCTTCATTTGAAGAATCGATGAAGTGGAAACACCAACGTATTTTGAATGCACATATTTGCTGCCACTTTTCGAATCGATCCTCCAAAATGCTTTTTCTCGATCTCAAACTACAAACTCTGTAGCGATTTTTGTCATAGATCGTTTGCTAGAGCTCCGTCTTATGGCTTCCTTTCGTTCAGGAATTTCCTTCGTCTTCAGCCCTATTCGGGTATATTTGAAAAAAAAAACCCCCTGTTACAGAAAAAATCACTACCAACGCGAAAATGAATGACTGGTTACCAGGACTTAATCAAGTCAATCAAAAGCTCTTGACGCTTGAATAGCCAGATATGTGCTTTGCTGTGGTGTGAATGAGCTGTGTGGAACACAGGGACAACGGAATACACGGCAAAATAAGTCGACACGAATGTGTTGTTTGACTGATAAAACGAAATGAAGATGTAGAAAATTGTGCACACTAAAAATTTATTTTACCCTTCGTTCACGACGGATGTCAATGTTTTCGAGCTCTGTTTGAACCCCCGCACATGCCAAATTTGGTTTCATTTGCGTGATAAGTTCTCGAGTTAGGGAGAAATTTGTGTTTCATTTGTATGAGAGCCCCACCTTCCAGAGAGAATAGGGGTCTCAAACAATCATAAGAACCTCTCCCCCAGCCCAAAAACCCCTGCATACGAATTTTCACGCCGATCGGTTCTGAAGTTTCCAAGTCTATAAAGGTCAGACAGACAGACAGACAGACATAAATTCATTTTTATATTTATAGAATTTTTGCCTTCAAAAACCCCCACATGCCAAATGTGGTTTTATTTGCTTGAATAGTTCTCGGATTATGCAGAAATGTGAGTTTCATTTTTTTGAGAGCCCCCCACCCCTTTCAAGAGGAGAGGGGTCTTGAACTGCCATAGAAACATTACTTGCCTCGAAAAACCTCCACATGCCAATTTTGGTTCCATTTGCTTCTTTTGTTCTCGAGCTATACAGAAAGTTGTGTTTCATTTGTATGGGAGCCCCCCTTCCAGAAGGCGGAGGTGGATCAAACCACCATAGAAACATTTCTTGCCCTCAAAAACCTCCATCTGCCAAATTTGGTTCCATTTGCTATTAAGTTAGTTCGTGCTGAGTTAGTCAGAAATTTGTGTTTCATTTGTATGGGCGCCGCCCCTTCCAGAAGGGGGGGGGTGTACTACTATTATGATAACCTTCTCCTCTCGTAAAAAACACCCCCCTACATATTTCATTTATCGGTGGTGTGTTGTGTGGGGGTCTATATAATATAGATATAAAGACAAAATTTTATTTTTATATATAAAGATATATATATGGTAGAGGGGGGTATGTGCACCTTTTTTTTTCTTTTTGCCCTCAGCGCTGCAGTTTGTTTGGGGGTTTTTAGGGGTCTGGTTTTCATTTTGTGAATTCTTATTTTCATTTGGTAAGTTTGCTTTAATAATTCTGACTTCTGAAATTTTAAACTATATAAACTTCATAAAAATTAAAACCTGTTGAAAAACCAGGAAACCCTAAACACAAGATAAGCCAAGAGAATTAGTACCGGACAAACGCATCTAAGGAGCATTTTTCCAAAGTTTAAGGAGCATTTCCCCAAAAAGAAGGGTGCATTTACCCTTTGCCGATAGATAGATAGATAGATGTATCGTGAGATTTGACAATTTTTACACTTTCCTGGGAGTACTAAGAATGCGAACCCAGAAGTGGTGATTGTGGTCCTGGAAACTTGATGTCATCACCATTGCAGTGTTTTCGTGTTATTTGATGTGTCGCATAATGGGTTTTGATCCAAATCCGTATCTGGCTACCTTCCCGGGAGTAGCCGGAACATCAATCCGGATGCGGGCAATGTGGTTGTGGACTTTTGATAAATATCATCATCATTGGACTTGTGAATTAGCCAATTTCACGGGTTTCCCAGACATTCTAGCACTTTGGCCTCCCGAAAGCATGTTTGCGCAAGATAAAACCCATATTTTAGGAAAGCTGGTAAAAACATCTTCAAAATAAGTTTGAAAATAGCTTTGGAAGATTGCAGAGAGCCCAATCCAGCCGGCCGTCATAACGTGCCCTCCTTCACAGTCACCCTCGTGGGACACCGACGCTGCAACTCAGTCATAATTCGCGTCACTACACTATTAACGGCATTCCAGGTGCTCTCCTCTCGACACATTTCCTTGATGATGTTCTCCGTATTAAGCACTGGCATCTCCCTCCGAACTTCCTCAAACCTTGGGCAATCGAAGATCACGTGCTCCGGTGTTTCTTTTACGTTTCCACACACTGGACAGACGGGTGACGTTGCGTGTCCAAACCGATGCAGATACTTTCTGAAGCATCCATGATCAGACAGGAACTGCGTCAAGTGAAAGTTAATTTCGCCATATTTTCTGTTTGTCCAAGACGACAGAACCGGTATAAGCCGGTGTGTCTACCTACCGTTTCACGCCGTGATCCACTCCTGCTCCCATTTCGCCATCGATGCCGCTCGCACGATCTTCCGAACACCTTTGGTTTCCTTCCTCGTGTAGCGCTCACTGTCCTCGACCAGGATAATGTCGATAGGAATCATTCCGGCGATAACGCATACTGTTTTCAAAGAGATGGTCGTGTAAGCGCTCGTAACTCGCAGGGCGGTGATACGATACGTTCTGTTTTTTTTTTAACGTTTTTTTGTGTTTTCAAGGGGGAACGGGGGGGCCCCCCTTCGTGTTGTGGAGGGGAAACGCGGTGAACCCCGTTTTTGGGGGGGGGTGTGGTTTGGGTTGTTGTGGGTGGTGTGCCTTTGTGTTTTTGGGGGGGGTAGGGGGGTGGGGTGGCGGGGGGGGGTCTTCTGTGTGTTGGTGGGGGGCCCCCGGTCGTTGGTTTGCCGGTTGTTGTTTGTGCGGGTTGTGGTTTGGGTAAAGTCTGTATCCGCAATAATCCGGACACCTCAAAACATGAATAAAACATAAATTTCGCATTATATTTTCATCGTAGTTGTTTATTTCAGATTCATGGGATGTGTTTTAACAATTCGTGAAGACAAAACATAGTTATTCGGCATTTGCCTAAAATTTCCGAACTTTGCGCCTAACTCCGTCCATTAGGGTTTGTACAGACTCTTCAGAAATCGTAGAAGCCGTCTTTGTCCAAATTTGCTGGAGGTGTTTGATGTCTTTGATTCAGTGCTTCTTTCCAGAAAGCTTCCGCTTCATCAGAGCCCAATATCTCTCGATTGGTCGTAGCTCTGGGCAATTTGGCGGGTTTGAGGTTTTTGGTACAATGTTCACTTGATTTGCTTGGTACCACTCCATCACAGTTTTAGCATAGTGGCATGATGCCAAATTGGGCCAGAACAAAGGTTTTTCTTTGTGACTTTTGATAAAGGGTAGCAATCGCTGCTGCAGACACTCTTTCTGATAGATCTCCTTGTTGATTGTGCCTGTAGTGACGAAAGATTTACTCTTTTTGCCACACGTGCAAATTGCTTGCCACACAAGGTATTTTTTGGGAAATTTCGATGCTTTCTTCATTCTGAAATGCTCAGCTGTAGCATTTCTGGCCACAGCAGAATAATAAGCCAGCCCTGAAAGCTGCTTGAAATCTTCCAGGACATAAGTTTCATCGTCCATAACAAAGCATGAAAACTTCGTCAAATATTCGCAGTACAAACGTCGAGCCCGTGATTTTACTGCCAAGTTCTGTTTGTCGTTGCGATTTGGAACTGTTTTTACTTTATACGACCTAAGTCCCAAACGTTGTTTTGATTTTTGGACAAAACCAGGCGACATCCCTATTTTACGAGCCACCGTTTGAATGGAGAGATTTGGGTTTTTCGTTCAAATCCTTTTCACCTTTCGGTCCATGACAGAATTAGTGCGTCCAATGTTTTTGTCACTTCTTGGTTTCTTCTCCACCGTCAAACGTTCCGAAAATGATTTGAGCACATCGTGAACAGTGGATTTAGGTCAATGTTTTTGCAAGGTCCCGTATTGACAAGGCATGATTTGCCGTACGCCCGTGCAAAATTCGCTCGCGCACTTGTTTTTCTTTCTTCGCCATCTTGAATACTAAACATGAAATGTAAACATCAATCATAGTCTTTTTCATCATAGACTCTCAGCTATACCACAGTGAAATTTTTCATTCCTACGTGCAATATTTCAAAAGTTACAATGATTTGAAGGTGTCCTGATTAATGTGGATACAGACCTTTGTGAGTTAGTTTAGGGGAAGGTTAAAAATCCGGGTTATAATATAGGTAGGGAAGAATGTGCCCGGTATCTTCCTTTTTTATGTGCAGTTTAGCTTCGCGCATCCGGTTTTCAACCGTGTCAATCGCTTCGGGCGCCAACATCTCCACTTCCTCGAGGTCGCGGGAAACTGGGGGAAATAGCGTCTACAAAACAAACGATGGACCGGGGGGAAATTGGGGTATAAACATGTTAATGGGTTAAAGCGGGGCCAAGGGAAGAACCGGGGGCCCCCGGGGAACCGACCCTTGAGCACAACCCGGTTCTGGAAGTAGCTACTCAAAATCTTGCACAAATAGTCAGGAACCCTGATTCTGTGTAGCGCTTCGGCGACGCGCGCGCGTGTGTGTGTGTGTGTGTGTGTGTGTGTGTGTGTGTGTGTGTGTGTGTGTGTTTACAATCAATCTCAGTGCTTTTATGGAAGAAGCTTGTCTGCATTTCTTCAGTAATTTATATGCGATCACTATGTGCAAACATTTTTAGCCCTGGAGATTGAAGGTGACAGCTGTCTTGAAATTCCAACGACCCATTTCAAGAATGCCTGTTCATACACGTACATTCTGAGGTCATCTTCATATACAATAAGCCCCGTATGAAAATCTTCACACATCAAATGCTTATGTGAAGAATTTCCAAACTTCCAGAATCAAATATGGAAATTCGTGATCCTGGCGTGTATATAGAGGGTGTCCACGATGAAATTGCCACCAACAAAATTGATTCGCAAAATTCGAGTTTTCATCCGATTGCCATCAAATTTTCAGGGATTGAGAAATAACTTCATTTTACCATTTTACTCGTATTTTATTTACAGTCCATACGCAAATGCCCGCACCTTGGCCTTAACCCCGGCCATAAGATTCTGCACAACCTGTGAATCAACCGTTTTTTGCATGTAAACCCATACTTTCTTCAGTTCTTCGACTGTCTTCACTACCTTAGGTCGTTTAAGAAGGTGCTGCTTCATAATCGCCCAGTACTTCTCGATGGGGCGGAGCTCCGGAGTGTTGGGAGGGTTGAACATTTTCGGCACGAAATTGACCTTATTGTCCGCATACCACTTCAGCACGTTCTTGGAGTAGTGGCAATCCGGCCAGAAGATTGTTGGGACGTTGTGGGCCTTCAGGAGAGGAAGCAGCCGCTTCTGGAGGCACTCTTTTATGTACACCTGTCCGTTCATCGTGTCCTGGGTCACGAAAGGTGCACTCCGCTTCCCGCACGTGCAGATGGCTTGCCAAACCAGGAATTTCTTCGCAAATTTGGACATCTTCTGAGTGCGGACATGCTCCGGAACGCTGAACTTATCCTTGGCCGTAAAAAACAGGTTGCCGGGGATCTGTTTGATGTCGGCCTTCACATATGTTTCGTCGTCCATGATGCAGCATTCAACTTTCGTCAGCATGTTGAGGTACAACTTCCTGGCACGGGTTTTGGCGGGCTTGTTCTGCTTCTCGTCGCGATTAGGGGCCTTTTGTATCTTGAACGTTCGAAGCCCAGCCTTAGTTTTGGCCTTCTGGACAAAACTTCGGCTTAGGTGCAGCTTCTTAGCCACATCCCGAACGGAGGCGTTCGGATTTCGGTTGAAGGCCCCAACTACGCGGTTGTGATTTTTGGTGTTGTACGGAATACTTTTTCCTTCACTTCTGGGCTTCCGATCGGTGGTCAACCGTTCCTCGAACCGCTTTATTACTCGCGACACCGTGGAATTCGCGATTCCCAACGTTTTAGCGATGGAACGATGCGAGAGATCCTTGTTCTCGTGATGAATGCGCAAGATTTTATCACGCACGAGCTGTTCTTTCGACTCCATTTCCGCGAGTTTTGATCACGGGACTTTAAAACTGGCGGGTGTAAATAATGCACTATGAACTAAATTCACCCAATTTTCTTAATTATCCCCAGGGTTAAAAAGTTAGAGCATTTCTGGTGTGGCATTTCTGGTGGCCCCCTTAGTTAAGGTATACTTTTGATAATATAAAACGACCTCACCAATGTTCCTTATCTGATGCTGGAAAGCTCGTCCGGATGCGGGACGACAATCCATCTCAAGAAACACGACCATAACACACTATGAGAGGGATTCCATTCACAACGTCCTACGCAAAATACGCAGAAAAACTATAATTTCACCATTTATTTTAGTTGAATGAAGGAATATTTTTTAATTTTATATCCGCGAAAACGACGCAGCAAAAGCAAAACACGCCATTTTCAAAGCATGGCTTGCTGCCATATTCAGGAAAAAGGAGTTTCAAATAGTGTTTAAAATTACGAAAAGCTATTTATTGTAAAATGAGGAAGTTGATTTTTCGACTTTTTCCGCCTTGGAATCACTGTGCGGCGTCTCAACTTGAAGGTGCATGTTTGCTATGATTTGTTTTTTGGAATACAATATGCTGTAATTGTTTTTGGAATACAATACAGTTGACAATGAGTGTGCAAATCGTTACAAAGAGGAAAGATGTATAAAAACCAACGCGATTTTTTATCGCTGGTAAAGAGTTTAAATGTGGCATATTTGTTCAATAACTGATCCTGAGATATTCAGCTTCGAACCAAGCTGAAGTCATTTACGCCCTTTGGACCAGTTCTCATAAACTTCACTTCCATGTGAGAAATAATCCCAATATCTGAAGAGGTGCGAAACATTCCTTCCTGATTCCCGCCTACTACAACTATACTGCCCTCCTTTGAAAACAAACAAACATTTAGGTATATGATTAATTATCACCCAGCCATGGCCAGACAATGTTAAAGGCCCTGGTAATCCTTAGCTTCTAACACCGGTACTGATTAGAAATGGTCAAACACACATTCTGAAATTTTGACTAGCCAGGTAGCCGTCCTGCGTGGCCTTTGGGCTCTCAAATGTAGGTAGTTTTCACAGGACCTCGCACGAATAGGAGGTGATGGTATGCTTACATTTGCCAAGGGGATATTCATTTAGTTTAATTAGAGTTATCCCTTTATCTCCATTCTTTTCTGCACGGCAAGCATCATTATTGTTGATGTTCATTGGATTTCAACGAGCTGTTTTCTTTGTTGCGGGCTGTCTGTGTGGGAGCGCATATTTATCTGGATACTTCTATGACATGCTGGTGTTTGGAGTCAGGGCATAATTAAGACAAACGGACAATGAATTGAAATGATGTTTATTTTTGAGAAGGGTTTCGTAGTGAATATCGAAAACAGGTCCCTCAAATCCTGCATTCAAATGTGGTTTATTTAGAGGACTAATGTAGTCTCAAACAATGCTCAATGAAAGTTCTGATTTGTAAGGGGAAGCGAGTGTAAAACATGTTTATGGTCTTTAAAATTGAATTTTCATTCAAGAAACGTAGTTGAATGGATCGTTTGTAAGGTACTGACTTGAACAGAACACTTCCTTCTACATAAAATGATGCTATATTTATAATGCATTTAAACACATAAACCTTTTACTCCCTGATAAGCAACAATCTCAAATGAGATTAAATTGTTACGATTGAATTTTAAATTCAATATAATAATCGGCCAATTTTGCTCTTGAATCTTTAACTCGATTTCATCACAGGTGCTCTCCATTAAAATATTCAACCCAGATGAGTCTACCTATGGTGCGATGCTGTTTTTCAGGATTCTATCGAATCGATATTTCCGACCCTCTTCGTCACAATGTATGACAGAGAAAAGCGGAAAAGGGATTCCGTTGAACCCAAACCATTCTTTCGCTCATCGATGGGGAAGCAAATACGAAGACTATGGGGATCAATCGCAAAATCGAGAACCATACACAACTCCACGTGTCCTAGTCCTTTCCGTGATTGGGCACCAGCCTGGAGAGAAACACGGGAGAAGAGGCTGGGTTTCCTTGCAAGCTGTTTATGTGGGGTCGGTGGCATAAATTAAGTTCTAAAATTAAATTAACGATGCTTTATGCATGGATAGATCGTTGCTTATCGCATTATTCTTGGAACGATCCGTTCGTACGGTGAGCCATCCCTGAGAGAGGGTCTATTATCATCGAAAATATAGCCGTATTTTTGCATCTCATTTGTGATATTGATAATAAATTTCTGCAGTCCGCACTTCTGAGACATCTTCTCTGGGACATCCACTCTTCATTATTGATGGTTTTGATCTATCCACTACCGTTAACCATCCTACTTTGCTATAAAGCGGAGACATCGACCATCCCAAAAGGTAAAAAAAGCTAACAAACAACATAGATTAATCGCAAGGATTACGATGTCTCACAATTCTGGTCCCAGCTGAACGATTAGCTGTCCCTAGAAAGTACCCCTTGTTTCGCAAGTACAAGATGAAAAGTTGTCGTGTAAGAGGATAGACTTCTCTCCCTCTCTCACTCTCTGAACGCAATTTGATCAAAGTGCATAGCGTAAAAAGGGACTCCCTGTAGAATCTCAGCTGTGCAGAAATGCTAAGCGTAGATTACAACCGTCGGTATCCTTTGGGCTTACGTCACCAACCATCCACTCTCATTATTATTTAATCATGAAAAGACTCCAGTTTCCAAGGAAAAGGATTCAGTCCCACTGTAAACCGGAGAAAGTTGAATATTTATCTCCGTCTCATTATTATGGTTCCGTCAACAGCACGAATGTTATCAACCAAGAAGCGGTTGATTCGGAAACTTTTTACGATCCCTCGCAATAAAATCCCAACCCACGGATTTGCCATGGTCCATCCAAAATTGTGTATCCAGCGTAATTTTCACCATATTTTCACTGAGCTGTAAAATCGTAAGCATTCCACGCCATAAAGTGAATGGATCCAATTTCAGTGTACATTTTCGCAAATAGGCGACAGGTAATTATTTTGCCACCATTAGAGAAGCTTGAACGGATATAATCGCTTTGGAAAGCGGGGCACGCAATCTCCCATTCTGATGACCCGGATTTGCGAAATTAATTTGCAGGATGTGCACTCGGCATCTACATATCCTTTGTGCTGACCATCACAGGTGGTAGGACATATGTGCGTTGCAGAAGAGAACTGAGAGAATTACGGCAATGATGATCCTAGTTGAATGTGGTGCGAAATGTGAGCACCCTTTTCTGCGAAGCATCTGTCTATTTGCAGCCAGTTGTAGCAGATTCTATCGCTATCGACTAATGTGCCTTAACTAGGGTGACTGTTTAAATTTGCATCTCGTGGGTTCTATATTCAATTTACTTGTTGTAAAATAATGACATTTGCTAGGGTTTTTTAGTCCTTTTGAATGTTAGCTTATGTTTTGTTTTGAGTAGTATGCTTTGCAAAATGTGGCCTATTATTCACAACAAATAAATTGAGCCTTGAATCCTGGTAAGTGTGAGCTTTTTATAATACCTGTAACTAGAAAATGAGCAGAAAGATTAGTAATTTCCATTTAATTCCAACTACACAGAAAAATATAATGAATTTTAACAGGCGCGTAAAATTTTCCTTTTGTTTAATTGTAAGCGATTAAACAACGAAATTATTTGCAATCTTTCATACGCCATACAACAATATTAACAATCTTCCATAAAACAGACTACATTCAGGCGTTATATTACTTTAATTTACATGAAAATATCCTATTCATTTCTGTCTTATTTACATGAAAATATTATTAAAATATTAATTTACATTCATTTTTGTCAAATTTAACATGTGTAACATAAGTCCTGGGAATACTTTCAGGCGTTTATTTGACAGCATTAATAAACACACAGATGTCAACCAATGTACTTGTCACGTTCATCTGTGTTTCTACTGAACTGTCAAACTCAAATTGCGCAGTAGTTCCCATTAAAAATGTCGTACAAGCTGGATTTACGAGCACAAGTCGCCAACCTTTTTGGACCTTTTTGCCTCAGGCTCGTCCAATTGAAAATTTTTGGAGTGTTCTCAAACGTATGGTGTACGACAATGGCTGGGAAGCTAACAATGAGCAACAATTGGTTAATCGAATCAAGTGGAAGATGAAAGAAATAGACATAGACACCGTCCAGAACCTGATTCAACATGTTCGCCGTACACTGCGTAAAATCGAAGATAATGGTCCATTGAGCGTACTGTAAATATATTTTTCAACAATTTATTAAAAGAATAAAATACCCTGAAGAGCATTTTAAAATCCGATTGTTTGATTTCAAGTACCATGCTTTTGAATTTTTCCCAGGACTTATGTTACATATGTTAGCATGCCCTTTAAGTGCATTAGACAACGAAAAAAATTATATGTTTCTTTTTATCTGTGACCTTTATTGCTTATTTTGACAAATACGCGTATTTCGTCTACAATGTGCAGACTTCTTCAGTGTCGTGTACTAATACTCGAGTATTGCTTCATTCGCTCGGTAGCCTCGGAGATGTGCAGATTCGCAATCACCATGGCTATACAGGCAAAACGCTATTTTTCGGGGTGGAGCCATCTGTGTTTAGCGCCCCGGTCCTCAAATTTCGACAGAATGCCTAACTGACAAACGTAAACAATGGCTTTTTACGCGTATTTCTCGTCATTGAAAACTCCCCTAATCAATCCACTACGCTCGTTTCGAAGAGGAAGAGTTCATCTATCCGATAGAATTGGAGGCTTACATGAGTAGCTTTTGTGCCACGAGAAATTTACGGAAAAAGCCATTGTTTACGTTTGTCAGTTAGGCCCTAATGAAAAAGTTTTGTCGAAATGATGTATTTCACACAAAAAGCTCTTTTCAGGGCTACTATTCTGATTATAATAGAGTGTTATAGTAAGTTATAAGAGTTTGCTCTTATGAATGTTTGGTTGATAACGATATCCATCAAAAATGTTATCCTCGCATTCTTTTAAACATCAGTATCATTTCACTTAGTTGCAACGCGATTTACAATATTTGACAATTGTACAAAATGCTATTGCAACTCTGTTGAAACAATGTAAAGTTGCAAATTGGCTCCACCCTTTCGCTTTTTGCGTTGCTGTTGTGTATGATTTTGAGGTACATAGCCAAACAAAACTATCCCTAGTTTGTTTCAGGGGAGATTTTTATGCTCAATTGAAACAAGTTGTGCTACTTGGGTGATTCTGAATTTTTCACGATTTCTGTTCGATAAATGCCATATATTTCTTAAAATGTTTTGGTATAGAAAATCTCTAAGGGTCGTTTAAAGTTAGCTTACTTTTTGCAATCGCACCCCGCTGGTTGCTGACATGTTATGATATCCCTATTACAGGCATAGT
>JAHHFK020004574.1:0-73275 GCA_024533555.2 Aedes koreicus
AGTGTGGATCCTGTCAGGGAGTCGGAAGCCGATGCCATTTGGAGTGTTTTCCCACGTTGTTCCATTCTGATCTGCACATTCAAGTTGGCTGCTTGTTTTCATCCCAGAGTAAGTCGTGGAAAAGGGCTTGAGGGGTGCGCTGTTATTTTGTTAATTGATAAGCAAATAAAATCTTGGGATTTAAAACTCTATTCATCGTCAAGTCGTAAACTTAGTGTTTATTAAATTGGCATTCAAATGGATTCCTGATAAATCTTGAACATCTCAAGCAATTTGAAACGTTCATGTGAATATGAGCCGGTGTAGATTTTTTTTTCGGGATCCGCAAAGAGATTAATTCACCATATTCACATTCACGGCACGACAGGCTAGCATATACTCGAGTGGCCTAGTTTCGAGCTTAAATTAATGTTTTTTCTATCCTTAAACCGAACTCTTCCTCTGCAGATCGGTCTCAAAGCAATCATTTGAATGCAGCATTTATGTGATTCTATTCGCGCCCTGGCTATTCGGTTTCATAGAAGGTTGAACATAGGGAAAATGTTGGCTTCGGCATTGTTTGATATTTCTTGGCAACAGTATTTTGAAACTTTTCATTCAGTATATTTGTTTATCAAAACGTTTCACAGAATATAACTAGGGTATGTGTCCCATACTTTGGCCTAATATGCAGTGGTCGGTTACATTATTCATTGCAACTCACAAGGTAATTGACTTGTCATAAACATTCAACTAGTTATTTGCTTGTTTAGACAAGTTCAATAAAATGCATGCTGTTCTGAACTACGAAGAGTTAAATAACTAACTTATCAAAAAAAAAAAAAAAAAAAAAAATGGGGGCGACCCCGACGTAGTGGTTCACATCGATACCTCTCACGCCAAAGTCACGAGTTCGAATCTCACCCCCCGTCAAGTTACGAAAATGCCCAAAAGCGGTATTTAAGTGACTACGACGGGAGATGAACCAGCCCAAGGCTGAAAATCTCGATAATCAAGAAACAAACAAAAAAAAACAAAAAAAAAACATTATCGAGGAACATGGATGTAATGTCGGTGCATAAGAACCATATCGGGTCTATTCGGAGATATAACTTCGTCTCATATACTAAATAGCGTTTCCAGGCGAAATGACCTACCGACCAACTTCAAGTGTCTCCGAATTAATTGAAAATTTGTACACACGTTTAACCCACGAAACTAAGTTTTTTCCTCTGATGCAACAAATTTTTGGACTCAAGAGTCATGTTTTAAAAAGGGCGTAAGCATTTTGAATAGCACTTCAATTAACAATTTGTAGCTCGAAAACCTTAGGTTGTACAAAAAAACTGTCAAATAACAAATTGTGGAATTTGTGTGAAAGTGGTGAAAAAAATACACACTGAAAAAAAATTCGGAAAAAAAATCAAAAAATTCACACTAAAATTGATATAGGGAAGCGGAACCTATCTTGAGCTCAATAAGCAGACCTCCAGTGGAAATCGGTGAATATGCACTGAATACCGAACACTGAGTACACAAGTTATTCACAATTTATTCGTTCACTTACCGTTAATCGCTTAGCAACACACAAAACGTTCGATTCTGATAATTATCTTCCAATTTAATACGGAAAAGTTGCCACTGCTGTGTATCTATTTTAATAATTTCACGAAAAACATTCATCCCATCTGTGTTCATATGTTAATCGTACTGATTCTAATCAAGAAAAAATATAAACAAGTTAACGCACTCCACTACTACACCCAAAAACATAAACGTCAACAAAACTTTTAAAAGGGCCTATGCTGCTTTAAAAACATCACTGTTTCTATTGTCGCTCATATACTAAGTCGCACTTGCGATGCGGTAATGGTATTTTGACTGCCGAGTTTGCAACAAGCCTTGTTGTTGCGCTTTTTAGCAAACTTTGATTGCGCGGTGTGATTCTATAAGTGCGACAACGCGAATACAAGTCTGATCTAACGTTGAAAACCCACCAGATTGTATTTAGTGGGCAACTTTGGAACTTTGGTATCAATTTAAAATAATGGTGTTACTGTTTTATCCAGGCTTTTAAGAGCTGCAATGGCCATCAAAATCAATCTCACTGTCAGGAAGCAATTAAAGGATGTGACATTTGGCTTGTGTCGACTAGTAAGTAGACGATCGAATGAAACAAGACAAACGTCAAGTCGTTCGCTGCCTATCAGAAACTGAGCATGATTGTGGCGGCCATTAGCGCTCGTGAAAACCTGGATAGATCTCTTCTCGCCGACTTCGTATTGACGCATTTGCTCAAAATTCCACGCGGTGTACCTCTGTTTACTCCATCCTTATGGGAGATTGCATTGCGACGTTTCGAGGGACGCGGTTGTTCGTTTAGCGCCGCGTGGAATTTCGTGAAAATGTGCTTTTGGGAACTTTACAACAGCCACGCGATGTATCATGTTCAAGGAATCCGTCAATATCTGTTGCGAAAACTGTGTCAGAAATCACATCTTTGCGACTAATTTGGAGGATAAAACTTGTATTGACCTATTTAGTCATAGCTTAAAAGAAACTAAATTTTGTTTGTTGCATTGTTTTCCCAAGGCCTTCAAAGCTTTTTTCGTTGTTTTGATTCTCGACTCGCTTTGACAGGCAGTGACATGTTTCGTATCTGTTTCTTCCTCCCAGGTGCCGATGTCTTCGCCGCTCTTATTCATCTTACTTCAAAGCGTAAGTGTATATTCATTGCACGTAAACACAGTGACGTTTACTGCACGCACACTGGCGTCTTGCAGATACAGTGCAAGCACCCTTTTGTTTTCCTTAACATTCTAATACATAAAAACAATGTACACATCAATTCGTATTGATCAAAACCTTGTATGTAAATTCACATACATATTACCCAACATTCATAGCGAGCGTGTACGCTTAACGTTTAGCTAAGAAGGAAAACAAGATCACTACCATATCTACACAACTAACACTAATACATTTGAACGTAATAACCTCAATAAACACTTGCACTTTGACGTCAGCACTTTTTATCAACCTCTTTCACACTTTGGTACGCCCTATCTAGCCATCGCCTGGCTTTCAGAAAGTGTCGGTTATTTGCGGGCATTGTTTACATTTTTTTTTTTGTATGAGATCAAATTAGGAGGTTTAATCGTCTATAACGCTGTAGCATAAGAACACATTAAACAATGGGTCTGTTTAATGACCAACTCGAACTAACTCGGAGTATCATGCTAACTCTTTTTGGCATCAATCCCTGAACGAATGTCGAAAAGAGACAAAAAAGAGGTTGCGAGTCATCGCGAGCTGGTCATTAAACAGGCCTAATATTTCACTTTCAGCACTTAACATATTGGTTATATTGCGTACTTTAATTGTTTCGCAATTAATTTTAAGTGCAGAGCCGTTAACGAAAGTACTGGTTTGCATACAATCGTGTCGATGTCTTCGGGGCACTTATTCTTCACGAGCCGTTTCATAAGTGCGCTGAAGACAACGACAACTTGACTGAAAATATATATTAATTAAAATGCAGAGTGTGATATATTAATTAAAATGCAGAGTGTGAGGGCACCTCCAATCCTGATGGGAAACTGGTATAGATCTAAATGTTTAGATCTGAAGCGATCTAAATTCCTGCAATTTGTATCTTCCAAGAAAACTGATCCAAATGATGCATGGTTTGTATCACTTTTTTTGCCTTGATCTATTTTTTTATCATGATGCAGGCAACAATGCTTGAGCAATAACACTGAGCCCGTCTTATCTGTCAAGGAAAGAAAACTAAACTTCTTCATTACTCTTGCCTCAAACTCAGTGGATCCAACATATTTTAACGTTATTTGGAGATATTTTTACCACAAGATGGAAGATTGGACCGGATTCGATAAACATTCGAGGAAATCGAGCTGGCACAGCAAAATATCTAGAGCAAAATATCTGCCCACGAACATCAATCCGTCGCAATGGCCGTAAGGAGTTCGGATGTCTACGGCAAGACTTACGCTAGTGATGGAGCTTCCAGTTCATTAGCTAGTTCTAGCTTAGGCGCCAGTAACGACTAAGCACGAAAAGTCTCCCGAGTCTGTGGCCGACTTGGTGGATTCGGAACAGGAACTCAGCTCGATACAACGGGGAATAACACAAATAAAGCGGATAACACCGAACGAAGTCCCCTCGAAATGTTCCACATTCCACCGGTATGAGTGCTTGTTTTTTTTGTGAACTCTAGTTGTCAATATAATTTAATCATAATTGTCAAACTAATATTTTTTGTACAATAGGCCCCCTCCCGAGTCGAGCAAACGTCACCAAAAGCAAACTCATAGATCATCAATAAATCTTCCTGCAACCGAAAATAGTTTGGACGTAGCATACCATCGCCACCGGCACCACCAACGTCTTCAACGCCAGCACCCTAAGCTGTAACGATAGCTCCTCTACCTCTTAGCAGTTCCACGCTTGCCCCAGTTACCTCAGCGATATCATCAAGCAACTCCAATCAGAATGACGAATGGCTCAACTGGCCACCAAACACCTCACAATTTGATTCGGATCCAGTGAAGGACTCAGACAAATTCTTCATCGACGATGGGTTCAAGGTATCGTAATTATCTTACACCAATGTTTAAACGACGGTTAAATATCCATAATTTTGTTCCATTTTAGCAACCGTACTCAACCCAAGACCGGAACTAGTTAACCATTAAACGTGGAATTTTCTTTTGAATAATACATCCCTTTGAAAACAAATCCTAGATCCTTTCATGGAAGATAAAGATTTCTCCCAACTTCACATCGATCCATTTGAAACGAAGTTCTCACTAAATGCATCTCCTAGACTAATTGAAAGGAAAAATGGAGATGAGAGCCTGGTACGAGCAGTAGCTAGGCCCGGTAAGGGTAAGTTCGACAAAAGCCCAGTGGCATATAACGGGCCACTTCAAGTTAACCTGCCTCCAGAGAGCTGGACTGACTATCACCCTTATTATGTATTCCGTTTGAGTCGGATTTATTTCGAACGAAACATAATTTTGCATTCTGCATTTCGATCAATTCGACTTTTCCTATACAAAAAGTCAAGTCGATCGAAATTCAGAATGCGGAATTTAGTTTCGTTCGATATAAATCCGACTCAACGGAATACAAAATACGGGTGTATATAAATCAGAAGCGCCTAGAACGTTAAAGTTCTGATTCAATTTCGTCTGGAGTTGGAGCTATCAGCGTAGCACGGAATCGTCCAAATGTGTTTAAACCGTCGATACTGTCGATATTATTTCAAGCATAAGCAGCAGCTAAAATTAGATAAAGTCAAATCTTTTCGAGCAAAAGCTCTCCAAGATATTCAAACAGCATAAACATCCGCATGCAAGAAAGCGATTCCCTCAGTGAAAATGAAACGGCTCCAGAACCCCTTTCTCGTCCGGTCCCCTGATCGCACATTGAACCACCTCCGCTGCCTATTATAGTGACCAGTTAACCTTCTGGATCATTCAACGAAATTGAATTGAAAACTCAAAATAAATATCTTCCGGAAGTTCTTTCTAGAAACGTTAACGTATACTACCCTCGCATGCAAAATGCGGGTCAGGGAAATTTTCTTCTCATAGCGGCCTTCCAAAATTAATAAAATTAATGATTCAACAGTTTCTTGTTTTATTTTTTTTTTATTCAGAAATGAAATTTAATTCTACCTCAATCTGTGATTCCTCCTGAAACCGGAGAATCTTGATGTGAAATTGAATCTTAAATCCAATCCGTCATCAAACTAGTCGACAAATTCTTATTACATTAAACAGGTCACAACGTTTCCCATTGACCAACAGGTTATGAACCGATTTTTGCAGACATTAATCGATCCAACTACCTGTACCTACCAGATGTTAAACCGTACGTTTAAAACTGAAGTTCAAGTAATCATTCCTCGCCTGGTTGGAGTTTTCATGGGCAAAGTGAAGTCAAAATAATCATCATTATTGTCATCGTCAGCCGCTGCCGCCGTGAGCCGAACAGTTTGAATAATTTGAAACATTTGCACTGGAGGAGCATCTACCAACAACTTACTCGGACTTCCACCGGATATGCAGCCTATCTTTACTCTACAGTACGTCAGTACAGTTAGCCTTACCAGGTTCTCAAGCTATCATCAAGTGAGTACATGATGTGCAGTCTCTCGTTGCCGCATCTAAATGAAAACAGCTGTAATAAATTTGTGAAAACATGGTGAAGTGTCGAAAACTACGCGTTTTATATCCTCCTGAAAACAAATTACACTCAGCTATCTTTTGGCAAGTTCATAGATTCCTCCATGCCTTTTATGAGAACAGTAACGAAGTGAACACAAACATTTAACAGGTACTACAGTGAGCGGATTCAACCAAAATGTCATAACATTCAAATGCAATTCCTTAATCTCATGATTAAACATTGTCGAAATACCTATACAAGCTACGATAATACCTATGAACATGCACTAACAGAGGAACTGACCCATGTAAAAAAAATGCAACAGTCCAATAATCTACAAAAGTAGTACCCTTTTGACGATCAACAAGCTGCACAAGAAAGCTATGATTTCAGGAAGTGCAAGTCCGGAGAAAACTGGAGATGGCTTATGTTTTTTACATCTTTTCAATCTTACTCAAACTTAAATCCATTGTAATTATCGTAGAGGGTTTTGAGTTGTAATTTTTTTTATAAAGAAGAACATGCTTCAAATTCCTTTTCCGGTCCATGGTTTTTCCTTTGCTTCTCGAAAAAAATGATCCTTTTGGACATGCTTCAAATTCCTTTTCCGTTCCATGGTTTTTCCTTCGTTTCTCGAAAAAAATGATTCAGTAAAACGCCGTCTTTCATCTGCTCGCTCAACAAACCGGGATCGTTCACTTGAAGAATGGTCATCGTCTTTTTGCCAATTCCTTCCAGCGTATCTATTGCTTCACTGATTACCCTGATAAAAAAAAATTACCTTAAGCGAACGATATAACAAATCCTCCAACCTTGATAATTAGCAAGCTCGCAAGCAACATTGCAGAAAATAAATAAAGCTTTTAGTTAAACCTAATCTCATAAGAAAGCCGCCACCTTAACTTAAACAGATTTTTCACTTCTTCTCAGATCAAAGCTTCGATTTGGCCAAGAATTCCTTCAACATCTGCCCCACTGTCATTGCGTACTAGCAAATCCCACTCCATCGAATCGTCTAAATCGCACTCCGATTGAACGTCGTCTACTCCTTCCTGGAACTTCCAGCCAGGGTCCTTCCGATTTTCGTCCTTGACAACGATTTTTACGGTCCAAACTCGATAGCCATAGCTCTCTCTGAAGTACTTTACATCCGTTTTCCTTCGGACGTCACTGACTACATAAACCTTGATAATTAGCAAGCTCTTCCGAAGTAGGGACACCGAATCCAGATTCAATTGCCTGCAATTAATATGCACCGTTAATTAATGGTCTTTCATTACTTAAAATCTAAATCATACTTGAAAAATATGGGTCGTAATCGAAGCGACACCGGGCTAGCAGGTGATTTTGCGAACTAATTTCAGTCTGCTGCAGAATTGTCGCTGAATGAAGGAAAAATTTGACCTCCTGCAGTCTGTAAATTAGTAAAATAATGAAAAAAATGTATCAAACCATGTTAAATCGTATCGTTAGTACTTACTGCTTCAGAAATACTGGAATGCGGAATGCCCGGGTAACTCAATCCAGATCGTCATGCTGAATACACTTTTTTTTTTTTCTAATACTCGAAAAATTGAAAGCGCAAAATAAACATATAGATAACGTTTCGTTGACCCGGGTTGCCATTTACTTTTTTGTAATTAGATCAAAGTGAATAGATCAGCGGTACAGAACTTCTTATTTTGATCTTAATTTGGATGATCTAAATTTTTAGATCCGACAGATTTTGGATCAAAATATCCATCAGGATTGGAGGTGCCCTGACATAAGTAAAAGCTCAATGTTTGCAATCAAAAGAACTTCGACTAGGCCCTTTTAAAAAAAATCTCACACGAAGTAGATCATTTGACAGCACTTCACGTGTATTGGGTAGCATCCATATAACCAAGACATAATGAAAGGGTTTGTTTGTTATTCTTCCATGAGAATATTGACAACAAGACTCACCATAACGTTGGGCATAGAATGCTTTATGAATGATTGAACACGCACACTAGCGTTGATGTGTATGCTATACAGTATGTGAGCAGTGCCGCCAAATTCAACAGAGATGGAAAAATATTATCAAATGTGGAATTTTGTTTCTCGGTAAATATTGCAAAAATCTACTATTAGAAGTTATGATTTATTTAATCTATGGAAAAATAAAATAGTTCTACTTTGGGCGATTTGTAACACTCCCACAAAAAAGGTGACATTGAAATAATGCTAAACCAATTCCATTCGAAGAAGAGTCATAATAAAATAATTTGGCAACATCAAGCGATTACGTCGATTCTTAACACGGTTCAGAATAGGTGCAAGCGTATTTAAATTATTGGGAAAATAAATCCCATAGTTTTCTAATATTTTATCACGCATTCGTAGATTTTTGTGTGGCAAGTGTAATAAGTGAAGTGTGATTTTTATGGTTTGTGCAGTTACGCAACGAAAATGTGTGAGGATATAGTGCAATTAAAGAGAAAACTTGGAGTTTGGCTCGAGTATATTCCCTAGATCTATACGACGAATTTGTAGTCCAAAGGTAAGAAATTGTGTTGAAAATCTGACTACTCATTATTTTTACGAAATTTAAGTCTCCGAAACGTTTTTGTAGCTTTAAAATATATTCAAGACCTAATTTTATTTGCCAGGATTATATATTCTACGTTATTGCGTCCATTTATTGGAGAAATTAAACATCTTTTTACGTTTAAAGTTGGATGACTGTAGAATGAGATGAATATATGTACTATGGTGAGCATAAGTTCCGCTTCCCTATCTCAGATATTTTTTTTTGTTTTTTATTTTTTATTTTTTGACTGTGAAAATTTGAAGTTACAACGCAAATTTAACCGAAATTATAAGGATGAAAAAATGTCAGGTGAAAAAGTTTTTAGAACATCAACTTCTATTATAATTCTCAAAATTTTAATATGCAAAAATAAACGTAGTCTAATGATTTAATCTAACTTTTGAAATATTTTGAAATTTTTCAACTTCTGTTCGTAAGAGCATCCGGTCTCGAAATATTTCCGGTTTAATATTATAATATTCGAATAATGTTCGAAAATACGACCTTTTCATTAATTTTCCCGGATTTTCCAGTATCCACAAAACGTTTTTTGAAATGTTTGTTAAGTTTTCTACAACTCTCTCCTTGACAGCAAGACGATTGGAAGCACGGTTCAAAAGATATGGGGTAAAATGGTTCAAACAGTATTTTTAAAATTATGGAGAGTGTGAGCTGTTTAGTGGAATACCTGTAACTAGAAAATAAGAAGAATGATTAGTAATTTCCATTTAATTCCAACTACCTTTATTGCTTATCTTGACAGATACGCGTATTTCGTCTACAATGTGCAGACTTCTTCAGTGTCGTGTACTAAGTGTACTAAGTATTAGTACACGACACTGAAGAAGTCTGCACATTGTATACGAAATACGCGTATCTGTCAAGATAAGCAATAAAGGTAGTTGGAATTAAATGGAAATTACTAATCATTCTTCTTATTTTCTAGTATTTTTAAAATTTTCGTTTAAAATATGTCTATTTGCTTCTTATTGTATACTTTATACATTGTGTGTAAAAACTTGAAGCTCTAGCGTCAATTTTGAAGAAAATTTCAGGGTGGAGAGATCTGAAAAGTAAAAATTGTCTCTAAGATAAACTTGAAAAGCATTTTTAGAATCTCAACTATTTGCCAACATAAACGTGTTTCGATGTTGCGATTTCCAGCAGAAAATACGGCTTTTCATAAACCGTTCGGGGTTCTCCAGAATCACAAAAATACCCTTTTCAAAATATGCGTTTAGTTACCCACAACTCACTCTTAGCCAGCAAACGATTCTATAAACAGCATAAGAAATAGGGGAAAATGATTGAAAAATTTTTTTTTTTTTTTTTTTTTTTTGTTTTTACAATAAAGACTGTATTCGATGAAATTTGGACACACAAAATAGGACACCAAAAATTTTCCTTGAGCCCCATTCTTTTCAAATTTTCTGGAAATAAAGTACTACTAAATGGTTAAGTTTTGACATCATTGGTTTATTGAAGCTCTTCTACCAACCCAAATGCCCGCACCTTTGCCTTGACCCCTTTCATCAAATTTTGGGCAATGATAGGACCGACTTGCTTACTTACTTTTAACCACACTTTCTTTAGTTCAAGTTCATTTTCTATCAGTTTTGGAGTTTTAACGAGCTTTGCCTTCATGATTGCCCAACATTTTTCAATTGGGCGAAGTTCCGGAGTGTTTGGAGGGTTGACGTCTTTTGGTGCAAAAACTACATTATTATCTTTGTACCAGTCTAGGACGGGCCGGGCATAGTGGCAAATTCGGCCAAAACAGTGTCGGGCCATCGTGAGATCTCAAAAAGGGCAGAAGTCGTTTTTGGAGGCATTCGTCCTTGTAGATTTGTCCGTTGACGGTCCCAGAGGTGATGAAGGGCTGACTCATTTTGCGACATCCGCAGATCGCTTGCCAGACAAGGAATTTTTTGGCGAATTTCGACAGTTTCTTCTTCCGTACACTCTCCGGAACGGCCAACTTAGAGGTGGCGACGTAGTGTTCCTGTCCTGGCATTTGTTTGGTGTCGGCTTAAATGTAGGTCTCACCGTCCATCACAATGCAGAACGGTTTTGTGAGCCACTCCCTGTACAGTTTTCTTGCACGAGTTTTGGCCACCGAGTTCTGTTTATCGCTCCAGTTTGGTGCCTTCTGGACCTTGTACACATGTAATCCAGAGCGTTTCATTGTTTTCTGCACAAAACAAACTTAAACTTTCGCCTTTTTCGCAACATCCCTGATCGAAATGTTGGGATAACGCTTAAATTGGTTCAATACTATCCTGGCCTTCTCCGGATTTGATGTGTCAGGTTTTTTGCCACTACCATTTTTCCGCTTGGTTGTCTTACGGTCCTTGAACGTTTTGATCACATGAGATACGGTTGAATGTGCGATTCCGAGCTGTTTTCCGATCCATCGATGAGAAGCGTTTGGGTTTTCGAAGTGAGTGCCCAACAATTGTTGGCGCACTATCTCTTCATTCGAAGCCATCACTGAAATCACTCAACCGATTTTCACGAAACTCATTACACAGTTGACACAACACAATGAAATACATTCAGTTAAATTTCAATAATTTTTACCCACACACTAAAAAGTTACGAACAATTGCGTGTGTCAAATTTCATCGAATACAGTCTTTATATTATGCGCATACTAAAGAACATAGATTGTTTCTACATTTAGATTAGTTTAAAGACGCTCCCTTTCATTTTAAATGTTTATATACTCTGAAGGCTTGATGCTACATCATTTGAAAACAATTTTGGGAGTTTTTGGTACCGAAGAAGGTTTTTAAGATAGTTAGAGACCCCTCCCTTCTCTGAAACGGGGGAGGCTCCCAAACAAATGAAACACATATTTTTGCATAACTCGATTACTACAACTCGAGGCAGGTAGAGGTTTTTGAGAGCAAGAAATGTTTCTAAGGGGACTCGAGACCCCTCCCCTTTCTGAAAGGAGGGCTCATATACAAATGAAACAAAAAAATTCTGAATAACTCGAGAACTTATCAAGTAACTGGAACCAAATTTGACATGTGGAGGTTTTTGAAGGCAAGCAATGCTTCTATTGTGGTATGAGATCCCTTCACCCTCTGATAGAGGGGTCTCCCATATAAATGAAACACAAATTTTTGCATAACTCGAGAAAAAATCAAGCAAATTTGACCAAACTTGGCATGTGGAGGTTTTTGAAGGCAAAAAATGTTTCTAAGGTGACTTGAAACCCTTTCTCTTTCTGAAAAGTGGGCTCCCATACAAATGAAACAGAAATTTCTGCATAACTCGTGAACTAATCAAGCATGAGAAACCAAGTTTGGCAAGTGGATGTTTTTGAAAGAGAGAAATATTTCTATGGTGGTTTGAGACCCCTTCGGCTTTTGGAGGGGTAGACTCCCATACAAATGAAGCACAATTTTTAACATAACTCGAGAGCCAATGAAGCAAATGAAACCAAATTTGGCATGTTGAGGTTTTTGGAGGCAATGAATGTTTCTATGGCAGTTCAAGACCCCTCCTTCTTTTGTAGAGGGGGAGCTCCCATACAAAATAAACGCAAATTTCTGCATAACTCGAGAGCTACTGAAGCAAATGGAACAAAATTTGGCATGTGGGAGGTTTTGAAGGCAATGATTGTATGGTTTGAGAATACAAATGAAACACAAATTTCTACCAAAAATGAGAATTATTCTGGTTACTAAAACAAAAAATGTGTGTTTTTCGGGTAAAAAGTCTGTTCTGATAGAAGTTTGAACCCCTGGCTAGTCAAGGGAAAATAAATATTCCGAAAAACAACCACAAACATGCCAGTTCTATTGAAAAAATGTCATTTAGTTGCAAGCGTTGCAGCGCTCGCGTCGGGTTGAGCTAGTTACCTATAAAAGGTGACGATATGTATTCAAACACAATCAGCAAATCTTCTGTAAGTTCACCAGTCATTATCAGATTATCTTGGGTTGTTCAAGTTCATAAAAACTGACCTTGAGTACAGAACTTAAGATGTACAGAAGTAACCGTAGCCTTTTAGGCTATGCAAAGCTGCGATAAATATTCAAACATATTCAATGAATATTCTGAAACGTCCACATCATAGGATAACCTTGTAAGTTTCAGGTCATTCAAACTGGCCTTCAGAACTTAAACTCTACAATTGTAACAAAAGCTTTATGGGCAAAACAAAATTAAGTTAGTTTGTTTGGCATAGAATATCCCAAGATTATCTCATAATGTCTGTTGGGGTTATCCATTGTTTATGTTTGAATACATATTATAACATTCTAGAGTTGATAAAGCTACTGTTACAACTGAAGATCTTAAGTTCTAAACTCCAGGACAGGTTGGACGACCTAGGACGTTTCATAAAAATATTTTCTAGGTTAATTCAAAGAATATTACAATCGTACAATCCAAATGGCTTACATTTAGTTGCGTAGTCCTACGTCATTATTTCAAGCAACTCAATGGGGCTGTACCTTGTAGTGTTTTCAATATGTATGGATGCGGATCTTTTAATCAATTTCCAGATTGTTTTTGAATCGTTATGTAAGGCAGATACTTTTTGATGAATTATATGACTACTCGTATAAGGTAGGTCTCATGATTCGATTCATCTAGAATAATCGTTTAATAACTCTTGGTAAACGGTGAACGTATCAGTTTTCCAATTCAGAAGTCAAAGGTTCGAATCTCGATACAATCGAATATCTTTTCAATTGAGAAATTTGGTCGACTGACCTGAATCATAAGCATTTCATTATACAATTGGATGCTTTGTAATGGCAGAGAAAGCCCTAAATTAAGAACTGTGCAAATATTTCAGTGAATACTCATTTGAGCTGCAGACAGAGTTTTTGTTTTTGTTTTTCTGTATCATCGAAATTTTCAGCCTATGGCTGGTTCATCTCCCGTCGTAGTTACTAAAACAACTTGTCCCACTGTAACTTGTCCGGGGTTGAGATTTGAACTGGTGACCTTGGCGTGAGAGTTATGGATGTTAACCACTACTCCGGGCCGCCCCCTGCAGACAGAGCCCCACAGGGCGTATATAGTCAAATAATGTGGCTGTGGTGGTACAACGCACGGTCAATTTAGGCACAATACGGTTTTGGAAAATGGTGATCGATAACAAAACAAATGATAAAAGTTTTTGAGGAATATAAAGTCTACAAACAATTCATCCCAGTAGTTGTCAAGAAATGGAACCGACTTCTTAGAATCTGCGTTATTTGCAAATTTTCTGATCAGTTGATTGATTCCAAAGCAAATCGAAGGGACCTACGAGGCGATAATATTTATCATTTATGATCACTGAAACCAGTCGATCAAATCGAGAACAATTAATGGAACTGGTTCCAGCGTATTGTCAGAATCAAATTGAATATTATAATGAACCAACTAGCAGGGAACAGCAATTAAGCATAAATTCACTTTTCATTTTCAGAAGATGATAAAACAAATCAACCAAGCCCTCAATTATCTCCTCCTGTCTTAAATCATTAAATGACATCGATCTTACGATCTTACATCACATTCATCAACGCATGAGCCGGGACCAACCGTAGCAGGACCAACGGATTTACTTCCCTTTCGAAGGAAGAGGAGCATAAAGATTTTTTTCACCTCAGAAAAATCCCGACTTCTACTTGCATTGAACCCAGGCCCCCAGGTGCAAAGTAGTTACGGTTATTTCTACATCACTGGCGTCGGCCAATCAGAATTCTTATTCATTCCATAAGAAGCTCCTTTTTGGCAGAATCCGTTGACCAATATGATCCTAGTGGAAATTTTTTACCATACCCATGGTATGTGTTATTAAGGTCTGTATCCGCAATAATCCGGACATCTCAAAACACGAATAAAACATCAATTTCGCATTATATTTCCGTCGTAGTTATTTATTTCAGAATCATGGGATGTTTTAACAATTCGTGAAGACAAACGATAGTTATTCGGTATTTGCATAAAATTTTCGAACTTTGCGCTTAACTCCGTCCATTAGGGTTTGTACAGACTCTTCAGAAATCGTAGAAGCCGGCTTTGTCCAAATTTGATGGAAGTGTTTGATGTTTTTGATTCCTTGCTTCTTTCCAGAAAGCTTCCGCTTCATCAGAGCCCAATATCTCTCGATTGGTCGTAGCTCTGGGCAATTTGGCGAGTTTGAGGTTTTGGGTACAATGTTTACTTGATTTGCTTGGTATCACTCCATCACAGTTTTAGCATAGTGGCATGATGCCAAATTGAGCCAAAACAAAGGTTTTTCTTTGTGACTTTTGATGAAGGGTGGCAATCGCTTCTGCAGACACTCTTTCTGATAGATCTCCTTGTTGATTGTGCCTGTAGTGACGAGAGATTTACTCTTTTTGCCACACGCGCAAATTGCTTGCCACACAAGGTATTTTTTGGGAAATTTCGATGCCTTCTTCGTTCTGAAATGCTCAGCTGTAGCATTTCTGGCCATAGCAGAATAAAAGGCTGCTTGAAATCCTTCAGGACATAAGTTTCATCGTCCATAACAACGCATGAAAACTTCGTCTAATATTCGCAGTACAAATGTCGATTCCGTGATGTTGCTGCCAAGTTCTGTTTGTCGTTGCGATTTGGAACTGTTTTTACTTTGTACGATTTAAGTCCCAAAAGTTGTTTTAATTTTTGGACAAAACCAGGCGACATCCCTATTTCACGAGCCACCGTTCGAATGGAGAGATTTGGGGTTTTCGTTAATATCAGGATCAGCGCGTCCAATGTTTTTGTCACTTCTCGGTTTCCTCTCCACCGTCAAACGTTCCGAAAATGATTTGAGCACATCGTGAACAGTGGATTTAGCCAAATTAAATGTTTTTGCAAGGTCCCGTATTGACAAGTCAAGATTTGCCGTACGCCCGTACAAAATTCGCTCGCGCACTTGTTTTTCTTTCGTCGCCATCTTGAATACTAAACATGAAATGTAAACATCAATCATAGTCTTTTTCATCATAGACTCTCAGCTTTACCACAGTGAAATTTGTCATTCCTACGTGCAATATTTCAAAAAGTTACAATGATTTGAAGGTGTCCGGATTAATGTGGATACAGACCTTAACTTGAGCCAAATATTGTCATAAACTCCTTAACGTTTCATTGAAGCATATTGCTAAAATCAATTCACCTTAATATAAAACTTCTCAGAGCAGCTATAAAGATTAAACGGTGATTAGAATTGCATCAATAACAGGAAAAATTTGACTTTCTTAACGAGAAAAGAACTTTAAAATAGATTTATTGGCATTAAAAACGTGTTAAACCTTTGCAAGTTTCAGAGTTTTAGAGAAAATTGAGGAAGTCACCAAATGATTTGAAAAATGTCAATCATTTCAAAGATTTTTACTCTTTCGCTTAAATAGGTTGACACTAGAATTTTTACCACAAACTCACTTTCTGTATATGTCGCTGAATTGGCAGCAATACACTTTACGCTAGAAATCGTTGCCTCACCCACACCGGATAAGTATTTTATTTTCACGGATAGTCTCAGTTCTATAGAGGCTATTCGCTCTTTGGGGCCGGTAAAGCACTCCTCATATTTTCTCATGAAAATACAGGAGCTTCTAAGTGCGTGCTTTATCTTTGCGTTATTTTATTATCACCTTTGTATGGGTCCCTTCTCATTGTTCAATTCCGGGCAATGAGAAAGCGGGCTCGCTTGCAAAGGTGGGCGCTATGGAAGGCGATATTTATTATCGCCTTCAACAAATTTTTCTCAATTATTCGCCAGAGATCACTCATTAGCTGGCAGTATAAATGGAGTAAAGAAGATTTGGGACGATGGCTATATTCTATCACTCCCAAGGTGTCGAAGAAAGCTTGGTTCAGGGGATTGGATGTGGTTCGAGACTTCATTCGTGTGATGTCTCGCCTCATGTCCAATCATTATTCTTTGAACGCTCATTTGTACCGAGTTGGGCTTGGAGACAGCAATCTCTGTGAATGTGGACAAGGGTATCAGGACGCAGATCACGTTATTTGGAATTATGGAGAGTGTGAGCTGTTTAGTGGAATACCTGTGACTAGAAAATAAGAAGAATGATTAGTAATTTCCATTTAATTCCAACTACATTGATTGTTTATCTTAACAGATACGCGTATTTCGTCTACAATGTGCAGACTTCTTCAGTGTCGTGTACTAATTCTCGACTGGACACTGAAGAAGTCTGCACGTTATTTGGGTTTGTGCTAATCATGGAGGAGTCAGATCAGAACTTCATGTACCGATTCGAGACATTTTAGCTGTGTGCGATCTGGAATTTATGAGACTTATACATGTGTTTTTGACTAACATTAATCTTAGACTGTAGTTCGTTTAACTTACATGTTTAGGTTAAATATTTGAGGACTGTGTGAGTGAGTGTTAGTGTGTGTGCAACTTTGTTTTTTTTTATTTGCAAACTTTCAAAACAATACCTTGTATTATAATTCTAAGTTGTAGATATCAGAAAACTATTGCTTAATAAGTAATAGGTTTTATTCATTTAACTTAGTTTTAGATATTTGTTTTTTTATTTAAATATATTTAATGTATAATAAAAGGAAAACTTGGCTCTGTAAAGTTAATTCGATTGAGCCTAAACAAATAAATATACTCGTTAAAAGAAAAAAAAACTCACTTTTGCATTACAAAACTTAATGTTGTTTTCCAAAAAATAAGTATATCACTGCCTAAACCCTTTGTTGAAATTCTTTCCAAAGAATTTTATTTTCTTCTCACTGAGACGTAAAACTTTCAAAGAAGAGGAAAAAAAATAGCAATTTACTTGAAAACAATCTTCCAACGCTGGTTGAAGTTAACCGCAAATCATACATGCACTATTCGTTTGCTCTCATGATTCAACATTTCGCTTGATTAAGTTATGAAAGAATATTTTTTTGAAAGAATATTTTTATCATAAAGAACTAAAATCATAAGAAACGAAATAAAAGTTGTAAAGGGTGTCCACGATGAAATTGCCACACTATGAAATTGCTCTAACTTTTTAACCGTTGTGTAGAATTTAATGAACATTTGGGTGGATTTAGTTCATAGTGCATTATTTACATCCTGCAAGTTTTAAAGTCCTGTGATCAAAACTCGCGGAAATGGAGTCGAAAGAACAGCTCGTGCGTGATAAAATCTTGCGCATTCATCACGAGAACAAGGATCTCTCGCATCGTTCCATCGCTAAAACGTTGGGAATCGCGAATTCCACGGTGTCGCGAGTGATTAAGCGGTTCGAGGAACGGTTGACCACCGATCGGAAGCCCAGAAGTGAAGGAAAAAGTATTCCGTACAACACCAAAAATCACAACCGCGTAGTTGGGGCCTTCAACCGAAATCCGAACGCCTCCGTTCGGGATGTGGCTAAGAAGCTGCACCTAAGCCGAAGTTTTGTCCAGAAGGCCAAAACTAAGGCTGGGCTTCGAACGTTCAAGGTACAAAAGGCCCCTAATCGCGACGAGAAGCAGAACAAGTCCGCCAAAACCCGTGCCAGGAAGTTGTACCTCAACATGCTGACGAAAGTTGAATGCTGCATCATGGACGACGAAACATATGTGAAGGCCGACTTCAAACAGATCCCCGGCAACCTGTTTTTCACGGCCAAGGATAAGTTCAGCGTTCCGGAGCATGTCCGCACTCAGAAGATGTCCAAATTTGCGAAGAAATTCCTGGTTTGGCAAGCCATCTGCACGTGCGGGAAGCGGAGTGCACCTTTCGTGACCCAGGACACGATGAACGGACAGGTGTACATAAAAGAGTGCCTCCAGAAGCGGCTGCTTCCTCTCCTGAAGGCCCACAACGTCCCAACAATCTTCTGGCCGGATTTGGCCTCATGCCACTACTCCAAGGACGTGCTGAAGTGGTATGCGGACAATAAGGTCAATTTCGTGCCGAAAATGTTCAACCCTCCCAACACTCCGGAGCTCCGCCCCATCGAGAAGTACTGGGCGATTATGAAGCAGCACCTTCTTAAACGACCTAAGGTAGTGAAGACAGTCGAGGAACTGAAGAAAGTATGGGTTTACATGCAAAAAACGGTTGATTCACAGGTTGTGCAGAATCTTATGGCCGGGGTTAAGGCCAAGGTGCGGGCATTTGCGTATGGACTGTAAATAAAATACGAGTAAAATGGTAAAATGAAGTTTAATAGTTATTTCCCAATCCCTGAAAATTTGATGGCAATCGGATGAAAACTCGAATTTTGCGAATCAATTTTGTGTGTGGCAATTTCATCGTGGACACCTTTTAGTAAGCTATGCGAAAATCTTTGCCGATTCAGCTCATTCTTGTAACGGTCTTTGCCAGTAACGGACCAGCAGCAGCAGCAACAGTGAATCGACATTATCGAGGCTGGAAACTTCGATCAGGTCACGACACATCGCTCCAACGGATGAGTTAAGGGAAGTCTTTCATTATGCTATTCTCTGGTATTTATGGAAAACAATCTGAAGAATCAAATTTACCTAAACCCTAAAAATTTGTATTCCTAGCAACACTGATCGACCTGTCAACCGAAAATCTGGAATTTTTTTCATCAATATGTTTGTTTGCCTTTTCTGCCGTCTGCATTTTAAAATCCGCCTCTGCAACAAACACACACAACTAAACTTACAAATAGGGTGCAAGAAAAAAAATCCCACCCAACAAAATCAAAGCCCCATCCCCAGGAGGAGTCAAAAGTTTGCAAATTTTCATTGAAATTTCAATCAGGTCCGCTCCTTATCCTCTTTATCGAACTCTGGCGAAAAAGGAAGCACCTTCCTACTCTCTAAGAATTCCATTCGTCCTTCTGTTCGAGCGTCCATCATACCGTTACGATTCGTTCCGTTCCATTCCGTGACAGCAAAGCAGTTTGTTGAAAGAAACCTGAGACGCTGTCCTATTCAAACACAATTGAATTGAAAGTAATCCTTCATTCTTTTCCCCTCGGCGAACATCACTGTCGATGGCCGGTTCCGGTGGTAACAATGGCAGAAGCAGCAGCACACGGAAATGCAAATGATCGGCTGAAAAACTTGAGATTAAATTCAATAATATAATCAGAATCCCGTTTCAAAACGAACGCCACTTTCCTCCCCCCCCTCCCCATGAATAGGAACGATGGAGAAAAGAAAAAAAGATGCACGCTCCACAATTGCTCTGCTCAGGCCCAGCGTTCAAATCAGAACGTTCCCATTTTAATAATTCAATTCATTAGCATATTCAAATAGAAAGTTTTCCACTATGACGTTCCACTGGGAGGGGGCTTTTGGTGGGACAACTTGGCGATTATTAAATATATCCTGAATTCAAGTGCGCAAAGGATAATACTCTAGTTACTTTACATACCGCAACTACCAGGATCGGCCGCTGAATGTCACCAGATCCGAACTCAGCCACTTGCTCTCTGATGTTGTGAGAATTTGAATGGAAAATTTGATTAAAAATGATAATGAGATAACTGTTTTGCGGCTTTGGAATGGTCGTGAAACAGTTTCACTGCTAACGAGGTCCTGTCCCTCTTGGGAAAAGAGTCGAGAAGTTTGTTTACTGAAAATTGAATGGAACAATCAAAACATTTAGGGTAATCGCGATGGCTGCAAAGAATTGGCATATAAATTCAAAAAAAAAGGTAGCAGAACATTGATTGCTATCATCGAGATGTAATGTGTTTCTATCACTGTTAGATCTTATCGAAAATGGACGCAATTGTCATTCCTCCGTAACGACTCCATCTATTCAACTCCCACCAACGGAAAATGTCTCGCTCGCTTCCTTCGCTAACCAGAGGGCAATAGCATAGGAGTACCTGTACCCCATATTCCCTGAACCCGCGAGCATATCACGTCTTCATCATCATCATCATCATCGGCTGGCAGCCAGCAGAAACATAAAAACTCCATCATCAAACTCAAAACGAACCCCCATCAAACAGTTGCAAGAAAGCAACGAATCTAACGAGTAGTGCCTGCGAGCCATTAGAGGCAAAATGTATATTTATTTCATTATTTATTTCTGGTAATTTTTATGAACCTTACGTGCCAAAAATATAGATCGATTTTCCTATCGGAACGCATAAGCATTCGTCCGGTGAAACTTCATACGTTCGAAGCCAATCGGGAGCACGCGACGGGACCGCCCATGCTGGGAAAATTAATAACAAAGCAGTCTATGGAAAACAATAAAATCTAATTGAACAATTACGCAAGAATGTTTTCTTTTTTTTCGGACCACTCGAATTGGGTACTCCGCACGTGTAAAGTGAATCTTATTTACAATTCCTTTCTGAGCATGCGGTGTGTTGTAGTAGTTCTGATTTGGTTCGGTAGGTGAAGGAATATGGCAACTACGTGAATGATTTTTATCGTCCTGGGGCTTATTTCAACATCAATTAAATTTTATTAACATTTTCCTTTGGGTTTGTTTGCACTGAAGCATGTTGCTCTCTCTCTGTAGGCAAATGACCAAAAATTAATGGCAGTTGGCCGTTCACCCACCTTGCGGTTGCCTGGAGACCGAAAAGCACCACGCTTGCTAATCCCAACGATTTACCTTCAGTGCAAATTATCGAGCGTCAGTATTAATGTGACAAATTAAATTGCTTATAAACGGCCCCATAAGCCACCGTCCATCGTGGAGCACAAATTTAGTGCCTCCTTCTCCAGGTCAGAGCAGGACAACCGACACAAGAGGGGTAGCAGGTCAATGTTTACGACCTACCAACAGAGTGCCGGACGACAACATTCAACACACCGCGCTATCATTTATCGCCAAAGCAGATCTGGTCGGGAAGAAAATCCTATAAATTATGCACACAGCTTGTGATAATACCACCGAGAATGGTTTTCCTTGCATGGGAAGGACGTGCGAGTGCCTGTTTCCAATAATGGGAAGTTGTAGATGTAGTAGTGGTGCATATCATTATTAACCATCGTGGAATAGGCGCGCTTGTTGAAGTGCTCAAAATTCCAGGTGAAGCGTTAATTCTTTTCTGTCATGATAGCGAATGTGTGTGGCTTTTGACAATATTGTAAGTACGCCATTGTCAAAGTTTTTGTTTTTCATTTTCACTTTCAACAACCTCTGCACAGATTGGAATGCACATAGGGTACGGGACGGGTTTAAAGCATTTTAGTCAGCACCTGAGACATTTGATGAAGCTGTATGTAACCTTTAATTAGAACTGCCAATATTCGGACATTAATCCCTCTGCTTACGTCTGGTCTATCGGAACAAACCTTCAGCAATGAGCATTAGGCTCAGAAAATTACATAGCCATGGAATAAAGTTCCCAATTGCAGGGACTTCTTAAACGCATGCGGATTGCTTTCCGATGAAAAAAATGTTTTCTTCAGCTCCGCAATCTTTAAAAAAAATAATAAATGTGTGGGGGTGTGTTTGTGTGTGGGGGTGGGGGGGAGAATAAAATAATGTGGTGTGGGTTTATCTTTTTATTTCACTCTCTTCCTCCCGCCTCACCCGCTATATCACACACTAACAAAAAAAATAAAATAGGTGGCGGTGACTGTTTCGGTCACATAATCGGGTGAGGTAAGCAAAGTACCTTAAAGACAAGGTAAAGTAAATCGCCAGCTGTCAGATTATTCTCACAAACACAACCATGATTATTATAGAAAATCGCGAAAAACCTACATGTTTTATAAACTCAATCTAATTTTCGAGCTATAATCGTTGTGGATGGTCCGAAAATTGTTTTGATAGTGTAAATAAATTGCCTGTGTTTAAAATAGTGGTGAATTTCGGAGATCAATGTAAGTTTTTTATTAGTTTTATCGTGAAATACGAAACTCACTTGCCCTTTGTTTACTTTCAGAAAAATGTCGAAGTGCCATGTTCCGATGTGCGAAAGCAGACTGGAGGATTGTTCAAGCCATCAAAAGAATGGCTTGAAGATGCTAGAAAAATGGACGATGTTTTTAAACATTATCACAGAGATAATATTTCTAAGGAAAAGTCAGTTGTTTCAAATGTTTCCAGAAAAATCGCAAAAAAATATCCAGACATTCCAAAGGATCTAATTGAGTACTTTGTGCGACTGCGAACGTATATAAGGATTAGCACATTGAACAGGAATTTGAAACAAAAGAAACAACAAAAACAATCAGTCAAACGTCTAAGAAAATATACAGACAAACCATTGGAAAGACGTCAGAAGAAGATGAAAAAGATAATTATGTAAACGTACATCACGCCAATACTGTTTCCTTAACATTTTATGCTAAGCAGATAAATGTAACAGCTTGCTTTGCCATTATTATCAAACAATAAAGAGAAGGTAGCTTATTTTACTTATAAGATTTTAAATTTTACCTGGTTAGAAAGAACAACTACCATAATCCAGGGTAAATAGGGACAGGCCTGTATTCCACGTAAACATTACTAACCTCGGTGTTTGTAATCGCAATTGAAAGATTAATAGTTATAATTTCAATTTCGATAATTTTCAATGAAATTCTCGGATGTATGCATGAAATCCGGCCCGTCCTTATTTACTATAACCATTCCGATTATCCTCAGACTACGGTATAAAATGCACGTCAATCCAGGCTCAAACTATCTTTTTGGTCATAAAATTCATCTTGATTTTTTGTGCACCCATATTTTATTAAAACAATAAATCGTTATACTTTTACTCTGTTGAAAAAAATCAAGCTTTTTCGTAAAAATAATCAGTAAAAGATGCCTGAAAAAGTGTAATATTGGTGGAAATAATCATCGCGTTTTCGACCACCTCAAATATCAGCGACTATTGACTTACAGATATTCAGTAATGACGTATTCCTCTTACCAATTTGTGTACTTAAGTAACGGACAAGAGTTACTTAATACCTGCATGCAAAAATTCAAGCAAAAAACTTGCATTTGGCTGACTTTTTGATCGAAACTGCTTAAATTCCATGCATTTCAGAAGACATCTCATAACTATATTTTGCTTTTGTCTTTTTTGTACCACTACATAAACATCATAGCGAATATAATACCTTGTACTTTATATACTTTTCGTATCATTAAAAGTGAAATAATTTGAGAAATGTAGGTGTAATAGACCTATTTCCTAACAGCTGATTAAAATAATGACCTCTGATTACGCCGTTCCCTACCCTGTACGGACTGCCAGATTTGGAATAAATTCATGGAAAATTTCATGTAAACTTAAGCTGAATATTACCTAAATCAAGTCTGTTGAATGGCAAATTACAAACAATTTCGTCGTTTACTCTTGATTTGGCTTGTAATTTAACGTGTCATCATTTTTTTCGGTGTGAATCACGTTTTTAATGATTTTCGAAATAGGTTTGATTATTTTCAATGAGTTAACGATGTTTTTGCCTTCACAGAAAAAAAGATGATTTTAACAAACGCGTTAAATTTCCCCTCGTTAAGCTGCAAGCCTAAGCAAGCGTACACAATGAAATTGTTTGCAATATTTCATGCGACAAATCTGATTCAGGCGACATCTGGCATAAATTTACATGTTTTATTTTTCAAAATACGTTGCTTGAATTAAGTTGTAACAGAATAATACAATCTTGAGGTGTCGCCATATGGCGCTTGAAATTTATGCTAAAGCTTACTACGATATAGCCGTTAGAGATAACCACACGGAAAAAAATCCGCTTGAAATTCGAGAACAAGCAAAAATACACCGTGAACTGAATCACGTAATCATGAACTAAATCACGTTTTTGGTAAAACTGAGTGATATAGTTCCGTTTATTTGAGAGCTGTTGTAACTGTGTAGCTATATCATAGTAGCAATCATAGTAGTAATAGTAGCTATGTAGTAGAAATCTTTGCCGCAGCGCTATCACTTAATTTTTTTCGGTTTGCACACGTTTGATATATTTTGTGTCGCATGTATTTAGTTGCGAGCTTTTAAAAAATAAATTTGGGAAGTAATAATGGGAACATTCGGTAGCTAACCCACGTAACTTAAATAACCAAAAATCGGGCTACCATTCTGGGTAAATTGACCAACTCGTTGCTTGATACGTTATGGGCTGAAAACTAACTTGTCAAACAAATATTCGATGGCTCTGAGGAACTTGAAAAACAAATTTGAGCAGACCTATGCCCAAGTAACAATTTAAGTTTTATTCCATCCGTATAGAAATGTTTCGTCCAGGGTTTGACCAGGCCCTACGTTGTGATTTACTTTTTGAGACACAATGATGAGACAACGAATGAAAACGGACTACTTTGTCGATGCTAATTTATTACCAGAAGGGACCTCTGGCTTTGTTGATAAAACTTCAAACTGTGTTGTCCACCAACACCTCCTCTATGCTTCTTTAAAGCCGAAATTTGTACAAAATGGCCCACTCTATAGACGGTTGTGAAAACAAGTTAATAAAACCTTTATAAGACCATCAAGGTTTTGACAATATTCTAGTGATAGATGCTATGACTACATGAGAACCTTCATAAAACCTTTTGGTGGCCTTGAAAACGGGAATGTGGCTAAATGGCCACAGCTGTCAAACTTCACTGTGAGATCGAGGTTGGATTTTGTTGTTCTGCTTTGTTCGATTCTCTGCTCTTCTGATTCATTTAGCAGTAAAAAAAAGGTCTAGTGTTGCAGGAAATTTTGTTTGATAGCAAAATATCCAAACAAATTGTGTTTTCTACAGCGTATTATGCTCCAAATTATATGGGCAATTATTTTTTGGTGAATATTGGCACGATAAGAGCCAAAAATTAATGCGCTTCGGAAATTATTCAAATTTACAACAACATAAATCAAATTAAAACAAATATATTCGATAAATTAATCATGAATTTCCTGAAAAAAGCTTGGAATTTGATGAGATTATTGAAAGAATGGCGAAATTAATCTCGGATATACAGTTTATTTGCAAACCATTGAAAATTTGATGCATTTATTTTTCCACATTTCATTTATCGTTATATTTCAATATGGAGATTGGAAAAAAATCACAGTTTTGCCATAAAGCCAAATTTTCTTCGCAATGACTATTATAAAACCATTTGGCCTCATGGCGACTTCCTTCAATGCCAATTTGCCGTTTAATGCATTTACTGGAGGCAAAATGGTTTTAAAATGCTTTTTCAACTGACCATCAGAAGATAAAATCAATGAGTCCTAAAACAAAATTTCAATACAGCATTTTACGAGTTCATAAAGTCGAAATAAAACCTTTGATAGGAGTAAAAGGAATTTGAGAAACAAGGTTTTAAGATCGTTGTAATCAAGCTGTGTAGGTTCTCATAAACCTGATTAAAATATGAAACCTATTGGCACCTCTTGGTGGTATAATAAAACCAAATTGATTTCAAGTGGCTTTCATAAAACTTCAATAAAACTTAATATAGCAGGATGGTGTTAGCAATGTTACTTGGGATGAAGAGAAAATAATTTTCAGAATTTTTAAAAGCAGTTGATCGTCCTCGCGTCAAATGAGTTATACACCTTGCCCACCACCTGAGCCAAAACAGGCATCTCAGGAGCCAAAGATCCTGCATCCGATTCCTCAACAGCAATCGGAAAATACCCCACCATCACTGATCCTTCCTTTTGCTCTAATGTTGACATACTTAAATTTGTATTCAGCATCCACCATAGCCATAAGAATGATGCTGAACTGCTTTCTATTTTTTAAATAATCACTGACGCTCTTGGGCTACAGAAGCTTTTATACTAACGTGCTTTCCGTCTAACGCTCCTACAAAAATGCAAATTTTTCTTTAAAATCACGTGAAATTGACAGCCGATTCTCTTCTAAATAATATACGAATTTTAAATAAACATGTCATTTAAATTTCATTTCATTTTTGCTGCTCTTAGAACCGGTACATACGAATAATTTGAAACCTCAAAGCAATGAATTTAACCGATTTCGCTTAAGTTTTATGAAGAACTACCCTGAATTTCTGTGAAGAACTTCCATGAAGTTCCTCTGAAGAACTTCCCTGAAATTCTCAAACGAACTTCCCTGAAATTACTTTCCGAAATTCTCTGAAGAAATTTCTCAAACTTATCTGAAGTTCTCTGAAGAACTTCCCAGCCCAAGTAACAATTTAAGTTTTATTCCAGAGGTAAAGTACTCCTCCCGGCTTTTTTGATAAAACTACATTCAAAACTGTGTGTCTAGCAACACCCCCTCTATGCTTCTTTAAAACAGAAATTTGTACAAAGTGGCCCTCTCTATAGAAGGTTGTGAAAACAAGTTAATAAAACCTTTATAAGACCATAAAATTTTGAAAATGTTCTAGTGAAAGATGTTATGACCACTTGAGAACCATCATAAAACCTATTGGCTGCCATCAAAACCAGCATAGGGCCAAATGGCCACAGCTGTCAAACTTCACTGTGATATCGTGATTGGTTTTTGTTGTTTTGCTTTGGTCCATTATCTGCTCTTCTGATTCTTTTAGCTGTAAATAATATCCAAAAAAGAAGTCCTAGTGTGGCGTAACAATTTTGTTTGATAGCAAAGTATCAAAAACAAATCGAGACGCTTACAGCGTATCGCGCTCAAAATCATATGCGCATTTAATTTTATGGTGAATGTTGGCACGATTAAAGCTGAAAATTAATGCGCCTTGGAAATAATGCGAGTTTACAACAACCAAACCAAAATAAAACAAATAAATTCTATAAATTAATCAAGAATTTCCTGAAAATTGGTGAAAATCAATAAGGTTATCTAAAAAAAATGACGCTTTTGGTCACCGATCTAGAGTTCATTTGCATTGCATATAAAATTTAGTGCATTTATTTTTCCACATTTCAATGATTTCGTTAATTTCAATATGGCGATTGGAAAAAATCACAGTTTAGCCATTTACTGGAGACCAAATGGTTTTAAAATGCTTTTTCAATTGACCATAATAAGATAATACGAATGAGTCCTAAAACGGCATTTCAAAACAGCATTTTACGAGCTAATAAATTAAAAATAAATCTTTTGATAAAAGTATAAGAAATTTGAGAAAAAAAGGTTTCAAGATCGTTCCAAACAAGCTGTGTAGGTTCTCATAAACCTGACTAAAATATGGAACCTATAGGCACCTCTTGGTGCCATAATAAAACCAAATTGAATTCTAGTGGCTTTCATAAAACTTTAATAGAACTTAATACAGCTGGATGGTTTTGGCAATGTTACTTGGGTGAACTCCTCTGAAGAAATTCCGCGAACTTCTCTGAAGAACTTCCCTATATTTTCCTGAAGAACTTCCCTGAACTTCTCTAATGAACCTCCCTGAATTTCTCTAAAGATCTTCAATTAACTTCTCTAAAGAACTCCCCTGAGCTTCTCTGAAGAATTTCACTGAACTAGTAATCAGGATCTTCATAACCCAACCCTTCAGCAGATAAGCCTCAATTCCATAGCCTTCAAGACGAGCTATCCACGATTCTCTCCAGACTTTGAGAGCTTTTCGTTTTATCCGCCTTTTCAATATGATATGCGCAGCCACTGCAGCAATTTTTCATTCTCTGTCCATAGCTACCGAATGTGCCCATGATTACTTCCCAAATTTATTTTTTAAAAGCTCACAACTAAATATATGCGACAAAAAAAAATCAATCGTGTGTACACCGAAAAAAATTAAGTGATAGCGCTGCGGCAAAGATTTCTACTAACTACATAGCTACTATTTCTTCAAAGCTCATATTTTTGCAAAACCGTTTCGCGAATCATATAGAACTATGAAATAAATATATATACCGGCTATATCATAGTGAGTTATAGCATACATTTCAAGCGCCGTTTGGCGGCACCTTACCAGTCTTAAGTACGGACTCGCTTAGAAAAGTATTGCAAAACTAAGTTGGATATTGCGTCACCACGAAAAGTTTAGTATCACTTAAATATAGGTACATTCATGATGCTATATCTCGAGACCATTAAAAGGTGCGGTCTTGAGGAAAGTTATTCAGAAGGTCAAGGAAATTGTAGTAATTTTCAATTAAATTTTCGATTCCTCGAAACACACGCCGTTTGTTTTAATAAAGGGCGATACGGTCAAAATTTGGTCAATATCAACTTGAAGTATTTCTTTCAATTTTGCATTTAAAAAACCTGAACACCCCTCATTTGGAAGGTGTGTGTGTGTAAAATGTTACTCCTATTTTGATTTTGGAATTCACTCTTCAGTTGTCAAAATGCCGTCCAAGCAAGAAGAGCAGCGTATCAAAATTTTGCTCGCGCATCGCGAAAATCCGAGCTACTCGCACGCAAAGTTGGCAAAATCGCTAAAAGTTGCCAAATCAACCGTTACAAATGTAATTAAAGTGTTTGGGGAACGTTTGTCGACAGCCAGGAAGTCTGGATCGGGGGGAAATCGAAAACCAGAAGCCGCTGAGACGACAAAGAGAGTTGCCGGTAGTTTCAAGCGAAACCCTAACCTATCTCTCCGAGATGCCGCAAATAAGCTGGGTGTATCGTCTACAACCGTGCATCGAGCCAAAAAACGAGCCGGACTATCGACTTACAAGAAGGTAGTGACTCCAAATCGCGATGATAAACAAAATACGACGGCCAAAGCGCGATCCCGGAGGCTGTACACGACGATGCTGACGAAGTTTGACTGCGTGGTAATGGACGACGAAACCTACGTCAAAGCCGACTACAAGCAGCTTCCGGGACAGGAGTTTTATACGGCAAAAGGAAGGGGAAAGGTAGCAGATATTTTCAAGCACACGAAACTGTCAAAGTTCGCAAAGAAATATCTGGTTTGGCAAGCCATCTGTACTTGTGGCTTAAAAAGCAGCATTTTCATAGCTTCCGGGACTGTCAACCAAGAAATTTACGTGAAAGAGTGTTTGAATAAACGTCTGCTGCCTTTCCTGAAGAAACACGGTTGTTCCGTACTGTTTTGGCCGGATTTGGCATCTTGCCATTACGATAAAAAAGGCCATGGAGTGGTACGCCGCCAACAACGTGCAGGTGGTTCCCAAGGACAAGAACCCTCCCAACACGCCAGAGCTCCGCCCAATTGAGAAATACTGGGCTATTGTCAAGCGGAACCTAAAGAAGACCAAAAAAACTGCTAAGGACGAGCAGCAGTTCAAGGCAAACTGGCTTTCTGCGGCGAAGAAGGTGGACAAGGTGGCTGTACAAAATCTGATGGCAGGGGTCAAGCGTAAGGCCCGGCAATTCGGATTTGGAAAAGCGGAAGCCTAACTGAATATTTTTCCTGAATTTTATACTAATTGAACTTGAAAAAGAAATTTAATTTGATTTTTTAAATAAACGATTTCACCGATTTACACGCGTTTTCCCTTGACCAAATTTTGACCGTATCACCCTTTAACAGCCGTACAAGCCGGCCAAACCATGTCGCATAACGTTCCGTTTTGGTCCAAGTGTTCAAAGAACCCTCGACACAGTTTGGCGGAATGCTTCGGATCATTGTCCTGACAAAACCTTTTCAATTAATCGCAATCCGTTTGGAATAGTATTTTGCTTAAGAATGTCTAAGTAGCCAGTAGCCGGAATTTATTTTAAGAATTCTGTCAATACGGAACAAATCCCCATTACCAAATTTAGCAAACGAACCTCTAACACTGAATATGAAGTAAATTAGACCTTAATCACTTGAATAAATGGTGTCCACATCAAATTGAATCACGGAAAAAACGCTGTAGGAAATTACCTAGTGGACCTATCCTTTCCAAACTTCCAGACAATAAAACATAATTCATTAGTAAGCGTTTGGCATATTTATTTTATTCAACTTCAATACCAAAACCGTACGCGCACACCTTATGCTTAACTCCACTCATTAGATTCTGAACAACATCTGGCTGCATGATTATCGAGATTTTCAGCCCTGGGCTGGTTCATCTCCCGTCGTAGTCACTCAAATACCTTTTGGGTATTTTCGTAAATTGTCCGGGGGTGAGATTCGAACTAATGACTTTGGTGTGAAAGGTATGGATGTTAACCACTACGCGGGGTCGCCCCCTGTAATACCAATTGTTAAATAATGTTGAATTGCAATAAATAAACATGAGAATTGTAGAATAAACCTTTTTTGTCAAATGTTGTTAAGCAGCAGATGTTGAATTGATTCTCCAATTTTAAGTAAACAAAGGTTGTACAGCCGTTTTGGATTCAAAATAATATGACGGTTAATTAGCTCTTAGCTCAACAGTGAATTTGAAGAAATGCTTTTACAAACTAAAATTGTTACTTGGCAAGCCGATTGAGTTATTGTTAATTTTCAGTCCTCAAACTACGCCGCAACCATCGCAATCCAAGTTATTCCAAGCCCTCTCCCAATCGTGTTGAGAATCACCTAGCAAAACCATCTCCATCGGCGGTGCCTGTTTCCACTAATAGACAATATCAGAATGTCATTGGTGTCACATCCTTAAATGAATGATATTGCCACCAGTCATACAAGTGGCAGCAACCGTACGGATGTGCCTACATACCGATCCACATTTCAGGACACCGCAACAAGACACTCGTATGCCACCAAAGTTCATCAACAGATAGAGAAATAGCAAGGCAAAAGAAAAAAAAAAGGAATTCGCAGTCACCGGAGGCTAAGTAGGCACTGCTAGTCGAAACCCTTTGCTATAGTGATGTAGTACTTTCCGAAAAGGAGAGCAGAAAAAAGCTCCCAGCTCTGGTGCTGCCGCTTTCGGAACCACATTCCAATACAAGCACGAAACATACGGACCTCACCCGAAGTCAAGCAGCAGGGAAAACAAACAAATATATACATGTTTGTAGCTGACGGCGAAAACATCATTTTGTGATAAAATTATTATGATAATGTTTTATGGTAGTTCTGACTCCCAGCCCGATATGTGCCGCAATTCGGGAAGGTCACACGTGGGAAGCGAAATCACTGCCAGCACACCGAACAGAGTTGTTACTCCTTATTTTTATTTGTTTTTGCAAATATTCATAAACACCAAATGTGCGGCTGGGGGTTTTCCAGGGAGGGGGAAATCTTCCACATTCTATGGCACTCTCCCGGGAGGATTCCCACCGAGTGGCGTTCGTGGCTCGTTTTTAATATGCAATCTACGAAATGAGATATGTTTCATTCATTTCACTTGTGCGAGCACTCGACGGAGGCGGGGAGCGAAAGGCAGAAGAGCAAACAGAAAATGTCGTTTTTCGGTGCAAAAATATCACAAGATGGGCTCGGGAAAGCCAACAACAACAACGACATTATGTGACGGTGGTGCGATGGTGGCTTGTTCGGGAGATTTGGGCCACAGTCTGCCTGGCGTTCATCCTCTCGGAACATGGAGATGAAATGAGGCCACCGCGCGCTGATAAAATCATTATCATACACACTCGCTTCACTTTTGTTGTGCGAGGAAAAGCTCTCGGCTCAGTGATTTGGAATTGTATGTGCGCAAGTAGGCGAGCTGCTACGAGGACGACGCCAGGGGGTGCTGGGGACGAGGTTGTTATGGAGCTAGTGGGATTGCTGCGATGACGATGATAGTGCACAGTGGTTGATCGTAATGGAGTCCCACACACTCGCAGTCGCCTCTGGGATTATGATTCTTGTTCGTTATTGTCGGTTGACCAAAATGGCGCAGAGACAGCTGATAGTTGGTGTCACTTCCATTAAGTGATGTCACTGTCGGAGTGTAGATTGGTTGGGCTGCAGGCGAATCATTTGTAGGGCAGTGGTTTACTAATTTGTTCTATCCGATCCCGGCGATCTGCGAAAGCATCCTTCCATTAAACTGAAAATGTTCCTAATGAATAGCCTACTACGTTGAAATGGAATGAAAATTTATATTCTAAAAAAAAGTTTGTTCAACCGTCCAGTCAAATGGGACGGAAGTGATGACACAATTTATTCAACCGAATGTCGTAATTCGGTTGACAATAGCTTAAAGACCTGCAATGTTCGACAACACTGATCGAGATTCCGCCATTCATCCTTTTTTCTTCTTCTATTGTGTGCAGTGAAGTGGCTTATACAAAGCAAAACAAAATTCCCCGGTGAGAAATCAGCTTCAGCAAGCACTTTCTTCCGGGATTTTCCCGTCTTCTAGCCGGGCGTCGACGCATACAAGAAGAACAGATTATTGTTTGTTGTTGTTTGGCGAAAGGAGAAAGTTTTCTTATTAACATTTTAAATGAAAATATTGTTACGTTATTGTTGGATCTTGGAGGCGATACGGGGACGGCAGGCGGTGGTTGACTTGATTGCAAAGAAGGGTGACTTTTTCCCTTTGTGTGATTTTACCCTCCCATGGAAGATAGTGAAGCACACATATTGATGTGCTGTCAAGCTTGCAGGATAGTTGCCTCCATCGATTTATGATGGCGCATTTTGTTGGTGGATGATAGTAATGTTTCTTCTTTTTCTTCGTCTGTCTCGTTACAGGTAAGAGCCATTGTCGAGTAAAGTGCTTATCAACTCAATTAACTGTGCTTAACGGAAGGCACAGCAGCAAAAGTCAACCGAAAACTAGCCCAAACTGATCAAGCATCTAAACTTCAACAAAGGGTGCGTATTTTGACCTTTTTCGAATAACGGCAGACGGAGCAACTTTCGATCGCAACTTTTTATCGGAAAATTTATATTTGTCGGGAAAATTTTAACATAAATCATCAACTGTTCAGCACCGTCTACGTCTATTTTGGGATCCCAACCGGGAGGGCAATACGATTACAATAATTAAAGCTCCCGTCGTCGTCGTCATCAGCTTCATCTTCGTCGTCGTCGTCGTCGTTTGTTAAATGGCTGCTGTGAGGAAGATTCCGTCAATTATCAAGATTGAAACTTTTCGATTTAGTGGATAATAAAATTAAATTTGAACTTTTCAGGGGGAGAAAAGTACTTCACAATTTCCTTCCCCTTCAATGGATCAAGTGAGTGGGGGAGGGGGAGTGAGTGGAAAGCACTAGACGAATAAATCTTCCTTTGGTCCAAAACCGCTCCGGGCAATGAGTTCTTCGAAGGAGAACTTGTTTCAAGTTCGCTTCGGCCGGAGTTTGGAGGCAAAAAATAACACCTCAAGTTCCGGGAAAGCCATCATTCACCCGGTAAACCAAACACTCCCCCACACATCCATATGAGTTTGCCTCCCCTCGTCGAATCGGTAGAATGTGGAACGTTGGGCGGTTTTTCGGCGATGGTTGGCAAATTTAAATAATTTATTCATGAACTCTTATTAACATAGTTTGTGGTTCGCGGATCGCACGTGGAGAAGTTTTTCCGGCTTTTTCTTTCCAACCTCGTAGGGTGACGCAACGAATGAAGGTAGAATTTAGTGCCGTTTCCTATTTTGGCTGCATGTTTCGTTTCGAATTCTTTTTTTTTTCACTCCCCGTTAGACGGGGGAGGGGGCAAACTTTCGGTATGTATTTCAATGTTTCACTTCCGGCATTCCTTCGCAGTCAGTAGAGGGATTGTGTTCAGCTGTTTGGTTAAATATGGTGCAATTTATAAATGCATTACGAAAGTGTAATATTTCATACGTAATGTGAGGGTTGATTTAATAAAAAAAATCCCTATTATTTTGAAACACTTGGAGTGAGTACGATTGCTACGCAGTGCCAACATGCTGCCAACATGAATATTGAATTAATGGAGTTAATTTGTTGATCAATTCAAAGCTGCCTGCTTCGTGACAGACTTGTTCAGTGTTACAGGCTACTTCAAGTCGAGCACTCGACACAAGTCAGTAAGTCACAGACATACCACAAATGTTCAATTCAGTGGACGCAGTGGTTCTACGCCCCAACAAAAAAAGTCACAGACGAAATAGGCCTGTCAGTCAAAAGATAATGGAGTCTAAAGGAGTTTGATCGCGTTTACTAGACAAAAAAAGTCTCAGACGTTTATTATTTTTTATTTTTGAAGATTTCTTTTCTGTAATTTTAAATCAGCAAGCTGAGAAAACGCGTTTTAAGTTTGTTTTCTTCGTACCATTGCTTTTTATGTAATCATATAATAGATCTCACTACCTTCCAAAAAAATTTACGAACACACTTTTTGAGAAAATCAATTATAACGTAAGAAGAGGTGATTAGCATCATTTCCATTGAAAAACTGAGTATTGTGAAAAAGGCAAATGGGAACGACTTGTGATGAGTGGATGTATATTAAGATAGTACTTTGCTAAAGTCATGAACAGTGGGAGTGTTCTCCCTTGCAACGGATCGATCAACACCACCTGGCTCTGACAATCCGACGAACTACGGCACAAATGGCGGAGTAATGTTCAACTCCTTAACAGGTTATCAACGATATCAAGCCCTTGTATCCTGGTGAGTGCGAGCTTTTTGGTGGAATACCTGTAACTTGAAAATGAGAAGAAAGATTAGTAATTTTCACTTAGTTTCAACTACCTTTATTGCTAATCTTGACATGTCAAGATAAGCAATACAGGTAGTTGGAATTAAATAGAAACAACTAATCTTTCTTCTCGTTTTCTACTTAAACCTGGGAACTTTTGCACATAGAATACTTTTCCGTACATGACCCCTTATCCGAGGAAAGAGAAGGCCACCAAACAGATAATCTCAAATTTTGACGTAGACTACGTCTAACGGCAAGAAGAGTGTGTCAATTGAAAATCTGAAAATAGTGACCGTCACGAAATATCGTTACAAATTAAATGCTTATAATCAAATTAATGCTCTATAGAATTTCAATTTGTTGACATCAATCGTTTGTTAATTTTCCCACGTATCATTTCAATTATAAAAAAATATCATTTAACAATTGCACACTATTGAAAAAACGCAAATGAAAGGTGATGTCTTATCAATGTCTACACTACAGCTCGCAAAAATTTCGTAGACTCTCTGTTGCGAATCCAAGTCCATCACCAACTGCACTCGCCGTAGCAACGATTTAATTCGAAATTACGTAGAAGTCACCAGCAGGTGTTGCCGTGTATATCCAGGACGCATAGCCAACTGCACTTTGGGAGTCCCTGAGCCACCCAACCAAGTCGCGCTTACTGTAAGTTCCTGCCTACGTAGTCGTCCTGGCCCTTCGGTTGTGGCTGGTGATGGGATCTCCCGACAATCTATCACAGGCAAGTATGCACGTTCATGTATCGTCCATCTGCCTGATTTCTCCTCACGTTACAGCTGTACTGTGACACGTAACCGCAACTCTTCAACTTTGCTTCACACAATTTTTGGATGTACCGATATCAGCTCTATGGATGAATATGACATCAGTTCTTCGCTTCCTGAATTCCATCTCGCTCCCTGTGTTGGCGCATCGACTAACTCACTCAGACATCACTCATCTGGTCATTAAAGCACGCAGATAACGGAATGCACGTCACAAAGCAGGATGGAAGCCCTTAAAGGGCGATACGGTCAAAATTTGGTCAATATCAACTTGACGTATTTCTTTCAATTTTGCATTTAAAAAACCTGAACACCCCTCATTTTGAAGGTGTGTGTGTGTAGAATGTTGCTCCTATTTTGATTTTGGAATTCACTCTTCAGTTGTCAAAATGCCGTCCAAGCAAGAAGAGCAGCGTATCAAAATTTTGCTCGCGCATCGCGAAAATCCGAGCTACTCGCACGCAAAGTTGGCAAAATCGCTAAAAGTTGCCAAATCAACCGTTACAAATGTAATTAAAGTGTTTGGGGAACGTTTGTCGACAGCCAGGAAGTCTGGATCGGGGGGAAATCGAAAACCGGAAGCCGCTGAGACGACAAAGAGAGTTGCCGGTAGTTTCAAGCGAAACCCTAACCTATCTCTCCGAGATGCCGCAAATAAGCTGGGTGTATCGTCTACAACCGTGCATCGAGCCAAAAAACGAGCCGGACTATCGACTTACAAGAAGGTAGTGACTCCAAATCGCGATGATAAACAAAATACGACGGCCAAAGCGCGATCCCGGAGGCTGTACACGACGATGCTGACGAAGTTTGACTGCGTGGTAATGGACGACGAAACCTACGTCAAAGCCGACTACAAGCAGCTTCCGGGACAGGAGTTTTATACGGCAAAAGGAAGGGGAAAGGTAGCAGATATTTTCAAGCACACGAAACTGTCAAAGTTCGCAAAGAAATATCTGGTTTGGCAAGCCATCTGTACCTGTGGCTTGAAAAGCAGCATTTTCATAGCTTCCGGGACTGTCAACCAAGAAATTTACGTGAAAGAGTGTTTGAATAAACGTCTGCTGCCTTTCCTGAAGAAACACGGTTGTTCCGTACTGTTTTGGCCGGATTTGGCATCTTGCCATTACGGTAAAAAGGCCATGGAGTGGTACGCCGCCAACAACGTGCAGGTGGTTCCCAAGGACAAGAACCTCCCAACACGCCAGAGCTCCGCCCAATTGAGAAATACTGGGCTATTGTCAAGCGGAACCTAAAGAAGACCAAAAAACTGCTAAGGACGAGCAGCAGTTCAAGGCAAACTGGCTTTCTGCGGCGAAGAAGGTGGACAAGGTGGCTGTACAAAATCTGATGGCAGGGGTCAAGCGTAAGGCCCGGCAATTCGGATTTGGAAAAGCGGAAGCCTAACTGAATATTTTTCCTGAATTTTATACTAATTGAACTTGAAAAAGAAATTTAATTTGATTTTTTAAATAAACGATTTCACCGATTTACACGCGTTTTCCCTTGACCAAATTTTGACCGTATCACCCTTTAAGCCACCTGTCTCAGTCGAGCAAAGCTGGTATTCCAGCCATCCAAGCTATTCGGTTCCTGTGTTCGGAGCTGGTGAGGGGATCTTCGAACTTGCTAATCCAGGCAAGTACGACGAATCATCCATTTCTTCGCTTCCTGAATCTCTTCCTGCTTCCAGCATAGATGCTCGCTCGCTCAGCACAAACTCATCAGATGGTCAAACTTTCCAGCCTTCTTTAAAGGCAACTCAGTTTAGCAAAATAGGATCCCATGAGCTCTCCAGCACAGTCATGCATCTCCGCAATTTCCTGCCAACTTGACCTCAGAAATCTTCGTTTGACTGCCGATCACTGGGACGCAATGAAGTTGGTACCATGGAAGCCCTCGGGCCCCCCGCCTCAGTCGCGCCATTCCTGCCAGCGGTCGACAGTCGTCCCGGCCCTGTGTGCGGGTGTGGTGACAGGGTCTTCCAACCCACCATTAATGGCAAGTACACTTTCTCTCCGAACAATTCAACTGCTGATGTAATTACCGCTTCCAGTTCTTCGTTCGCTGGTCGGAATCGGACAAATTTAAATGAGGTCGATGAAATCTGAATCTTTTACCAGAATGTACGTGGTGTCAGAACAAAAATTGATGAACTGTATCTCGCCACAAACGACTGCAATTATGATGTCATCATCTTCACCGAGACGGGTCTAGCTGACTCTCTCCAGGTTTTTGGTACCTCTTATAATGTGTACCGTTGTGACCGTAGTGAAAAGAATAGCAATAAGACTTTGTTAGGAGGTGTACTCGTTGCTGTTGCCCAAAAGTACTCTAACTCGATGATTGAATTGACGAATGGACAAAATTTGGAGCAAGTATGCGTTTCGTGTACTATGAAGGGCCAAAAACTATTGTTACTGGCTGTCTACATTCCACCAGATCGTAGCCAGAATGTATCAACTATTGATGCACATATTGCTTCCGCTCAAGAGCTTTGTAACAAAGCTTCGTCCAATGATTTGGTTCTGGTTTGTGGAGATTACAACCAACCACGACTATCTTGGACGAGAGGAGATGATGGGCTTCGCTATGACAACTCTTTTCCACTGCAGTTGCTAGCCTGGTCGATGGTTTCGACTTTCTAAACATGTCTCGAGCTAATCAAAATCGAAACTATCTGGATAGAGTGCTTGACCTGGTGTACTTTCCTTCTGCGAATGTTATCAACGTATCAACAGCTGTTGTCCCTTTGCTGACCATTGATCCTAACTATCCTCCATTGGATATTTCCGTACCTATTCCTTGCATGCAAGCCACTGTTCCTAGACGATGTGAAGCAAGACCTTTGAACTACTGCCGACTTGATTATGATTCACTAACTGAATTTCTGTCGGACGGACTGTTCAATATACAGGGTGTTGACGATATGACAGAGCGCTTCTGTGACATCTTGTGCAGATGGCTCAATGAAAACCTCCCTAGGATTCGGTCACCTGTTAAGCCACCATGGAGCAACCCAGAACTGCGCAGGTTGAAACGTGAGCGAAATGCTAAATAGAGGTTACTTCGGAAGCAACGTTCCTTAACTAATCAACAGGCCTTCAAAGTCGCAAGTGACGCACACCGTCTAGTGAATGCTAGTCTGTGTAAATCACATGTTATGCGTGTACAATTTGGCTTGCGTAGAGACCCAAGAAGTCTCTGGAGTTTTGTGAATTCTAAGAGGCGATTCTCTTCCATACCGTCAAATGTATTTCCAGACGAATCAGAATCATCTTCAGCTGAAGAATCATGCAAACTGTTTGCCAAGCATTTCACGTCTGTGTTCTCCGCTGGGCTCACATCTCAACAAGAAGCTGATGAGGCAGCTTCCAATTTACCTGCTGATGTATTTGACCTGGACACCTTTTCCATCACTTCGGACATGATCATTGCTGCTTCTAGGAAACTGAAAAGCTCGTATTCGCCCGGGCCTGATGGCGTACCGGCTGTTATCTTTTGTCGCTGTGCTGCTCCCTTGGCGACTCCTCTTGGTCACATCTTCAACAAATCGTTTGAGCAACAAAAGTTCCCCGGTGTGTGGAAACAATGTTTTATGATCCCCGTGTTCAAAAAAGGAGATAGAAGAAATGTGAAGAACTACAGAGGAATTACCAGTCTATCTGCGGGATCGAAGCTATTCGAAATAGTCGTTAGTAATGTGATTCTTGGCTGTACCAAACAATACATTTCAGACAATCAACATGGATTTATGCCAGGCCGCTCTGTAACAACGAACCTTCTTGACTTCACTAGTACCTGTATTACGCAGATTGAAGCTAAAACTCAATTTTTTTTTATGAATTCATTTATTTGTACAGGCTCAATCGAATCAACTTTACAGAGCCAAGTTTTCATGTTTATGTACATCAGTTATCTTAAAACTAAGGTTAAGGGGGTGGAACCGATTACTCGCGGCCGTCTCGAGGTTAATAGGAATTACCATTTTATGGATGGGAAAATTGCGGTTGATGCCATAGTTGATCAATTTGATGCCATATATACGGACTTGAAGGCCGTTTTTGACGTCATTGATCACAGAATACTTCTGAGCAAACTATCCCGTCTAGGTGCATCAAAGCGACTTGTGGTATGGCTAGAAAGCTACTTGACGGGTCGTGCTCTGCGCGTAAAGCTTGGTTCAGCCGTTTCCAGTACGTTTAATAATAATTCAGGCGTTCCACAAGGCAGTAATCTGGGGCCCTTGCTATTTGCGCTGTTCTTCAACGATGCTGCTTTGTTGCTAGGATCGAACTACGTACTCATATAGGCAGACAATTTAAAAATCTACCTGGTGGTGAGGTCTATTGATGACCGCTACCGGCTTCAGGAGCTTCTAGACATGTTTTCCACCTGGTGTAATATGAATAAACTCGTTATAAGCATTACTAAATGTGTTGCTATTACGTTCCACCAATCAACGCGTCCTATCACTTTTAAATACCAAATTGATGGGAATGTCCTCGAGCGCGTTGATCAGGTCAGTGATTTGGGTGTGATACTGGACGAAAAATTTACATTCAATCAGCACATCAGCACCATCATAAAGAAAGCTTCACGACAATTGGGATTCATCACTAAAATCTCCCGTGATTTCACCGATCCTCACTGCCTCAAAGCACTCTACTGTGCACTTGTTCGACCGGTTCTTGAAAATGCTGCGGTAATTTGGACTCCGTATGTGTATCTGTTATTTTCTTGTCAATCTAGCTCATAGAAATTGAAGAAAACACATGGTTGAATTTAACAGTCTTAGATGTACATTATTTATTTATTGATCAAACGATGATATTCCACAACCTGTATTAAAAACTGTTCTTGATTGGGGTCCTTGGTCAATTTCCCATTAAAATCGGTTGTCATTTGAACCGCTCTCTCTGCAATATCGTTGACAACTTGCAACGCTTGAACTCGTTTCTTGGCACAAATGTACTCGTTGATATCTAGCCATTCTTCAGGATGCTTAGACAGGAAATCAGTTCCAATATTCATAATGGCAAAAAAGTCAATGGATCCTTCCGTAATGAAATCACTTATTGACGAAGTGGCAGATATTTTTGTTGGCTTCTTTGCTATTTTGAATTTGGTTTCTTGGTTTGCATCTTCAATGAAGGTTCGAGTTTATTTTAAAGCTTGTGTCATTTTCATTGTTTCCTCTACATTGACGTCATTGTCAAAAAACGATAATGCTGCTGTTGTTTCGGTAAAGTACCACAGATGGTTCGACATGGCATTAATAGCAATCTGAACGTATTTTTTGTCGTGAAATTGATAGATGGATTTGATAAATTCCAAATCGACTCTGGGAGCAGCAGCAGCAATAGATAAGTGGAACCAAAACTTAACGTAACATTGGGTGATAAAAAGGCACACCGTTTTATAATGCTTCATCATTACGGTATCTACCTCTTTCAACTGATCACCAAGCATCCATATCTTGAGCACATAAATGGCACGTGCCATCCATCGCGCACGGCTTATTGCACCAGCCTTCCTAAATATATGCCCTTTATGAGGAGTTGCGCCTAAGAACATCACCACCAGTTCTAAAAGCTCCTTGTAATCACCTCGAGGCTGCCGGTTTGACAGTTGATCCAGACAAAACGCAATAACTGAGTCGCTCCATGGTTTGATCAGATGACGTATAGCGGCATATCTCATGGCTGTTCTGAACCGGCTGGTGTTGATCAGACCGTCGTTCATTTTTCTGCGGAATTCTTTAAACTCATCCAGCATGCCTGATTTAGTGTCTTCTCCAACAGCCTCAAAAACATGCTTGAGGACGATTTCCGCTACGTGATGGCGACAAGCTAGAGCTAACATGTCCTTCCCAACCATTGCTGGCAGTTGAGTGATGACACCCATGTGTCGTCCAGAATTGACGGCCGTCGTGTCAAAACACACTGACACACGATCCGAAATGCCCCACTCCTCTAGCGTTTCCTTTATAGAATTTGCTTCAACGCTCGCTGTACCTTTTGGGAGGGATGGAACTGCCAAGATCTTGGATACGTTTTCGCCTGTCACCACGATAGGAAGGCGATCAACTCTCTTCCCATTCTGAGCTGGAAGGAGCTTCCCATCCCAATGAACAGTGAGTGGAACATCCGGGTCAAAGTGGGCACGAATCTATTACAAAAGAGTTTTTTTTTTTAATTAATAACACATATATAGAAAAAGTGGGCCAGCTTCTCACGATTTTTCATGCGGTGTCTTCTTATGGAGCTGTAGGGACAATATTTCGAAGAATTTAAATGCTTATCCTTGAGTAAAGCATCGAATACGATTTCGGCACTACGGTCTGTTATCCAATGTCCTCTCCAATGCGGCCGTTACGTTCGAGGTAATGATATTCATTCTCTTGTGCGAGCGATTGCCGGAAGAAAGGAAGGAAGGAAGGACGTCGTCTGCTACCTTTTCACGGTTATTAACGTGAATTTCACTATGAGATGCCTAAATTATTTACAAATATATATTATCTATATAGAAAATTGAACATACCATCTAAAAAGTGAATTTTACATTCATATATTAACCTAGGTGATCCTGCTAAGTAATTAACATTTCAACCTTATATGCTATCATTTATATCTAATTGTGTTAATATTATTTTTACTTTGTCTATTCAGTATTTTTAACAGGGTTCCTTTTGCCTGCGTGTAAGAATAATTATTGATTTCTTAAAACTAGTTCTTATCTATAGAGAGAATTGATCATTGCAATTGAAGACTGCAATGATTTTTGTCTAAAATTATGAATTATTTTGTTGGACATTTCTTCTAGAGTCTCAACGTTTGAAATTCTATGTAATTCAATAGAACTGAACCAGGGTGGCAGCTTCAAAATCATTTTCAGAACTTTGTTCTGAATCCTTTGAAGTGCTTTTTTCCTAGTAGCACAACAACTAGACCATATTGGCACAGCATAAAGCATGGCCGGTCTAAAGATTTGTTTAAATATTAGAAGTTTGTTCTTCAAACAAAGTTTGGATTTTCTGTTTATAAGAGGATATAAACATTTTATTATTTATTACATTTGGCTTGAATGCCCTCAATGTGATCTTTAAAAGTTAATTTTTGATCAAGTATCAGTCCAAGATATTTTACTTGATTTGACCAAGAAATTGGAACTCCGTTCATAGTGACCATATGACTATTACTTGGTTTCAAAAATGCAGCTCTAGGCTTGTGTGGGAATATTATAAGTTGAGTTTTGGAAGCATTAGGAGAAATCTTCCATTTTTGAAAATAATCTGTAAAAATGTCCAAGCTTTTTTGAAGCCTCCTGGATATAACACGAAGACTTTTTCCTTTAGCGGAAATGCCTGTGTCATCAGCAAAGCAAGATTTTTGACAGCCCTGAGGTAAATCAGGGAGATCTGAAGTGAAAATGTTATAAAGTATTGGCCCAAGAATGCTACCTTGAGGAACACCAGCTCTGACAGGCAATTGATCAGATTTAGAATTCTGATAATTTACTTGCAAAGTTCTATCAGTTAAGTAGTTTTGAACTAATTTCATGATATAAAGCGGAAAATTGAACTTTTTCAGTTTCGCAATCAAACCTTCATGCCAAACACTGTCGAATGCTTTTTCTATGTCTAGAAGAGCAACTCCAGTGGAGCAGCCTTCAGCTTTGTTTGAACGAATTAAATTTGTAACTCTCAAAAGTTGATGCGTAGTTGAATGCCCATGGCGAAATCCAAACTGTTCATCAGCAAAAATTGAGTTTGTATTGATGTGAAGCATCATTCTATTCAAAATTATTTTTTCAAAAAGCTTACTTATTGAAGAAAGCAAACTGATTGGTCGGTAGCTAGAAGCTTCAGCCGGATTTTTGTCTGGCTTCAAAATAGGTACGACTTTTGCATTTTTCCATTTATCTGGAAAGTATGCCAGATGAAAACATCTGTTAAATAGTTTTACCAAGAAAGACAAAGTACTCTCAGGGAGTTTTTTGATGAGGATATAGAAAATTCCATCATCACCTGGTGCTTTCATATTTTGAATATTTTTTAGTTATAGTTTTTACTTCATCCAAATCAGTTCCCCAAGAATCATCAAAAATATTTTCTTGTGAGAAAATATTCAGATACTCCCTGGAAACTTGATCCTCAATAGGACTTGTCAGACTCAAACTGAAATTATGGGAGCTCTCAAACTGCTTAACAAGTTTTTGAGCTTTTTCCGCATTTGTGAGCAAAATTCTATCACCTTCCTTAAGCGCTGGTATAGGCTTTTGAGGTTTTTTCAATATTTTAGAGAGTTTCCAGAAAGGTTTGGAACTCGGATCTAATTTTGACACATTATTTTCAAAATGTTTGTTCCTCAGGGCAGAGAAGCGTTTTTTAATTTGTTTTTGTAAATCTCGCCATATGACTTTCATAGCGGGATCACGAGTCCTTTGATATTGACGCCTACGTACATTTTTCAGACGAATCAAGAGCTGAAGATCGTCATCAATTATAACTGAATCGAATTTAACCTCGCATTTTGGCACTGAAGCAGCTCTTGCTCTATTTATTGAGAAAGCCAGAGATTCAAGAGCATTATTAATTTCATTTTTTGTTTGCAATGGAACATAAGGATCAAAGTTGAATTCCATAAATGTTCGATATTGATCCCAATTAGCTCTATGGTAGTTGAAAGTAGAACTGATGGAATTAGAAATGATTTCTTGAGATATTTCAAATGTAACTGGAAGGTGATCAGAACCAAAGTCAGCATGGGTAATCAATTGACTACAAAGTTGACATGAATCAGTTAGGACCAAATCAATAGTTGAGGGATTTCTGGCTGAAGAAAAGCAAGTTGGGCTGTTTGGGTATTAAATAGTGTAGTAGCCTGTGGAACAATGATCAAAAAGTATATTACCATTGGCATTGCTTTGCGAATTATTCCATGAGCGGTGTTTTGCATTGAAATCACCAATAAGACCTATGACGGGTAAGTTTCTGGAGGTCACCCTTGAGCCAGTTCTTTTGCTGACCAGTGCATTGGAAAGGCAAATAGGTAGCTATTGGCTAAATTGGCCAAATTTTTTTTTCAACTGAAACCCCCAAAGTTTCAAAAACGTTGGTTTCAAATGAAGAAAGAATGTGATGTTTGATACGCCTATGGACAATGATGGCAACGCCACCACCAGCTCCATTCAGGCGATCATTTCGGTAGACAAAATAATTTGGATCTCTTTTGACCTTATGGGCAGGTTTAAGATAAGTCTCAGTTATAACAGCAATATGCACGTTATGAACTCTTAAAAAATTAAATAGCTCATCCTCGTTATCTCTGATGGATCGAGCATTCAAATTCAAAATGTTTAATGACTTAAAATCCATTACTGAATTTCAATGTCATGACAATATTATTGGCAAATTTAATACCAGTTTGGATAGCTTCAAACATGGAATTAGTTTTTAGCATATCGGTTATCACGTCGATTAACGATTGCTGTAAAAATTCTATAGCGAATATGTTACCAAAATCAAATTCATCAGAAGTCCCGTGGGAATTTTGGTTTGGCAACGGCAGCGTAGGTAGGTCCATTTACATGTTGAACATTGTTAACAACACGGTTGGGTAAGAATGTAGGGTTTGAAGATTGAACCCTGTTGGTACCTGCAGGTATCGAAATAGTATTTACTCCTCGTTGAGCGTTTGAAGTTACAGTTGCGGATGGAAAAACCTGTCCGCTGTTTCTACCGACGGTTTGGTAGGAATTTGTTCTTTGCTGATCGTTGTTAACAGCTGCAGAATGGGTAGTAGCTGGTCGGGAACGTGTATTGTTTCCTACCTGGCGCTTAGTGCGCGACTGCCAAATTGCTTTGCGAGTCTTGCACTCCCAAAAATTTGATTTATGGTTTTCACCACAATTTGAGCATTTGAATTTTTGAGGATCTTCCTTCACAGGACAGTCGTCCTTAGCGTGCGAGGAATCCCCACAATTCATGCATTTACCAATCATATGGCAATGCTTTGTTCCGTGACCCCATCCCTGGCACTTACGGCATTGGGTGAGGCTTTGGAAATTGGCTCCAGTCTTCCTGAAATGTTCCCACTTCACACGGACATGGAGCAAAAGGCTTGCTTTTTCTAAAGCCTTAAGGTTATTAAGTTCACTTGACTTGTAGTGCACTAAGTAGAAATCGTTTGAAATCCCTTTGCGAGCATCGCCAGGCCGGGATTTCATTTTCATCTTAATTACTTGGACTGGGCTAATTCCAAGTAATTTTATTAACTCGTTTTTTATTTCATCGAGAGATTCACCACTGGGCAGTCCTTTCAAGACAACCTTGAAAAGACGCTCAGCTTTGGTGTCGTAAGTGAAGAAATTGTGGTTCTTCTGAGTAAGATACTCAAGAAGGCGTTTGAATCCGCCCAAGGTTTCTGCATGCAAACGGCATTCACCTCGTCTGGAAATTTGAAGGGAATATTTCACACCTTCAACAAATGTTAAGATTTCCTTGCGAGAAGCATGGAAATCCGAAATTGTCACCACAATAGGGGGAACTTTATCCTTTCTCAATCGAGAAAGTTTTTTCAAATTTTGATTAGATGATGGATCACTCTCATCATCTGTGAGCATATCAAATTGATTACTCACATTTATTTGATTTGCAGGCGAATCAATAGATTGCCCTTTTCGTTTACGCTTATTTGCCATAGTGGCAGAGTAAGTTGCTCCAAATCGACGACCAAGCAGATAACTATAAGAATCCGAGGGACCGAAGAGGAATTTTCCAATGCGATATCCAAGCCGGCTTACCCGAAGGGCCTAACAAGGATCGAAAAGGAATAAGAGGAAATCTAAAAATTGTAGGTATTATTTAGCACTGAAAAGTGCTGTTTAAGATTTGGTGTAGCGTTAGGTAGCAATAGCACTTCCTTCAGCAAATAGAAAATAGAACCGCACGGCATGAGAGCACAATGCAGACTGATCTAAAAAGTGAATGCTACGACATACCGTTACGTGTTCTTTGAAACTCTTCAACATACAATTTAAAGGTTTTGGCAGGCAATTCCTGAACTTTTGCTGCCGACCTCATTCCATTTTCCGCTTCTCATTGGAATCTAGATCTAAAAGTAATTAATAAATTAAGCAAATTATTAGAAAAGTAAGGAACCCAAAAGATTACCTCACCAGTGACCATACAGTCGACTAATCTCCTTCTTAATATGGTCTTTTCTTTTAAAAAAACAAACATCGAGACACATTACTTTGTTCACCGTTGCATTTAAACTTTCGCTGACGGAAAGCTTTAGCAATTTCCGCTGATGGAAGAACACCTGAAGCACCTCTTTGTTACTCGGAATCCTAGTTGGAACAAAATCCGCTTTCACAGTTCCAACTAAAAGTATTTCGCGATGGGAGCGAAGGGGCTTGGGAATATCGCAGTCCATTTTGTTTTCCATTTGACACCTTTTATAAACAAATTTTCCTCGGCATGCTAGGTGAGATTTCCGTCAGACAGTGTTGCCAAAAATAAGAATAAAACATCATACCTAAAGTTTGTATTTTATGTTTTATTGAATAACTATTTTTGCATAAAATTTACATGTCAGGCATATTCGGCATTTTGATAGTTGACAACTTACACTATATGAATCTATATTAAATTTGGTTTAAGGACATAATATCAAGATGTTAGGGATCCGGAAATGTAAGCTTGAGTTTCTTCATACTAATTCCCATACAAACTTTGAATAGCGTGTGCAACGCCAAATTAAAACCAAATGTGTTCAATTTTTTTGGGGACTATCAGGACCCAAATTGGCGTCGATTAAGCTTAGGGGAGCAAACATTTCGAAATTTGCATCAGCCTAATGTTCACTCATTTTTTTCACGCTTGAGAAAAATCATTCTGAATGAAAAGCACAAACACTTTTCTGAGTGCTGAAAATGCTCAACCTTCGAAAAGTTGACTCGATCGTTTTTCTCGCAGATAATCAAAGCGACTTTTGTTGTAGCAAATAAATTCAAATGAAATCAGTACGAGGCGGATGCCACTACATTCCAAAAAGCGGTTCTAATGCATAAAACATCCCGAAAATGTCAAACGTGCAAATTCCAGCTCCGAAGAAACCAAGAGGTACGATGTTAGTTTCCGAAAAGAAACCAGCAACATTTCAAACATCAACCGACCGAACGGCGAAGCAACATTCGTCACCGGTTTCGTCGTTCGAATTCGTCCAACCAGCGACATAAATGGATGCGACGACGAAACACGCGAACATGTGTCGGTCGGAATGTCAACAAGCGAGAATAGAAAATTTATTACCAGTCAGAAAAGCCAGAAAACTGCGCTCGCTCCTCGACACCTAACCTCACATTTGTTCCGAGCTCGGGTTCACGCCTGCCGCCATGCAAATTGCAAATTTTGACATATGTTTCTTGCGAGTTGTTGAGCTCCACCGCGCCGAAGAATAGAAGACATCAATTTTCCCAATTCAAAAGAGATTCATCAAACAAATTGAAGTCTTTTATCCTGCACACGAAACATCGCATTACGAATGAAAATGTTGCCGCCATGCTTTGTGGTCAGCCCTTTCAAGCCGAGCAGAATCCTTTCACCGCGGCCGTCCATCAACTGTGTAAAAATAGATGGGGGAAAAAGCCAATTCACTTTTGATCCTACGCGCGGCGGCTTTTTTCCGTTGCATCCATCCAGGCAGCTAAAATTGAATGATATCATATTCCATTAATGGATCCTACCCACCGCTCGGCGAACATCGATGCATTGCATCGCTCATCTCCTGAAAGTCAGCCTTTTTTCTCACAATTGATGCCGGACTCCTAGGGGGGGAAAGAGTTATTTATGTTTCTATTCAAATGCCCTTTCAACACATCAAAAAATCATCATTTACGACCAACCGTGGCCTGGCCATGCTTCACATCCATTCGCTGGCCGGGAGTGCTCCGGTTAATGGCCAATGGATTTCCGATCTCCACTCGCTAGATGATGAGCTTCAAAAAGTTTTCCACCAGACTGACCTTTTTATTCCTTTCCCCATAGGACTTTTCATCAATTGCGCGGCGCGGTTCACTCGGCGGGAAAGCGCAGGAAATAAAAAAAAAAATCTGTATCATTATGCGAGGCCTGCCTATGTGAGCGTTTCTCATCTTCCGGAAAAGCCTTTTTTACACTGTGGAATGGGGAAGTGATGATTGCAATTTGGCGTTCTTGCAAAATGGTTGTTGTGGAAACTTAAAGCTACGGGATTGTGTTGAATTCTAGCTACATTTATTCAACTCATTCCTATTACAAAACTCAGCAACTCAAACAGAATCTCATTTTCTTTGAATCAATTTCGCCTTGTCGTTAAACACCCTCTAATTTACAGATCCCCACTCCCCCTTCGATGCACCATCAATCGATTCCACTTCCGTCCATCTTTCGAATGCGACAGACGATCCGGAAAAGACACCAGATTTGCTCCTTTTCCCTACTCGTAACCAGTAGGCCATGGTAAAAGTTTCAATTTCGATTGATATTCTGCTCCGCCCAGGCTTGCTGCCATCGCCGCCGACATCTGCAGAATAAGTGAATAATTTCCACTCTCGATTCCTGTCGATTCACGCGCTCGCTTCGACATGTCCCTCGGTTCTAGTCCAGACGCGTAATAAACGCTTCGAAGGCGGCCCCACTCGGGCGTGTAATTTATTCCATTAGAGATTGACTACGCCGCCGCCACCGATCGACCTCCGGGAAACTCCCCGGGCTTCCGGATCCGGCCAACTTCGATATTCTCCAAAGAGCGGAAAGTGATTGGCGAGTAATTTTATAACTTTCGGGACTCGAGTGGTGGACAAGTTTTTAACCCCTCAGCTTTCCAAGATAATGATTTGACATCATCCGTATCTAAATGTATGCACCCAACACACACCCCCACACTCCGAATGACTTCTTTGAACTTTTGGAAGGAAAAATCCTACAGGCAAACAAACCAACCAACCGTTCATTCTGAACGTTGTCGAACTTTGCCGAGTAAGGAATTAAAATAACGAGCGCACACAGAAAGCTCGCAAAACGAGTTGATTACGGCTGATCCGTGATTCTTGTTCTTGAAGTAATTCCGCGGGGCCATGAGTTTCGCATAGAAAATCGACCATTCTTTGGGTATCATTTTGGGAATCACTTCTCGCTTCGTGCACCATCTACAATTCCTCCCTTTTCTCCAACGCAAAGCAAACAAAAGAAGAAAAAACATCCTCGCGATGTGTGTTGTGTTTATTTGGTTTGCATAATTTTCCTGCATCTTTCGGTCTCATCTACGGGTCGGATCTGCACACCCGCCCACGCACTCTGGCCAAACACTCGCGGAATGACTAAATCGGCAAGTTCCTTCCAGTAAAGTTCTCTTGTCTTGACTTCTGTGTGCGCTGTTTAAACAAGTGGTTGGATGTTGGCGAGGAGGGGCACGGATGGAATGCCGCCGTCGCCACGGAGATTAAACAACAAGAACATATTCAAATGTGTGTTCTGCCCTGGTGAACACGCGACTCGAATTGCTTTCGTACAGGAGCTTATTAGGAATCGGATCCATTCCTGGCAAGACAGGGCTCCCATTCGCTGTTGTCAGAAAATTAAGAAACATGTTAAATAGCCTCAGCTCCAGCTCCGGTTCGAGTTCTCGCTGTATTTATTGAACTCCGGGGAAACCGTTCGGAAGCTATGCATGCTTAGATTGGAGGATCGCAAAAAAAGCAGAAAAAAGCACCTCGCTGAACAATGCCCGGTCGTTCCGTATATCACATTCGCGGACATACGGTTTTAGTCGTCGTTCTCGAACAAGACCGTCACTCGCGAAAAAAAAAAAAGGTTCCGTTCGTATTTTGCCATTGAGTCCTAATTTATCAGTCAAAGTGTAGGCGCGGGAGTTTGGTCCAAAAAAAACGGGAACAACCCTGGAAGAGAAAGACCGAGGCGAAATGTCACCGGCCATGTTTTATGTATCCGCATGAAATAAATTTCCGCTTCAATGAGCGAGTGAGGAAAGCGTTCGTTCGTTTTGGTTTTGCAAGGCAAAAAATTGCACCCTCAACTTTCATGGCGGTAAAGTTCGCCTCGACGCTCAGTGGATGAGAGTTTTGCTTTAAAAAAAAGCATGTCTAGTTCATTATAATCAAAAGCGTTAACGAATGTTTCAGGAACATCAGTTTGAATGGACGGTGGATGGTGGATTAGGTGGATAAGTTTTATTTCTGATTAAAACGTCAACAAAATGAACTCTTTGGCTTTTTTTTTTCTAAAGGGAAGTTGACCACAAAAAAAAATTAGTAAAAACAGTCGCACGGTTGATGATCAAACTGGAACGTATTCTTTATCGTTGTCTTCGTAATGCGTTAGGATGCATGCACTCTACTCAAACGATTAGTCTCAAAAGGCTGGCCATCGTGTTGACGACTCACGGACCGGTTTTTTTTTCTCAGGTAGGCCTCACAAAATCTAAACTTACGTAGATAATTATTACGTAGGGTCTCAACTAACATTTAAAAAAAATAGCGGCCGTCACGAAAAATTCAAACGCTTTGAATGCTAATACCTGCACAGATAAAATTATTTTGTAATTTTCAATGTATTTTTATGCACATATTAGGAGCATAAATCTTCGACCAAACAGCTGTCCTGAGAGCTACGCAAGGCACGTGGAATCAGTCAACCAACTTCAAAGTCAAGCCGACCCCCGTGATGTAATCGTATGCTTTGGAGACTACAATCTACCAAATTTAATCTGGCGATTTGATGAAGAGATTTTGGGATACTTGCCAACTAATTTGTCAACGGAACAGGAGCTTGCCCTAGTTGAGTCTATGTTGTCAGCGGGCCTCTAGCAGGTGAATGATCTTCTGAACGCGAACGGAAAGCTACTTGACTTGGTATTCGTAAGTGATCCATGTATCATAGATCTCTTCGAGGCTCCATCTGCTCTTCTAAAAATTGACGCTCATCATAAGCCATTCGTTTTAACTGTGGACGCCCGTTCTCGCGAGGATGATTCTCTATCAGGCATCACTCCGCGTAATGATCTGGACTTCAGCCGCTGTGATTATCAAGCCATAAATGCAATGATCGCCTCCCAGGATTGGAACCAGCTACTGAACAACAATTCAATCGATGCCTCAGTTACCACTTTCTAGGGAACTATCCATCAAATCATCCGGGATACTGTTTCTGAAAAACCTCCAAGGCCTTCTAAACAGTTAAGCCAATCTTGGTGGACGCCACAACTCCGCAATTGTCGTAACCGCTTACGAAAGATCAGGAAACGGTTCTTCCGCAACGGGAATTCTACGCGCACGAGAGAGTTGAAGCTTGCTGGAGAGGAGTACACTCATCTGCAACAAATTCGTTTCCGTGAGTACATCAACAGTATCCAAGCAATACTTGGAAAGTCTTCCATCGTTAAGGGTGTATTCGATAAAAATGGCAAACACATATATACTCATCAAAATTAAACTGATTATCGGATTTTCTTGAAATTTTCAGGGAATGAAGAACTACTAATGAGTTTTGATTTACAACATTTGTTTTATTCAATTTCGTCTCCCATCCCGAATGCCCGCACCTTCCTTTTCACTCCACCCATCAAATTTTGTACAACCGATTTTCCCAGTGTTTTTGTTGTTTTCACCCAAATTTTCTTCAATTCTAGCTCTGTTTTTATTGTTTTGGGATGTTTGCGAAGTTCCGTTTTCATAATTGCCCAGAATTTTTCAATTGGACGAAGTTCCGGTGAATTTGGTGGGTTCATATCCTTTGGCACAAAATTGACTCCGTTGGCTCGGTACCACTCCAATACGTTTCGAGCGTAGTGGCAGGATGCTAGATCAGGCCAAAACAGAGTTGATCCTTTGTGCTTCTTAATGAATGGCAAGAGACGCTTCTTAAGGCACTCTTCCGTGTAAATCGCACCGTTTATTGTTCCGGAAGTGATGAAGGGAGCACTTATTTCACCACATCCGCAAATCGCCTGCCAGATTAGAAACTTCTTTGCAAATTTCGATAGTTTCTTCTTTTGAACATCCTCCGGAACATCGAACTTCGACTTGGCAACGAAATATTCTTGCCCAGGAAGTTGACGGAAGTCGGCCTTGACGTATGTTTCGTCATCTATCACGATGCAACCGGATTTGGTGAGCAGCTTCGTGTAAAGTTTCCGGGCGCGGGTTTTCGCAGTGATGTTTTGTTTTTCATTCCGGTTTGGGGCTTTTTGCACTTTGTAAACATGTAACCCAGCACGCTTCATGGTTTTCTGCACAAAACCGACTGACACCTTAGACTTTTTAGCGACATCTCGAATTGACATGTTTGGACGGTTCTTGAATTGTTGTACGACTTTCCTGGCCATTTTACTGTCCATTGGACCACTTTTACGACCACTCCCTTCCTTCCTTTGGACACTCAGACGCTCCTTGAAGGTTCTTATTACACGAGACACAGTTGTATTTGCAATTCCAAGCCTTTTAGCAATCCACCGGTGGGACGCCCCTGGATTTTGATTGTGAGTGCACAAAATTTTCTCACGGACAATTTCTTGTTTCGACGACATGACTGGAACTACTGAATGTATAACTATGAAACTTGGCAGATGTAAATAATAGACTATGGATAAGATCTACTCAAATTTCTAGGTTTTTTACTCATACGATTCAAAAGTTACAGAAGATTTTCTGTGTGCCATTTTTATCGAATACACCCTTTATAACCTTCGACTTCCTCAAGTCACTTTCAGTGATGACGATATTCAGACAGCTCTCAGCGCTGTCGATTCATCTAAAGGTCCTGGTCCCGATCTCATTCCGCCCGTCTTTGTCAAAGAATGTGCTCAGTCAGAGTCTGTTCCCGTCGCAGCGATTTTCAACCGATCCTTGATCGAAGGAGTATTTCCGGATGCTTGAAAACTGGCATCAATAATTCCAATCCACAAGGCTATAAAAACACACATTGCGTAGAGAACTATCGACGGATATCTATTTTGAACTGCCTAGCGAAAGTTTTTGAGAGTTTATTGCACGATGTGCTGTATCCTGCCTTGCAACCTGTGATTTCCGAGCATCATCATGGTTTCGTAAAAAAGCGGTCAACCACGTCGAACCTCATGACTTACACCCACAGTGTGATCAATGAGCTGGAAAAGCGGTGTCAGGTTGACGCAATCTACGTTGACTTCTCAAAAGCGTTTGACAAGGTACCTCACGTATTGGCAATTGAAAAATTGAACCGCCTGGGACTACCTTTTTGGTTCATTCAGTGGCTGAAATCATATCTGACTACGGGCTGAACAACTTGCCATTAGAAAGAGTCACATCGATCAAGGATCTTGGCGTCATACTTGATAGTAAACTTCGCCTTATCGAACACATCTCAGTGACAACTGCTAAAGCCAATGCGATGCTAGGTTTCCTACGCCGGAACACAGCCCATTACAATGACGTGCATGCACTGAAGGCCCTGTTTTGTGCTCTAGTTCACAGTGTACTTGAATATGGAGTGCAGGTTTGGGCTCCGTATCATGCCGTCCATATAGCTCGTATTGAGAGAGTCCAGAAGCGCTCCATAAGGTATGCTCTACGTGGCCTGCCATGGAACGACCCAGTGAACCTACCGCCATACGAACATCGATGCGCACTCCTCGATTTACAACCGCTGGTGAGTCGTCGAGTGATGCTGCAAAGGTTGTTCATTTTCGACGTGCTTAAGTGCAACATCGACTGTAGCAGCCTTCTCGAAAATATGAGGTTTTATGTACCTTCTCGTCAGCTCCGAAGTCGGCAACTGCTGTGGATCCCCAGCCATCGAACAAATTACGGCCTGAAGAATCCACTGGATTTATGTTGTAGACGTTTCAATGAAGTGTGTGACGGTTTCGATTTTAATGTTAGCAAAGTAGTTTTTAAATTTAGAATTAAGAGTGTCGTTTAACCAGTCTGTGCGACTTTTGTGTCGAAGATGTTGTCAAATAAATAAACATTCACATAAAATAACCTCAAAATCACATTGGGTTTAAAATTTACACGACATGCAAAATTACATCTTGTATTATTTGGTCAATTGAATTTTACATGAACTGCTTCAACTGCTTTATTTGAAATTGATGACTGACTATGTATTTGCTTATTGATAACCATGGCATTGTAATTCCATTGACGTTCTGAAACTTTGGAATTTAATTAATTAATGCAACAAAAGTAAAAGTGCTGGCAACAACTATCTGATGAGACTACAGAATCCCATTTCCATGTTGCTCTGTCCAACCTAACCCCAAAAAATGTCACTTATTTTAGCCTCGGGTAAACCGCGTGTAAACGGCCCAAGTCCTACTAATACAAATATTAGGTAATTAAATTATACAAAAACAATGAATTATCGGCTCCATAAAGCTAACGCAATTGAGCCTCCCAAATAAATAAATTAGGGAAAAAAACAAACAAAAATATATTAAAACTGTTTAACATGACGCGATCGTTGACATTTTTGACGTAGGAATCGCATTTCGACCGTCACGAAAAGTGGTCAGGTTTTGAGCGTTAATATCTCAGTCTTTTCTCAAGAGATTTTTAAAAATTTTGCACCAATCGATCGGAAATTTATCTACGCATCTTCCATACAATGATACCCCCTTTGTAATAAAGACGTTTGGCATATGGACGTTTGGCATACGGATGTTTGGCCGAATGGACAATTGGCATAACGACGTTTGGCCGAATGGTCGTTTGGCCAAATGGACGTTTGGCCGAATGGACGTTTGGTCGAATGGAAGTTTTGCCGAATGGACGTTTTGACAATGGTCAATCCTGAAGAGTGTGAGCTGTTTAGTGGAATACCTGTAACTAGAAAATGAGAAGAATGATTAGTAATTTCCATTTAATTCCAACTACCTTTATTGCTTATCTTGACAGATACGCGTATTTCGTCAACAATGTGCAGACTTCTTCCGTGTCGTGTACTAATACTCGACTATTAGTCGACTATTAGTCAAGTATTAGTACACGACTCTGAATAAAGGTAGTTGGAATTAAATGGAAATTACTAATCATTCTTCTCATTTTCTAGTTAATGGTCAATTTATATTTATGTGTATTCTTCATAAAAATTGTGAAATTCTCATTTATTTGTCCCATTTGTTTTGCTTTAGTTTGATCATGTTATCTCTCACCATGTTTTGATGATTGTCAGTCATTTTGAGGCTAGATTTTTCTGAGAAAGTTTATTGCAACTATTGTACAAAAGGACGAATAACTCATTTGAGAAAAGTCAAAATTTAAAATCAGATCTTACTGTGAAATGCCAGGCCAAGTAATTTTAGGGTTCGAAGCCATTTAGCCAAATAACTTTTAGTCATTTGATTCCAAACAACGTCTCAAAAGTAAGATACGAAAAATGCAATTTTATTAAAGCTCAAAATTATCAAATATTAGTTTCTCACATAATTCACCAGTCGGTTCAAAATTTCTCAAATTGAAATGCATGAAATCATGAAAATTACATTTGTTTTATCAGTAAAACTCCAAAGAACTGCTCATGTTTGAGCAGTTTGAGCTAACACTATTTTTTTGGAGTAAAAGAAGGTATCTTTCGGAGGAACTGCATATTTCTTCAAGATTATAAAAAATAATGACCCATTCTGTCTAGCTGTTTAATATAATACATATTTCCACCTAAAGTCAGGAGTCTACGATTTTATCAAAACATATTCATACTTCTCATGTACATGGGCAAATGGCCGCATACAATTTTTTGCATTTTTTGAATATAAAAGTTTAGTTTTTAGGTGAAATGATATAGTTGAAACTTAATTAGAATGCTTATTACTGCAAATGCGCACAGGTATTGAAAAACTCTAAGTGTAAGAACTCTAGAGTATCGGGATGCTATCTAATGCATCCGATATTGTTTTTTTGATTCCTTATTTCCTTTTTTAGATCTAATGCTTTTAAAAATACCTTTTCAGACTCTTATTTCATTTTCTGTGCAATACATTAATGCAAAGTGACAATTTTCGACCAAACGTCCATTCGGCCAAACGTCCATTCGACCAAACGTCCATTCGGCCAAACGTCCATTCGGCCAAACGTCCATTCGGCCAAACGTCAATTTGACCAAAGATCCATATGCCAAACGTCCATATGCCGAACGTATCACCCCCACCCCCCTCCCCACCCCCAAAAAGGAATATGGCTGTATAAAATCACAGACTGAATAAAAGTGCCTTTTACAAATGACAAATTTGTTCTACATCAATTATTCTTTCTGGAAAATATATAAAACAAATGAGATTAGGGCATAATTGACGATCTTAAACATCGTGAATATGAAGAAGTTCAAGAAGAAAAAAAAATAAATGCCTTATTAATAGTGTAAAGCTTTGTTTTAGAATATGGTACAAATGCATTCGTATTAATAATTTCTCATTGATAAACCTTAACTATTTTCGTATCTTTCTGGGATGGTCAAGGTAACATACTTGGTCAAGGTAACATACGGTTACATACTTGAGTTCCGAACTTCAGATCTACAGTTGTAACAGAAGTTTTTAGGGGTAAAGACTGTATTCGATGAAATTTGGACAAACAAAACAGGTCACCAAAAATTTTCCTTGAGCCCGATTCTGTTCAAACTTTCTGGAAATAAAGTACTACTAAATGGTCTAATTTTGCCACATTCGCAGATCGCTTGCCAGACAAGGAAGTTTTTGGCGAATTTCGACAGTTTCTTCACAGTTTCTACACTCTCCGGAACGGCCAACTTAGAGGTGGCGACGTAGTGTTCCTGTCCTGGCATTTGTTTGGTGTCGGCTTTAATGTAGGTTTCATCGTCCATCACAATGCAGAACGGTTTTGTGCGCCACTCCCTGTACAGTTTTCTTGCACGAGTTTTGGCCACCGAGTTCTGTTTATCGCTCCGCTTTGGTGCCTTCTGGACCTTGTACACATGTAATCCAGAACGTTTCAGTGTTTTCTGCACAAAAAAAAACTGAAACTTTCGCCTTTTTCGCAACATCCCTGATCGAAATGTTGGGATAACGCTTAAATTGGTTCAATACCATCCTGGCCTTCTCCGGATTTGATGTGCCACGTTTTTCCACTACCATTTTTCCGCTTGGTTGTCTTACGGTCCTTGAACGTTTTGATCGCATGAGATACGGTTGAATGTGCGATTCCGAGCTGTTTTCCGATCCATCGATGAGAAGCGTTTGGGTTTTCGAAGTGAGTGCCCAACATTTGTTGGCGCACTATTTCTTCATTCGAAGCCATCACTGAAATCACTCGACCGATTTTCACGAAACTCATTACACAATTGACACAACACAATGAAATACATTCAGTTAAAATTTCAATATTTTTTACCCACACGCTAAAAAGTTACGAACAATTGCGTGTGTCCAAATTTCATCGAATACTGTCTCTATATAAGGTAATGATATGTATTCAAAAATACTGAATGAACCTTTGAATTGATCTTCCAATTATTTGATGATTGTGTGATGTTCTAGGTCATCCAAACTGTCCTTGAGTTCAGAACGTGAGGTTTTTGGAGTATGCAAAGGGACTATATGTATTCAACGATATTCATTGAATAGTGTGGAAGGTCAACAGACATAATGCGTCAATCGTGGGATATTCTAGGTCATAAAAACTGTCGTTACAGTATGTCCCATAAAAAAACTCCAAAAATCCAGACCTCAGTCTTAACCAAGTTTTTTTCATTGAAAATGAGTAAAAAAAACTATCATAATTTCATTTAGGGCATCGTTTATTAAGTCTTTCATGATAACATTACTCAATATGTCCACCATTTGTCTCGATTACCTTCTCCAAACGGGGACGGAGTCAAGAGCATACCTACTCAATGTATGAGTCAGTCATCGAGTTCCATGCCTTGGTAATGGAAGCTTTCAGGGCGCCAACACTGAGGTGAGCACGTTCACAGACCTTAGCCTGAACATATGCCCATATTGAGTAATCCAAAGGATTGAAGTCCAGGCTGCTAGGAGGCCAAAATTCCATATTTTCCTTCAGCCACGCTTGAGTCATTTGTGAGGTAAGACACGGTGCTCCGTCCTATAGGAAAATGACGTGTTGGTGTGCTCCATAGTTGGCTTTCATCGATGGCAGAACGTAGTCCTTCGAAATGTTCATGTAAACCTCGGTATTAACTATCAATCCAGCTTTGATAAATACTGGAGGCATTTTCAAGCCATAGGACGCAACTGCCCCGAAAACCATGACTCCGGCCGGATTTGTGGTTGTAAACTTGAATTTCACGTTCTCTGGCACATCCTCAATCTTCTTCGGCGAAATAAACCTGTCTGTACGTGTGTTAGATACGGGATCGATGGTGAACATTTTCTCATCGGAGAATAAAGACTGGACGAACGTTTCAAGTCATCTTTGACCAACCGTTGCATGGTAGTTTTTGAAATATCGGCTTCTTTAGCCGATATCCGGATCGATCTGATAGGATTTTGCCTCACTTTGTCTCTCACTGATCTGATGACCTTCGGTGTGCGAGCGGACCGTGGACGGCCACTTTCTGGCTTCCGTGGACGTGGTCCATCGAGGAGTGAACGTTGGATACGGTAAACGGTAGCCAGGTGGCATCCCACAATCGTACATTTTTGCGTGTTTGCGTACATTTTTCTCAACTTTGTTCCTCGCGAACCACTGTTTTGTTTACATCGTCTCAGAGTATACAGTCAGGTAATTACACACACGCATTAGAACAGTAGAAATAATGTTTAAAGCTACCCAAAAATAAGTATTGAAAGCTTTCGCATTTTTCTATGGGACATACTGTATGTTCAAAGCATAAGATCTACAGTTGTAACCTCACTGCTGAAATATCTCAAAAGTTACAGTATTTTGAATGTGTTCATGGTTGTCGCGGATACAAAACTTACTGTTCCAACCCAAAACACTGCATCAGTTTATTCCTTTCATTCGAATTGATTAGAGATTTCCATTCCTGCAGCAACTCTCCCCAATCATTCGAGCTAAATACCCCAAAACTAATCCAACGCTCCATGCTTCCTTCATAATAAACCCATCACCAAGTCCACCTTGCATGATGTAACTGCTCGTGTGGGCCAGACAATTTCACGGGCAATTTTACTAATCCCTCAATTTGCGCCTGGCGGCCAAAAATGGCTGCAGTTTAATTTGAATTCCCATTGTCCGATTAATGCGCGAGTCGAACACCGCCGCCTACTTGGCCTTTTGCGATGATGCGTTGATTTGGCAAACGGCTGCTCCGATCGGGGTTATTTCGCCAACGGCGGCGAACAATCAGAATGTTCGTTCTAAGGCGCTTTTTCTGCACTGTTGGTGTGCGGAATTTACCAGCCGGTTGGGGGTGGAAACTCTCTGTACACCGACGACGATTACCCACACGACGGGAAAAACGACGGTCATCAAATTGTTGGCAAAACGCGTGGAGTTCTTCTAAATTGGACACGACTTCCGCAAACTCGCTTCTCGCACCATTCCCAATCACATGTTGCCCAATCTTCCCCGCACCACACACGCCGCTGAAGGACTTTATTCCGACACGTTGCTCTCGGTAGAGCTCGTCAATTTTACATAATTACGTATAATCAAGTAAAATGCGCTTGATTGTTCGGTCTCTCGTGTAAAAGCGGAAACCCCCGTTGTAACAACAATGGCAGTAGCAGTGAGTGATGGGAATACAGTAGGGGGCAGAAGAGTGTTGATCCTGTGCTTCCACTAGTCCTGATGCTGCTGGGCATTATTGTTATAGTAGGTAATGATGATGCTGGAGGAGGGAGGTGTCGCAGGACAATGGTAAATTGGTAACGAACGAAAATGTTGGTTTTTCGCATGGCTGCAAGCGGAATCCGAGATTTTTCACAGCTTCACAAGTGAACATGGGAAATCGCTTCTGGGGCCTCGTTAGTTCAGTAGTTGGAAAGGAAGCTGCTATGCGCCGATATCGGTATCGAGTTGATGGTTTAGAAATACTCTTGTTCCTACATTCATGTGTCTTCGAAGTACATCCACACCATCCTTGCTTTATTTTTGAACCGTGAAATTGAACGCAGTGCCGTCCTAATTTGAAAACGAGCTCCTCGATTGCGGGTGATTACGGGCAGTGATCATTATTATTTTTATTATCATTATCATACAAATGCTGGCCACGCACATGCCGCACCGATAATAATAATGTGTCTCTGATGCACTCATTTTCGTGGGAGCGTGTGCCGGGGCGGGCCAGGAACCCGCACACGCTTCGAAATATCAATTATTTTATCTTCATGACACTGTCTCCCTCTCTTTCTCTGTTTCGGCGAGTGGAACTGTAGAACCAGGTGCACAACAGCATCATCCCAAAATACTGCTCCCAGCGAGAACGTGTTTTGCGGTCAGGAATGGCTACTGCATTGACACCCCTCCCCCTCTCTTTCTCCACCGCCCACCCAGATCATCCGAAATTCAGTCGCTGGCCGCTGATGGCAGCTATATGTGCTCTCCCGATGACCTGGAAATGATTTCCCACCTTTCCCGCCTCCCTTGATCCTGATCCGTTCCGGTGGCCATCCAAGCCCGTACCTACATAGTTTGCGTGTAAATTTAAACGATTTTAAATTGCAAATTGATCCGGTGCAAAGGTAATTTGATTCCAGCGCGAAAGCGATTTCCAAATGTTAACTTAATAAGTTAACTTATTAATTGCGCTTTAATTATTTAGCGTGAAACGCTATTGGTAGTTGCAGTTCGCGATCCGCAATCATTTCAACATTCATTACATGGCAGAGGGGGATGTGTGCAGCGATGTGTCAATAATGATGGCATTATATTGTGTTTCTCATTATGCCCAAAATTCTTGAAAATCATTTAGGCTTAGATTGAACTACACTCTGCACGTATCGTGCGAAATATATCTGCGTTAAATGTTGCGAATAACTTTATAACAAAAAGGCACAAATGAGGAAATACATAAGAAACGAAAAATTGTGAAATCCATGAGATCATAAAATCCGATTGAAAAGTCAACTGAACTTATATGTTAAGAACTAGTATTTCATTAGTGTCATAAACCAATACTTCAATTATTTACTTCCGGAAAATGCAAGCTCAGTGCTATAAACAAGCTAAAGTGTAAAAGAACAATGGTAATCTCATCTCACAGTCAAAACCTTAGATGAGCGACAATAGGCAGCACGTTCTAAAGAAAAACATAAAGACTACTCAAATATGCAAAAGAAAAGACATAGCGTTTACAAACAGAATTTGTACAAACTAAACATAAAACATTATAGACAACGGACAGCTCACAATACCCAGTAAACATATACAAAGTAAAGCGTGTCCACGTTAAATTTAGGAAGCCAAAAATATGTTCACATAATTTATCAAAACCGATTCTCCATCTTCTCTTGAAATCATCGGTTTGCTTTCATTTTAGTTTCGAATAGTTTCCGCTTCACTAGAGCCCAGTACTTCTCTATTGGGCGAAGTTCTGGACAGTTTGGTGGATTGACTGTTTTTGGCGCACGTATTTGACCTCTTGTACCTCTTGTACCGTTCCAGGACGGATTTCCCATAGTAACAAGAGGCCAAAATCAGGCCAAAACAGCGCTGCAGAGTTGTGGCTTCTGATAAACGGTAGTAATCGCTTTTGCAGACATTCTTTCTTGTACACATCATTATTGGTGTGTATATTCTTATTGATAGTGCCGGTAGAGACGAAACTTTTCAATTTTCGACCATAACTACATATGGCCTGCCAAATCAAATACTGCTTCGCGAATTTGGACACCTTATTTGTTCGGAAATGCTCGGCAACAGTGTTACTTTGCATTGAGGTATAGAAAGCCCGACCCGGAAGCTGTTTAAAGTCTTCGAGTACGTATGTTTCGTCGTCCATTATGATACAAGAAAATGTTTGAAAAAATTGGTGTAAAGCTCCTTAGCACGACTTTTTGCAGTGAAATTTTTCTTGTCATCGCGGTTCGGCACCTTTTTCACTTTGTACGCCTTCAGCCCTTGCCCCTGCTTAACTTTTTGTACGTATGATTTTGACTTCTCAACTTTGCGAGCCACATTTCGCACAGAAAGAATGGGATTCTTCTCAATAATGGCTAACACCTTCTTGTCTATTTGACGGGAGCATACTTTTCGATTTGTTCCCTTTCCAACCTTCCAATCCACAGTCAAATGATTTGCAAACACAAAAACAAAAGTACTTTTCAGTAGTTTTAATTTCTTGGCAAGATCGCGTACCGATAAATTCGGATTTTGCTGCCGTTCGTACAAAATGCGTTTGCGCACTTCCACTTGATTTGACGCCATTTTACTGAATGTAACAAGAATGTTATCATGTTGTACCACGAAATGAAGTGGAGAGTTTCAGTTGAAAGTTTCAGCGATCCGTGAAATGATTCAAAATCTACACTGCAAGAAAAGTGTCCGAAATGTAACGTTGATAGGCTTTAGTATGGTGTAGTTTTTACCTATCAAGTAATAAAAACGATGGTAATACTATCCGCCATTTTGTTAGGAATCCAGAAATAATGGCAATATGTTCTACGATTTTCAACAACTCTTTGCGTCTTATTTTCTTAGTTGGAAATGAACATCAAAGCATTCGAAAACTATAGTAAAGAAACTTTATGTACAATGCTATCAGTTTAACCCGCTGTCATTATCAGTTCATACATCGTAAATTATAACCAATTTTGAAATTCCAATCCAAATGGTATCAGCAGAGGCTGATCGACTCACTAAGAGCATGAAGAAATTCCAAGAACATCCTTCAATAAAATTCAGTCGTCTGGCGCATATTGAAGTTGTTTTTTTTTTTTTTTTCAAAAGGCTTATATTGCCATTCGATCCTGTAATAATTTTGATCAGACCGAAAAAAATACACATAAAGCGTGGAACTCTCCTATAAGGTAAAGATCGTATAGCCAAATAAATGTGATCAGGTTTGAACAAAGAATGGTTTCAATCAGAATGTCTCTAAAAGTATTAAATTGAATGCTTAAAAGCCGAATGATAAAAATGTGTTTTAAGTGGAGCTGATAAAGGCTTATATACGCTATTTTGACAATTTTTAAGTTTCTAACAAAATTGACATGATGTGTCAGCCGAAAAAATAGTAATTTTTTAACCTGATTCCCACTCTTCTTAAATCTTTATATCTCGAATATATCTCAATATACCTCTGAGGTATTCCTAGGACATGAAGTTTACTTGATGTACATTTCGAATAAATGATAACATTTTGCTCTTATTTGTGCGTCTTAGAAAAAATATCTTACAAAGCTATATACAAAGCTATATACAAAGCTAGGTATTTTTTTCGAACTCCGTGATATATTTATGATCCTGAATGATACAAAACATCCCTTTTGTCTGAAAAAGATTTAAAAAATGTAAATCTGCCAACAAAAACTATGCAAAATAAATGAACGAATATGCAAGGATAGTATTGAAAAATCGTGAAATACAGATCATTTCTTAAAAATATTTCATACAAAAAGATAATATTTCATACCAGAACGATAAAGAGGATCCTGCCTTTCAATTTCACAATATTTGGTAGGTTTGTTATATTTTGGAAAATATATGCCCCAAATTCTAAATTTTTTTTATAAGGGTGGCCCATTTTGTTTGCAATGTTTCAACAGACCTGATTCAGTCGACATATGGCCTAAATTTACATCTTTGATGTGTCACATGATGGGTTTTGATCCAAATCCGAATCTGGTCACTTTCCTGGGAGTATACGGAACATCTACCACACAGAAAAAAAAATGAATTTTAACAGGCGCGTAAAATTTCCCCTCGTTAATTCCAAACCAAAGCAAGCGTTAAGAACGAGATTGTTTGCAATTTTTCATACGCCAAAACGTCGGAAATTTTTCATACAATTGACGCGATATAGGCGATATTCAGCTTTAATTTACACGAAATATTCCAGTAATTTCTGTCAAATCTAGCATTCTCTTTATATGCATTAGATAATGCAGAAAATAAAATGTTTCTTTCAAACTGTGCAGGATATGGCCAATGAGGTTCGGGACTTTTTACATCATCACCATACGACTGAGTTTCGAATTATCATGTCATTCGAGGTATTGCATGATGGGTTTTGATCTACGTCAGAAATTTTCCTCTTCCCCGAAGGTATCTGCGGAACCAGTGAACCAGTGAACCAGTGAACCAGTGATTCAATTGAAATTCATAAGTGGTTGTTTTATTCAAACCGGTTTAGTAGTTGCTTGGGGAACTGAGCTAAAAATGTCGCCACACACACACACACACACACACACACACACACACACACACACACACACACACCCACACACACACACACACACACACACACACACACACACACACACACACACACACAAATACCTGTACAAGATTCTCGGAAGCTACTTACAGAATCGCGTACTGGTATATAATACAGAGGCAGGCCAGAAACGTGTTCAGATCACCGCAGGCGTCCCACAAGGTTCGATCCTGGGTCCGGTGTTATGGAACACGATGTACGACGAGGTACTGTGGCTTGAGTTCCAGAGCGGGGTGAAGATAGTCGGGTTCGTGGACGAAATCACCCTAGAGATATGTGGCGAATCCATCAAGGAGGTCCAGTTAACGGCCTCACACTCCATTGGCATTGTGGAGAGATGGATGAGCTCCAGGCAATTGGAGCTAGCCCACCATAAGACCGTGGTCAGGGTGGTGAACAATCGGAAATCGGAGCAACATGCGACGATTAGTGCAGGTAACTGCACAATATAATCGAAGAGGTTCTTGAGGTATCTTGGGGTTATGATCGACGACAAGCTGTCCTTTGGCAGTCACGTCGATTACGCTTGCAAGAAAGCCTCTATGGCTATGTCGGCATTTTCCCGCATGCAGGGATAAGGTGCGACTAAAATCTCTTTGAGTGCAGACGTGAAAGTGCAGTCTGTACTCCCGTGCACCCTTGTTTTGCCGTGCACTCAAAGCCGCACATCTCATTTCGAATTTGCTCTCGTCTCTTTCGGCATTACCAATTGCACTCTCTCTTGTCGTCTCTGTGCGAACACAAGTGCGAAAAACTGATACGGCGGCAATCTAGATTGGACCTGCACAAATGTGTGTTTACTTCACATATTTTCATAATGTTTTGTACAATAAACTACAGGGTCCAATTATGTAGGTAGAATCGAGCATGTTGGTAGACAACTGACAAACTGATAATTTCATGTACCATCCGTGGTTAAGTGGCAAAGGGAATGGAATAACTCCACCAAAGGTCGGTGGACCCACCAACTAATCCCGGAATTAACCGGGTGGGTCGGTAGGCGACACGGTGAAGTGAGCTTCCACTTAACGCAGATATTGTCTGACCACGGCTGTTTTAGACAATACCTGCACAAATATGGGCATGCACAGTCCTCCGCATGCAGCATGGAGTCGAGGAAACTGCGGAACATGTGTTCTTCGTATGTCCTCGCTTCGACGGCGCGAGATCCGGCATGATTGCCGTAAGCGGTCACGACACGACTCCGGATAACTTTGTCCAAAGGATGTGCCAGGACCGGGACGTCTGGGACGCGGTATGCGTAGCAGCCTCCCAGATCGTCCTAGATCTTCAACAAAAATGGCGAAACGACCAAAGGCAGGTCGCAGGGACCACCTAACTACTAAAGCCCTAGGTAGTTAGACATAGTGGGTGCTTAACAAGCACAATAGCCCCCCCTCAGCGAAGTAATACTGAAAGGTGGTCCCGGGGTGGGTTTTTAGTGGGTCGAGGAGTTGGCATTCTCATCCCCATATCCTGAGTTCTTGAGGTGTCTGGTTGCAAATTTTCCATCCCGTCTAAAAAAAAACACACAGATATGTGTTCAGTTAATTGAGATTGTAGTATACATTACTAAGGTAAACCCGTGATGATCTAGTACGATTAGTATGTATTAACCAATTTAACGGGTTTCATACAGATTCTAGGAGTCTGGAATTTCACAACCGTGTTTTTGCAAGTTTTCACAAGATAAAACTCAGAAGTTCTTTTTTTCGATTCACCGTACATTTTATATGGGAGTAAAAAACCACGACATACATGATGACCCATACTTTGAAAGATTGTAGCGAGCAAAATTTTCATCCAATCTCCATACAATTTTGTGAAAAAAAAAAATTCAAAAGTGTAAAAATTTACTAAAATATATTTATTGTAAAATAAGAAAGTCGTTTTTTTTCAACTTTTTTGCGCCTTGGAATCACTGAGCGTCGTTTTTGCCAAGCGAACACGACCGCCGAGGGACTGTCATCGCTTAGTAAGCATTAGGATTCAATTCTAGTAGGCAGAATTTAAGTTCATTGTCTAGAATAAATCAGGCTAAATCCTGGAGAGTATGAGCTTTTTAGTGGAATACCTGTAACTAGAAAATGAGCTGAAAGATTAGTGATTTCCATTTAATTCTAACTACCTTCATTGCTTATCTTGCCAGATACGCGTATTTCGTCTACAATGTGCGGAATTCTTCAGTGTCGTGTATTAGTAAAATCGTAAATATTTATAAATGCTAAGCCTTGTCTTAAAAGGCTTCTTTTTAAGAATCACAAAAGTAGCATAACTTAAACCACTGTAACTCGATAAGCAATAAACCAAACGTCATGAAATTTTGACAGTAATCTTTTGAAGGTTGGTGCTTTAGAAAAATCATATGGATATTTTATTAGTGGTGCCATCTGGTAGTTAGGCCTGGGACTAATTGACCGATGTGTTAGAAGGGAATGATGCTTCTGACGGCATCCGTTGACACTGCAGTCATTGCCTTGACTGTTTAGGCACGTTCTGCAGAGCCCTTTTTGCTGCACTAGCTTCCAGCGTTTATACACGCTAGCACTGTTGAACTGCTGAAAATCGGCTACTGATGGCCTGCTCGACCACCATACATAAACTCCCCGGAGGTTTCAAGCGTCGCGGCTTGATTTTTATTTTTGTCGAGTCGAGTCGAACCTGGCAGTTTTTCAACCAGTTTCTGCATGAGCACCGAATTCGCAAGGTGGTTGAACTGCTGCGCTTGCTTTGAGATGGTCGACCAGGATTTGTAATGCAAGGCCGAAGTGCAAGATTGTCTCTAGTCGATCGTGCCGCGCTTCGAGAAATCTGAAGAATTTTGCACTAACAACAACAACAACCTAATGAGGAGTTCTGCCCAAGTAACAATTTTAGTACCTATACCAGCCGTATACCACTTCTCCCGGCTTCGTTGATAAAACTACAATCAAAACTGTTTTGTCTACCAACACCTCCTCTATGCAACTGGTTAAAGCCGAAATTGCTTGTAAGAAATGGCCCACACTATGTGAGACGGTTGTGAAACTAAGTTCAATAAAACCTTTATAAGAATATAAAGATTTTGAAAATGTTCTAGTGAAAGATGTTATGCACCCCTTGAGAACCTTCCATGGAAACCTATTGGCTGCCAAGAACCCAAGTAACACCAGAAACATCTTCTTTGACAAGAATATAAGAAGTTTGTTGTAAAAAAGTCGTGAGGATGAAATACCAAACATGTCTGGTCTTGAAAAAGTTTTCAGGATGTTTGTCATCTTACCACTACGAACTATTTTTACTCACTTTTGAGTATCCATACTTTTGACTGATTTGAGTCAAACGTACTTCATTTTGGATTGTTTGGAAATAGCGTGTATGCTAGATGTTTGTAAATATGTTGATAGGTTGCATTCAAGATGAATTTTAAACATGTTTTTAACATCCTCATGCAATAGTGAAATCATTCCGAATAGATTGTGAATCCAATACAGTGACGGCTGAAAATATGTTTATTTGAAATACTGGAATAAAAAAAAACACTACCTAAATGTAAGATTGTGATGCCACTCACTGATTCAAATAGAAGCCAAATTGGGCATAGGGGTTTATTCAAATGTAGCATAAAGCAACAGTTTGGGAGAATGTTTAGTATTTTTTATAAATTATTACGTTTAATTTGTGGGGGAGTGTTTTGAAATGTAGCTACGCACAACATAATAGAAAAATTGTATTTGTATTTTCATTCATACTGACATTTCTCGGTTCAATTTTACAACAAAAAACGCAGAAAATAAAAAACGAAGATTTGAAAATCAAATGTGTTACTAATGTTTTTACCCGTACTGTAGACTTGTACTGTAGGACTGTAGACTTGGTAAATCGCCATGTTGGTTTTTGTGAATTCCATAAAGAAATCTCACTAAAATTCAATAATTTATTCGGGGTACCTTCTACGTTTTTTAATCCAATCGATGGCGCATGAAATTCGGGAAGGTAAAACGGAAAGTTGCACTGCTAACCTTGAGCCGCATATACAATTTTGATGCATCTTCCATGCGTAAAGCAGTTTTTATTTCTCATTTGAAAAAGTAATAAACAATCATCTTTAACGCGTAAAATACCATTAGCTACGATATCGTTTCGCCATTAAAAAATCTTGTTTATATTTTTTTACTTTGTTCATACCGTGCTTGCTTCGACAAAACATATCATTATGTTATAAGCATGCTGTTGGAAGCATCCATAGAACATAATATTTGTCTTATGGATGTTCTACAAAACATCTGGTATGACCTAAAAGATGTTAAAAAATGCCACATTTATTGCGCTTTTTCGGTTATATGCGTGTATGAAATTAAGTTATTGACGTTAGAAAAAAACATAAGCTTGGTCTAAAACGTGTATTATTAACATGAATATGACAAGTGGTGTTACTTGGGCAATGCAAACCGGTTTTAAACAAGAATGGCATTTTTTTCTGGTCACAGCTCGAAAAAGTAGTGTGAATTTCTGTTCATTATCATGCACATAAATGGAGCGTCACAAAACATACACATTTAAATTAAAAATCGTGTTATGTTCTGGGACATTCCATACATTATCGATAATGTTGTATGCAAAAGCTCATCGTTGTTAGAACTATTTCATGCAAGTCACTGCTTTGTGTGGAATGAAATACGATTTCACATGCTCGGATATTTACATCACATTGAAAATTCAGATTTTTTTTCTGTGGTGTTTCTGCGATTCAATTCAGCACCCCTGCATATAACAGTAATCGATCGAATTGAAGATGTACAACGGAAGTTCATTAGGTTCTTTTCCAAGAACGATCAATAGCCGTCCGTGTGAAAAATTTGGCCAGCACTCTTGGATTGTTCATCCGGAATTCTATTGCCGACAAACATAACTGTAGCGATAGTTCCTGACTCGCATTTCTTCGTTCTTCTGGAACGATTCCAAGAATGTTGATACCCTTATTGTTAGGGTTCAATTCATAAAAAAATCTGGCCTTCCGTGGCCTTATAAGAACCTGCTCCGGGGTGACTTGTCCTGAATCAAATCACCGAATTGTCAAGTGGCAATCACAAACATTTCTGTGTGTTAATTCCACAGTTTTTGTATCATTATTGTTGGTTTTATATTGAATCATTTATAAGTATACCATTTTAGGAACACGGTTCCGAATATCCAGTTTTTCCGGAGATGGATGATGTCCATTGGTCATATTAGACAAAGCGGTTGAGTTTCTGAATGCAAGCTCAAATATTCCAAATCGGTTGTATATTTCCATGCTAATGGTCATTTTAGTTCCGTGGGTAAAAACGTTCCCTGTCGGCCTTTTACGTAATAAAAAAAATCAGAAGCCCCTCCTCGCGCTCCCTCTAGCTATGTCTTAGTTCTTTCATTCCAAGATGATAAGTATTAACGAGATATGAGATGTCATAAAGTTTCAATATCCTACTATGACAACTTAATGAGATATCATGTTTTGAAATCGAAAAAGGCAACTTTGTTCCCTGTTGGACATATAACGGTTAACTATGTGGACGACAAATTTAAGAAGAAGAAAATGTCGAAGTTCGCCTCCAAATATCTCATTTGGCAGGCCATCTGCTCTCGCGGACTGAGGAGTGAGCCTTTCGTGACAAAGGGCACAGTAAATGGCGAGATCTACAAATCTGAGTGCCTCGAGAAGCGCCTTTTGCCGTTCTTGCAGCAGCACGACGAAGCTCCGCTAGTTTGGCCAGATTTGACATCATGCCACTATTCTAAAAGTGTCGTGGAGTGGTATGAGGCCAATTCTGTCCATTTTGTTCCAAAGGACATGAATCCGCCAAACTGTCCGGAACTGCGCCCGGTGGAGCAGTACTGGGCAATGATGAAGCGGGAACTTCGGAAGAGCAAGAAGACAGTCAAAGACGAGAAGGACATGTTAAGAAAATGGAAAAAAAAACTGAGAAACTGGTACAGGATGACACTGTAAAGACTTTGATGGAGGGCATCAAGCGAAAATGCGTTCAATTTTACACTCAAGGCTCCATCGATTAACTTTTCTTTTGATTTTTGAAGTAAATATATGTATAAAACTACCCTAAAATTTTGGTTTGATTCTAAACATTATAAGAAAATTGGCATGACATTTTCGGTGTCGCAATAATTTCGTGTTCGCCCTTTAGGATATCCACTTACAAATTTGGTGTAATTATTCCGAAAGTAGATGTTGGTATTGTTTTATAAATCCACACAACCATGGCTTTAATCCTATCTACAAGTTTGGTTTAAGAAATAAGGTCAAATCAATACAATTCAATTTCTATCCGTACTTACGAATCAACTAGATAAGATTTACTCAGGATCACACAAACAACTTCAACGATTACACCTTAAACGGTCCAATTCAAATGTTTCTTAGGTGGAAGTTTTGACACAGATGGCGCACATAGTGGATTCACTTATTTTTGACGTTAGAACACAACTCCTATCTTTTAAGCTTTATCACCCATCATAGTGTGTTCAACAGATGAAGCGTAGGTGTGACGATGATTTGTAGCGCAAAATTGTCAATGTACTGTGTCTGTTTGTCGATGATATAAATGTTAAATGGAGATCAGTTAACATGAAAATATTAACATTTTCATAACAAACCTCACGTTGTTAGGCACTTTGATGATAATTGTTGATGCTGCTGATCGAAGGTTATGCAGAAAAAAGGCAAAACGACCAATTTTAAAATGAGTTGTACTCAACAAGGGGGACACAGAAAAACAAACGATTGTGAATAGGTCTTGTAGATGGAAGTTTTAACTTTCAGTTCACGTATTCCGTGTTTGCAAATATTTGCAAATAAGTGAGTAAGATATCTTGAAAAAAAAAAACGTATTTTTTTACACTTCAACCTCTATTTCTTTTTTTATACAATAAATAGCAACCATCTTGCATCTTGTAAATGTGCGTCCTTTTATGTTTCTAAAGTCATTGAAACAAAGTTTTCAAATTTAAATTGAAACAAAACAAAATTGAGCAAAAAAACTGCTTTTTTAGTCCCACCCTAAGGAAAGAGAGTTAGAAAAACTGTTATTAAAACGAGACAATAGATAGAATAGAAGTTCAGTTTCTTCAGCAAAGCCTCTTTAAAATAAATTATCTACAACTTTGTTGAATCAAAAGTTCCTCTAAATCATAAAAATAAAAACTTAGAATTTTTATTATGAACATAAAAAAACTCCTAATCATTACTCAAATGAAAAGAATAGATCTTTTTTTTTAAGATTAAATCTTCCAAAAATATACACTTGCCTAAAGTTAATGGTTTTCTAGTTATCGATTTTTGTCCCGAAATTTGGCTATTCATCCTATAGTGCGTTGGCATGTCCCACTGTCAGTTCGTTCGTTAGTTAACGCAGCGCCGTGGTGTAAAACACAAGGGTGAAGCCCGGCATAAAGCGTTGCTGTGATGAGGGGTCTCGTCGTAATAATCGTTATTATCGATGACGATCACTAAATACCTTTTTTTAATTACCAAATACCTTGCTAAGATAGCTAGACAAACCATTTTTCACGAGTGCCATCTACGACGTCACTTAAGAAAAAGAGTATACTTTCATAGAAATTTTAAAGGCATTTTTCCATTCAATCATATTGTTGCAAAAAATGGTACAGGCATCGCAAGCTCGCAATTAATAACCTTCAGAAATTTCATTATGTGTGTATACCTGCCGTTATCCAGATTCTACTCCACTATCAGCATATGTTGAATTGTCGAACTTGCTCTAATATTTTAAAAAAAAAAAAAAAAAAAAAAAAAAAAAAAAAAAAAAAAAAAAAAAAAAAAAAAACTCTGTTGCTAGGATCCTGCAAACAATGTTCCCTCGCAAATTCACACATCTGTACCATACGTATAACTAACAACACGGATTGCTTTGATGTCGACCGACGAACCGACGGATTGCGGCTGCGGGTCAACGCATTTACACGGATATTAAATCCTACTCATACCTGAGTTTTTATTTATTTTAATCGCCAAGAACATAGACCTGTGAATAACCTAGACTTTTTCAAATTAGACCGCACGCAACTCAAATGCCCGTCGTATTCAATGGTCGTGCTTGGTCGAAAGAAAGTTTCCCGCATTGTTTCAACTAAAATTTTGGAG
>JAHHFK020004575.1:0-124105 GCA_024533555.2 Aedes koreicus
AGGACAAGAACCCTCCCAACTCGCCAGAGCTCCGCCCAATTGAGAAATACTGGGCTATTGATCAAGCGGAACCTAAAGAAGATAAAAAAACTGCTAAGGACGAGCAGCAGTTCAAGGCAAACTGGATTTCTGCGGCGATGAAGGTGGACAAGGGGTGGCTGTACACAATCTGATGGCAGGGGTCAAGCGTAAGGCCCGGCAATTCGGATTTGGAAAAAGCGGAAGCCTAACTGAATATTTTTCCTGAATTTTATACTAATTAAAACTTGAAAAAGAAATTTAATTTGATTTTTTAAATAAACGATTTCACCGATTTACACGCGTTTTCCCCTTGACCAAATTTTTGACCGTATCACCCTTTTTAATAAATCAAACATAACTAAACCTGCTAGAAGCCACTTAAATTGTTTTCTTCATATGTTGCAGCCAATCTCACATCAGATCATGATAATTTGCTCAACTTAACTTATCATCCTTTTTTTTGTTTTAGGTTGTGCCAAGATGAGCAATATCAACAAATTTCACCGAAATTTGATATTTTTATTGCCAATATCACCAATATTACTTCTCTTTCCATTCCCCTACCCCAGGTGGGGGTGGGGAACAAGCAAACATTCGTTCCTGTGATTGGGTGGATGGTTTTTTAGTCATTTTTATGCTCATTTATAACCGTGACGTGTATGTCTTGTACCTGTGATTAGCCTGGGACAAAATTTAAATTCCAGTTCCCTAATGATTTTTGGAAGCCTTTTGGACCCTGTAATAACTGTGCAAAATTTCAGCTCGTTTGGTGAAACTATATTTTAGCGCTAGTGGTTTTAATTTTACATAGGATTTTCCATGGGAAAACTTACTTTTACAGATAAAAATCTGGCAAGGTGATCCATTGTCCTTGAAAAATAAATCAATACAATCATTTCCTGGGAAATTTTTCAAGGCAACTTTTCTTCGAAGACCGCAAAGCGATCCGACGCTTGTGGAAAAAGTTATTAAGCTGAAACTGATTGCTATCCAATCGAACGGTTCATTGAACTGTTTTCTCTTGCAGCACTGCCATCTGCAACCTGCTGCTGGCTGCGCGAAGCAACCACTGTGTTTTGTTTATGTTCACTCAGCATGGAGGAACTGTGCTGCTAGAAAAAACAGTCCAATGAGCCGTTCGATTGGATAGCAATCCGTTTCAGCTTAATAACTTTTTCCTCAAGCGTCGGATCGCTTTGCGGTCTTCTAAGAAAAGTTTCTTTGAAAAATTTCCCAGCAAGTTAAGGAATTGATTTATTTTTAGAGGACAACGGGTCACCTCGCCAGATATTTCTTTGAAAAGGTAAGTTTTCCCATATAAAATACTATGGAAAATTAAAACTGCGAGCGCTAAAATATAGTTTCACCGATCGAGTTGAAATTTTGCACAGTTATTAAAGGAACCAAAAGGCTCCCAAAAATCAATAGGGAACGAAAATATTTTTTTTTCATATATCCGTGTCCCAGGCTAGTGACTATATTCTGTACATCTTGGCTGCATTATTCGGTTTATGGGTTGAATTTCTGCAAATTTAGATCATTCGAAGATCGTGTAGATAATCTGTTCAGCTTAACCAGTAAAGTCATGTTGGCTAAAAAGTTGAGGAAATCGAAAATTATGTGGAAGTGACAAACTGTTAATTGATCAATAATATATCAATTGGTTTGAAATAAATCGGTCATCCTGATAGGAACATAATTTTGTAGATTATCGCCGAATTAATGACATATTTGGTACATAGGCCGAATGAAGGAGCTAGGCTAACATTACATCCCGTTACCCTATACACCCTAGGATAATCAGTGGTTATTAAAGCTTGATCAAGTCTAACAGAGAGGAGAGCCCATTGCTGTCGGACTTAGTTTCCGTGCTACAATGGGTGGTAGTACATATCATAAATCATCATACACTATAAAGTCAAAGCGGTTTGCCTGAAGTCGATGAAATCGAACCCACCAGCTCATGCTTGCTAACCAGTTCATTTATCTATATTACCAAAGCCAATCAACGTTTCGAGCCAGTTGAGTGAAGTTTACACAAAAGGCTGGTTACTGTTACTAGCAGAATCGTACTCAACACCATTATTTATATTTTATTGTATTGGTTACATTCAAATGTACTAGGTTAACTTGATTCTCCTACGTCTTTTTGTACCGGCCGGATAGGAGACGAACACCATCTTTGCAGGATTGTTGTCCGGCATTTTTGCAACATGCTCTGCCCAGAGTATCCTTCCAGCTTTTACCACTTTCTGGATGCTGGGTTTATCGTAGTGTTGGGTAAACTCGTGGTTCATCCTTTTCCGCCACATATGTACACGTCTCCTGAAAACAACAAGCGCTTGCACCTCGAGCATTGTCCACGTGTCATGCCCGTAGAGAATCAGCGTTTTGTATTGCGGGCGACGGTGATGATGATGATGGTCCCGCTACAAAGGTTTGAGCTAGACGATTTATCTATTAGATAATTGATTTTTAAAAGCAATTCAACCAGTTATACAAAAAAAAAAACGAACTTATTTCATCTACAGATGTGAACTTCTTCCAAAACTGTTCATTCGCTTTACAGCGATATAATTGTGAAAAGCTATTGATGTCAACCACAAATGTTCGCGAGTATTCCCAGCGATCAGGAAATCCTATTACAATTCAAATCACAGAATCCCGTATAAGGACATTACCAAAAGATAAGCTAATATCCGATCCTGCCCGCTACAGAGCCAATGCGGTTCCAACACTAATGGAGCCGCCAGCTTAGTTTTGAGCTGACCAAGGATATCCCCACTCAGGAAATCGAGAAAATTTCTAAACCAAAAAATCTCGGACCGGCCCTAGTCAAACTTTCACTTTCAACCACGATAGAATTGACAAGAAATTCCCCGACAATCAGCCAGACAACTTACTACAATTTCATGGTATCTTTTCAAGCATCAAAGGCCCAATTTGTTTTTTTTTTACAAATTCATAAAGAAGTCCTTTGTACCTGTCTCCCGCGCGTAACTTTTGTAGACTACTTTCTTTTGTTTTTTTTTAACTACGAACAAAATAGTTTGTAGTGTTGAAAAAAGTGAGAAAAAAAGTATGAAAAAAGAAAATGGACAACTCATTATCATCCCTTTGTAAAGTACTTCGTCAAATACAATCTTCATTTTTAAAAACAAACAAAAGCAGCATAACCATCGAGAAATAGCCCACACAAAATAATCCGTCGTATAAAAGTTAAACATCGTCAGTTACAATCTCCATAAATGATCAAAAAATTTCGCTTACTGTTTAGCATACAATTTCAACGTGTAAACTACATAGTGCTTTTAATTCTGAAAGTGTTGGCGCACGTTTAATGTGTCTTGGCATCGAATTGAAAACATTTATTCCTTAAAAGGATAACGAGTTTAATGAAACACATGTCAACAAATTCGGTGTTCTTATTTCATCCGCGTTTCTAGTATTAAATATATCTATGAATTAGATCTGTGCGCCACCGCCGCTGACGATTTTATAAAGCCGCCGCCGCTACTATTTTCAACCGGCCCGTAGCTGCAACAAACATGTTTTATTGTTACAGCGACCCTAGTGGTCGGATTTGTAAACTATGACATCTATTGTGTTCCCTATAACAATAACAACATCAGAAGTTTGTTTTCGCGGTGCAGTTCGAAAGTGTTTCAGAGAAATACAAAATGGAAGAAGAAAGAAGAAAAATAATTGTGCGCAATCATTTGGAAAACCCTGCTAAAGTGTTGGGTTTTCCCCGAAATACCGTGTGGCGTGTTTTGAACAAGTACAGAGAAACTTTCTCGACGGATTGCAAGCCTCAAAGCAAGCGTCGGGCGGGTAGTGTCAACCGTCAACTGCGGAACAAAGTCATCAAGAACATTAAGGCAAACCCCAACATCTCAGACCGCGATTTGGCCAAAAAGTCTCGCGCCGCACGCAGTACCGTGCAACGGATTCGTCTCCGGAAAGGCTTCAAGTCATACCTAAAGACAACCAAATAGGGATCAAAAGCAGATCAATGTGGCCAGAATCCGTTCCAGAAAACTGTTCAGGGTGCGGCAGAAAATAATGCGGAAATTTGTTCTATTTCGTTCAAATCCCATTTTCAACTAATTCAAGCAATAATATCAACATTTTCGAGTGCAGTTATCTTTATTAAATCCTATTTAACAAATTTATTCAATGTGTCCTCCATTTTTATTAATAACATCTTCGAGCCAACGCCGGAAGCCAGAGCATGCCTTACGGACGTATACGGACTATAGTCCTCCGACATTGACGGCCATGTGCGTGTTATGGTTGACTTCAGGGTTTTCACACTAGGGTGTAATGTTTTGCAGGCTCGTGCTTCAACATATGCCCAAATCGAATAATCCAACGGATTAAGATCTGGACTGCTAGGGGGCCATAAATCCTTCGGCCAAAACTTCATGTTATCGTTCAACCATTGCTGGGTTCGATTGGACGTGTGACACGGCGCTCCATCCTGCTCTAGCACAACGTTTTGGTCCTCGGAGAAGTTGGCCTTCACCCAGGGAAGCACTTGGTCCTTTCGGTATTGATTTTAACTCCAGCATCAATGAAAACAGGCGGCATTTTCAAACGGTTGGACGCCACCAAGCCAAACATCATGACACCAGCCGGATGTTGGATTTGAAATTTGAATTTCCATTTTTTCTGGAACGTTCTCCATTTTCTGCGGTGAAATGAACCGGTCCGTGCGGCTGTTGGCCACAGCATCGATGCTGAAAAGCTTTTCGTCGGAGAACAGGATTATCATTTTTTCCTTCTTCAACAAAGAAAGCAATCTCTTGGAACGAGTCACGCGTAGTTCCTTGACCCGGTCCGTAATCAAGTAGCGTTTCATTCTGGCTCTGGAAGATGCATGCAAGGTCTTCTTTTATGATTCTCCGCATGGATTTCTCCGAAATATTGGCTTCCTCTGCAAGTTTTGTTATGGAACGCACCGGGTTGCGAGCTATTTTTGCACGGACCGATTTGATCACGTTCGGCGTGCGTGCAAAGCGCGGACGTCCGTTTCCCGGCTTCCGCTGCTTAGGACCATCCTGCAGGGACTTTTTTATGCGGTTAACTGTTTCCAAATGGCACCCTAAAGGGTGTCCACGATGAAATTGCCACACTATGAAATTGCTCTAACTTTTTAACCGTTGGGTAGAATTTAATGAAAATTTGGGTGGATTTAGTTCATAGTGCATTATTTACATCCTGCAAGTCCTGTGATCAAAACTCGTGGAAATGGAGTCGAAAGAACAGCTCGTGCGTGATAAAATCTTGCGCATTCATCACGAGAACAAGGATCTCTCGCATCGTTCCATCGCTAAAACGTTGGGAATCGCGAATTCCACGGTGTCGCGAGTGATTAAGCGGTTCGAGGAACGGTTGACCACCGATCGGAAGCCCAGAAGTGAAGGAAAAAGTATTCCGTACAACACCAAAAATCACAACCGCGTAGTTGGGGCCTTCAACCGAAATCCGAACGCCTCCGTTCGGGATGTGGCTAAGAAGCTGCACCTAAGCCGAAGTTTTGTCCAGAAGGCCAAAACTAAGGCTGGGCTTCGAACGTTCAAGGTACAAAAGGCCCCTAATCGCGACGAGAAGCAGAACAAGTCCGCCAAAACCCGTGCCAGGAAGTTGTACCTCAACATGCTGACGAAAGTTGAATGCTGCATCATGGACGACGAAACATATGTGAAGGCCGACTTCAAACAGATCCCCGGCAACCTGTTTTTCACGGCCAAGGATAAGTTCAGCGTTCCGGAGCATGTCCGCACTCAGAAGATGTCCAAATTTGCGAAGAAATTCCTGGTTTGGCAAGCCATCTGCACGTGCGGGAAGCGGAGTGCACCTTTCGTGACCCAGGACACGATGAACGGACAGGTGTACATAAAAGAGTGCCTGCCTGAAGCGGCTGCTTCCTCTCCTGAAGGCCCACAACGTCCCAACAATCTTCTGGCCGGATTTGGCCTCATGCCACTACTCCAAGGACGTGCTGAAGTGGTATGCGGACAATAAGGTCAATTTCGTGCCGAAAATGTTCAACCCTCCCAACACTCCGGAGCTCCGCCCCATCGAGAAGTACTGGGCGATTATAAAGCAACACCTTCTTAAACGACCTAAGGTAGTGAATACAGTCGAGGAACTGAAGAAAGTATGGGTTTACATGCAAAAAACGGTTGATTCACAGGTTGTGCAGAATCTTATGGCCGGGGTTAAGGCCAAGGTGCGGGCATTTGCGTATGGACTGTAAATAAAATACGAGTAAAATGGTAAAATGAAGTTTAATAGTTATTTCTCAATCCCTGAAAATTTTATGGCAATCGGATGAAAACTCGAATTTTGCGAATCAATTTTGTGTGTGGCAATTTCATCGTGGACACCCTTTACCACCTTGGCAATCTCTTTCGGCTTCTTCTGGGTGATCAACAAACTGGTGATCACTTCTTTCGCGAACATTTTGACAAATTTGCAATAAAACAAATAGAATGTTTGGATGCAGCACTTGAAAGTAAACATAAACAAATACACTTTCGACAGAAATTGGTCACTAGCTTCACGAATTAACCCAATACTAAAGTTTGAACATTTTCGCATTATTTTCTGTCGCACCCTGTATGATCAGGTCGAACAAGATTTTGCATTAGGGCCTAACTGACAAACGTAGACAATGACTTTTTCCGTGAATTTCTCGACATTGAAAACTTGCCTTATCAATCCACCATGGTTATTTCGAAGAAGAAGAGCTCACCTATCCGATCGAATTGGAGCCATACATGGGAAGCCTTTGTGCCACGAGAAATTTACGGAAGAAGCCATTGTTTACGTTTGTCAGTTAGGCCCTAATGAAAAATATTTGTCGAGGTGTTGACAAAATTCAATGGCTGTCTCCTCAAGGATGATGAAACTTATGTTATGGCCGACAACCGGGACAAAAATTTTACTTGGCTTCGGCTCGGGGAGATGTTTTTGCCAAATTCTAGTTTATGTTTGCAGATAAATTTGCACGTAAATATATGATTTGGCAAGGCATCTGCGGTAGGAAGACCAAAGTTTTCATCACTCATAAGACATTTAATTCAAAGCTGTAAAAAAAAAAAAATAAGTGTGATATGTCGCAGGCCAGGTTTTGGAAAAGATTTGAAAATGACCACTTTTCCGGAGGAACTTGGATCCCGCAGGGCTTTTTTTTAGTGGCCAGTATGGCCAGAAATCCTCAAATGTCTTTTGATGACCTAGTTTTGCTTAATCATGAAGTTTGATATGCCGCATGCCATGTTTTGCATCTAAACAAATTTTGTCCACCATCCCATGACAGGTACTTACTCCAGTACTCCCACTTTGGAATCCGAAACTTCAGAAATTTTCAGAATTACCAGTGCAGATCTATAAATAAGGATAATTTTGTGATCTATTACAAAAAAAACCGCATCAAAACCCGATGGCTAACGATTTTTCAATTTTTAATTTGAATTTTTCTGTTTCAGAAGGGTTGGGGACGTACGTGTTAAAAGAATATTGCTAAAACTTATTTTATAAGAAAACATAAGAAAAAAAAATAAAAACAGATTTTTTTTAAAATAGAAGAATCAATAAACCAATAAAAACAAAGCAAATAAAAATATATTACAAAAAAAAAATGAAAAACATAGGTAAGAAGGGCTGGAACACCCTGCTGGGTGAATAACATTGATTTTACGTTAATTCTTTTATAGAAAAAAACATTAAAAAAAATTCTGGAGCAAAATTTTGCTTCGATGTATCGTAACTTCGATATAACGTAACGCAAATAAAAATTGAGTTACGTTATATTGAGGTACAGTGGCGGACGATACAATAAGACCAAAGCCCGATTTTCATACAAAATGGTCATGTTTGGAGGCTTGTCTCTCACTTTCCCGTGAAGCGATTGACCTGAAATTTTGGCAATAGCCTAGAAATAACCTGAATTTTCATCTTTAATAAATTCATAATTTTCCATTCACCACTTCAGAAACTACAGACACCACCTACGACAAAACAATAAGACCTCCTTTTGATATCCATAGTTTAGGCCATGTTGATGAGTGTGAATTACAATCTATAGTATACTGATGTTAAAATGATCCGTGCATCAATAATCAAAATTCAGATCCTCAAATTCGAGCATCCTTTATGGAAATCAAAAAGTGGTCTTATTGTTTTATCGTATGCGGTGTCTGTAACTTTTAAAATAGTGAATGAAAAATAATGGATTTAATGCAGATGAGAATTTAGGCTTCTTCTGGACCACAGCCGAAATTTCGGCTCAATTGGTTCTCGAGAAAATGAAAGGCAAGCCCCCTAACATGACCATTTTGTATGAAAATCAGGCTTTGGTCTTATTGTATTGTCCGTCACTGTATGACTGTATTCTTGTTTTGAACGCCAGTCAGCTGCCTGAGTTAAGCGGCACTACTACGGTACGCATCAAGCAGTTCTCGGGATGTCATGCCAATCGTAGATCGAGAAACGATAGGAAAGTAGTGCCCAAGAGAATTTTGCTGCCAAGAAATCGTGCTTAAGTTGAAATCGCCGAGAATGATCACCTTGTCCCTTGGATTCAACTGCGAAACGACCCAGTTCAGCGAGTCAAGATGCTTTTCGATTAGAATTGCGTCATTTACTCGGTCGGGAGAAGAGTAAATCACTATTTACATTTTAGTTAACGTCAATTCAAGAATTTTTACTATTTTCTCCACCATGCCATCGCCAACAAAAGGATCCGCGCGAAGTCAAGATATGTTTTAATGACAGTCAGTCAGATCTAAAGTTATGGATGCAAGAATCTGCACTGGATCTTTATATTGTGCAAATTTTCAAAGAGTTTTTCTTACTCCATGTTCAGAGGTAACACCCTTCAAATGGCTTCAAGCCAAACCTTATCTTAGGTAGGTATTGCTTGATCGTGTAAAATATCCGATTCTCTCTTACCCAGTTTGAGATAAAATCAAAATTCTGCATCGCACCTCAGAAAAAACGCAATGCGAGTAGAGATAATCTATTTCCGAAGGGCTATAATTATAATCCATTTAGGTGAGGTGCAAAATGAAAACCTCCGATGCCAAAATTCTTTGTAGGTGCGTGGTTGTTCCTTGATTTCAAGTGTTGGAAGGCACTGGCCAAACATTTTGGCTAAACAAATGTTTCTATGTTTTCCCGTTTCCTTCGCGTTGTTTTCTTATCATCTTGCTTTCTACTTGACGCAAATGTACCCCACGCTCGAATTTCTGTGGAAACGCAGATAATAAATCAGAACCGGATCCAGTGAGATCCCAGCGGAGGATAAGCAATCAGCGCTGGAATAAAAATTCAGCACAAAAAGGACCCAAGCATAACAGTCGTCGTGGAGTTGCATATTTTGCTTGCAACCGGGATAAAACCGCGATACGAATCGTTCGTTGCTCTGCCCGGAGCTATTTTGATTGAATAGAGTGGATCCGAGAACTGCACAGAGGCCATATTTCACTTGTGAAGGGTCCGACTCGGTCCAGACTTGCGGTGCGCGTTATAATTTTCACATTCGAAACAATTGACAACCGGTGATCAGCGGTCGGTTGAGTACAATAATTTTCAGCTTTTCAGGCCCCCTCCTGTATTCTGCTGGAAGGGTCCGAATGGCAGAGAACTTCTGGTTTTAAAATTTATTGAGTTATATTTGCAGAGTCCACAGAGCACACGCGGCCACTAACAGGGAGGCAAGCCGCCCAGCTATCGGGCATTGATTTTAAATATGTTATTTTTCACTTTGGCCGAGTGGCGTGGATTCGACGAGAGAGTCGGCTGGAGGTGATGCACTTCTTGAGTGACAGGTCTTCCGAGGCTACCATCCAGAAATAACCACCGTGGCAATATGAGGCACTGGGCCGCACAAAAATTGTAGATCGAGAGTGAAATCACTGCTAATCACTATAATTTCGCAACTGTTTAAGCAAAACAGACTGGAATTTATGCGAAAATTTACACGCTCGGCCCGCCAGTTGTCGGTTTATGGTTATAATCGATGGGTGTGGGGAATTTTGATTTAAGGAATTCGATGATTTATGCATAGCTAATTGCCGAATGTCCAGGTGTGCAGGGATTGGAATGTTTGAAGTGATGCTTCCATAGAAGAACACTTTTTGCGGTCATGAGGAAAAACCTGTCCTAGATTCGAGGTGGCAAAAAGCGTGATTATGTCATTGTACATGAACTCACCGATATTTTCAAAGATGTGAAGGTCTTAGAGAAATTAATAACTTCATCTCCAATGAAAACCACTTTCCATCTGCACAAATCAAAGTGCTTCCTTCAGCTCGGAGACGGTAATTATTTATTTTTAAATTGATTTCCGCACCCGACATTACGAGGCAATGGCAATATTTCACATTAATCGATTTATCCCGATGTGCCATCGCAGTTATCTCCCACTCCCGGGATGAAATTTCCCAGTGCAGATAATACAATTTTCCAAACCGCCCTCAACTAATGAATTTGATAATGACGACGGCTCCGTGTGCCCCGATTTGAAAAGCCGGTCCATTTCGCCCCTCGGGCAAAAGATTTTCAAATCAAAATTGAATGAAATTTTTATTTCATTATCCGGCTGCTTGTTGACGACCCCACCTCTCCGCCACCAACCGCGCTCCTAACGACCATGGGACATACACTGTCAACTGTAACGACATCAACACTCTGATTGAAATTTATCCCTCTTGATTCCATCGCATCGCTTCCCTTCATTCCGAGAATCCGCTCCTGCTAATGATGTTATTTTTATTGCCGTACAAAGTCGAGTGCGTTATGTTGGAAGATTTCCTGCCGGAAAATGGGGGTGAATGTTTACCCCTCGGCATCATCATCACCATTATTCGGTGCCTGTCAAGCAGTAGTTTAGCACTGACTGGTTTAGCAACAATATTGCCGTGTGGTTATTGACGGGATTTTTCCCGGGTGACGACGGTCTTTGGCACAATGGGAAAATTCGCCCTAGCTTCCAGCATTAGCACTCAATCCGCTGGCAGCGAAACTTCCCACTGTTCCCCCACAGAATCCAAGTTGCGGTCGTTTTGAGTGCCTACCACCAAATGCTCCACGGGGATTTGTCGAGAATCTCTACAGAATCCAACCGGGCGAAAGAGAGGGTGGCTGTCGATCTCCCCTTCAACGCAACGGCCATGGATTGCCATTTGACTGCTTCGTCGTCGTCGTCGTCGTCGTCGTAGGTCGTTTGGTTTGCCATCATACAGTCGAGTGAGTTCCGCCAGTCAGTGACGGTTATTTATTTTGATGTAACAAATGAAAAGCAATAAATAAATCCTCCTTGTGCAAGCTGGGGGCGGTTTGTTTTGATCTCCGCTCTTAATCCGGTTCGCAAGGTTTTCCTTTAAGATGAGGGTACACGTGGGGTATGTCAGGAGGATAAGACTCTGCAGGAGAAAGGTTTTCCTCATCATGGTATTTAGTATTTTTATGGGCTTTTTCCTCCCGATGGGGGTGGGTTTTATTGCCTGGTGAATGGAAGGACCGCTTAGGCGCAGGATGTTAAACTGAGATTGTAAAATGGAATTTCCTTTGTAACGATAAAACGAAACATTACAGGAATTCATTTATGGCTAGAGGAACAAAGCTCTAGCGGCATTCTGACTAAAACGATGTTATTCAGCATTCAGGAGGCATTTGTTTAACAAACAAACTTGATAATTCAGTGAAATGATCTTTGCCATTATTTTAAAAGCTTGTTTTTTTCTCCCATCTAGTTTTGGCATGTTCGAACTTATCGTCCCTTGGAGTCCAAAGTACACACTTAGAAATTATTAATTTTACACGATACATAATTCAGCTTTGTAAAACGTCTTTGAACGTGAACAAAGATTTCGTGTAAAATTATGTCTCCTGAAACTGACACATACGCTAGTCGACAAAAGTCGTTTTCGAGGTTTCGAGTTTTTTTTTTTTATGATCGTTAATTTGTACAGGCTCAATCGAATCAACTTTAAAGAGCCAAATTTTCATATTTATATACATCATTTATCTTAAAACTAAACTTAAGAGGAAAGAGCCGATTACTCGCGGCCGTCTTGAAGTTAATAGGAATTACAAATTACGGATGGGAAAGAGGGTGGGAATTTAAAGTATGGTTTATATAATACATTAAATTTAAAATCTTAATTATCTAAAAACTTATAACTATACAATTTATGGTTTTCTTTTGACTTGGACATTTTTTGAAAAAGAAAAAGAACACACATACACACATACACACATACATAGATAAAAAAAAATTATAGTAAACATACAGGTTAAACTAACTACAATCTAAGGCTAATGTTAGTCAAAAACATATAAACGAGTTTCATAAACTCCAAATCACGTACAGCCAAAATATCTCGAATTGGCATATTGGGTTGTCTACCTCGAGCCCGAAGGGAATCATAAAGCTCCGATCTGACTCCACGATGTTCAGCACAAGACCAAATAACGTGATCTGCGTCATGATAGCCTTGTCCACACTCACAGAGATTGCTGTCGCTCAGCCCAACCCGGCATAAATGAGCGTTCAAAGAATAATGATTGGACATGTGGCGAGACATGACACGAATGAAGTCTCGACCCACATCCATCCCCCTAAACCAGGATTTGTTCGACACCTTTGGGATGATAGAATGTTGCCATCGCCCCAAATCTCCTTTACTCCATTTATACTGCCAGCTGACGAGTGACTGTTGACGAAAAATAGGAAAAAATTCGTTGAAGGCGATTTGTCGATCACAAATATCGCCTTCCATAGCGCCCACCTTTGCAAGCGAGTCCGCTTTCTCATTACCCGGAATTGAACAATGAGATGGGACCCATACAAAGGTGATGATAAAATAACGCGAAGATAAAGCACTTAGAAGCTCCTGTATTTTCATGAGAAAATACGAGGAGTGCTTTACCGGCCTCAATGAGCGAATAGCCTCTATAGAACTGAGACTATCCGTGAAAATGAAGTACTGATCCGGTGTTAATGAGGCAACAATTTCTAGCGTAAGGTGTATTGCCGGACTTCCGTCATTTTAGTACTGTGAAAAACAATATTTTTGAGCAGGACGAGTAGGAAGCTGCAAGTGGATTTAAAATCGTGCGAAAAAAACAATAAGACCAAATTCAGATTTTTTTTCTCTGTCCGGGATATAAACCACTGTGACCAGTAATTTGATCTATTGTAGTTTATCCCGTAACCTTTGTTTAGTGCATGTCGAGTAACTTCATTACTATTGAGAAATGATGAAGTATTCGGTTAGTTACAGGGTTCATTGTTTGTTTTGTTGGCAATGAATCGACTTTTATTGAAAGTTTCCGCTATTTAAACCCTTTGAGGAGTTAGAGCACTCTTCAAAGGCGCACCTCTTTGCCAGTAAAAATTGGATCCATTGTAAAGAAAACAAACAATGAATTCGATACTGACCATGCATCAGAACCCTTGTCATAACCAATTCAAACTATAGAACATCAAATAGAAAATGACAGTTCACATAAATAAAGACTAACCATATTTTCCTTATTCCAAGTCCATCCTCAGTGGCACAATCCGAGTATTGTCAATTTTCACAAGCCATAAAATGTAATAAGGCCTAAGATATGTTCCTTTGACTACAAATACAAAAACAAATATGATCCCTAGTTTGAATTAATTCGGACTAGGGTTCTGTGGAAGATCTGATACCCCCTAACGTACCACGAAAAGGTGATCTACCAGCGTTACGGGTAAACTTCAGGTTTTAAAAAATTCTCTGTACTCATCGCTGTATATTCTGAAGTAAGTTGCCTAACATAGAGAGATATTTTTTTTATACAGCCCATAATGGATTAAGTGATATTTATCCGTTTTATTCAGAAAATAATTGTAACCATGGGCCGGACGTCTTGCAAGTCGCTATCTATCTCGTTCGCCAGGACGACGTGAAGCGACACCGTCGCACAGTGCTCGTCGTTGGATTTGCTGGTCCCATTACCGCCATAGAGTTTAGGCTCGTACGTGCGAAAAACAAAAAGGTGAGAACCCCAATTCCTTGTATTTTTACAACAGGGAGATGTCCGCCTATATGCGCCCCGAAAAAATCGAATGCCCGAGTTGCTGCCCGAGCTGCCGCTCGAACCAATAAATCAACATGATCAACCCTACGCCCATGAAACCAAATCAAAATCCGAAGCATTCTCGACCACGATCAACAAACATCGCAGCAATTCTTAATCGACACAGGTGCCTGACATTTCTGTTACTCCCCCGTCTCCGAACGTACTTCTCACCCTGTGAAATCCCACCAATTTTTCGCCGCCAACGGAAGCCCAATCCAGATTTACGGCACGAAATGCCTTGATATGGGCCTTCGTTGTTCTTTTGTTTAGGTTTTCACCATCGCCGATGGTAAATCGCCAATCATTATTGGGTCCGATTTTTTGAAACACTACGATCTGTTGGTGGATCTCAAGCGTAGCAGACTGACCGACAACCAAACTCGCCTCAGATCAGCAACATCAATGCCGTCTCCAAACCCACAATCACCACCTTTGAACCACCATCCTGAACATGAACCACCGTCTCACGAATGCGAAAACCCTTCATCAAATTATCACCACCGGTCAGCCCGTTTTTTCTCGCCCCGACGACTGCCGATCGATAAGCTGAATGAAGCGAATGTAGAGTTCTGGTTTTTGATGAAGCAAGGTATCGGCCAACCTTCCAAAAGTTCTTGGGCCAGACCTCTCCACATGGCCTAGAAGTCTAACGGAAAATGGCGTCCTTGCGGTAACTACAGGAATCTGAATGCAATCACGGGTCCCAATCGGTATCCAATACCGCATATCCAGGAATTTTCCAACATCCTCCACAATCGCATTCTTTGATAATGGATAAATTGAATAGAATGGGCCTACCGAATTGGTTGACTCAATAGATATTCTCCTACTTAACGGAGAATTGTGCCTACGTACGCATTAATGTGACGTGCTCGGGTTCATTCGATATCACGTCTGGTGTGCCCCAAGGGAGTCATTTGGATCTACTTCATTTTGTGCTATTTGTCAACGATCTTTGTGAAATTATTATATCGCCAAAAATTATGTTCGCAGATGACCTGAAGTTCTACCGCGTGGTTTCACCGTTAGTTGAATCCTGTTCTATCCAAGCTGACACCGACGCATTACTGGGTTGGTGCAAGCTAAACGGCATAGAAGTCAACCTCCGTAAATGTAACGTCATCACATTCTGTCGAACAATGCAACCATCTTCGATTATAGAATGGAGACAACCCGTATCGCTAGAGAAAGAACAGTAAAGGATTTCGGTTTACTACATGACAGCAAGCTAAACTTCTCACAACAAATAGCAGCAACGACCGGTAAAGCGTACGCGGTACTTGGATTCGTCAAAGGACATACGAAGCAGTTTGAAGACGTTTATTGCTTGAAGTTGCTCTACTGTGCGCTGGTATGTAGTATATTAGAATATGGTGTACTTGTGTGGGCGCCATACCATGTCGTTCATATTCAACGAATTTAACAAATTCAACGCAACTTTCTTCGGTTTGCGCTCCGCCGGCCGCCTTGAAATGATCCTGTACGGCTGCCCCCTACAAACAGCGATGCGCTGTGGTACGCCTACCAACGTTGGCTGATAGAAGGTTTTTTTTTGCAGCGATTCTTCATATTTGACATCCTGAGTAATAACATCGATTTTTCAGCGCTCCTGAGTAACGTACAACTTAACGATCCAAAAAGAATAACTCGGCGTGTGGATTTCCTTCGCTTATCTACGCATCTTACTTTATTCGGACAGAACAATCCATTTGACGTTTGTTGTCGTAGGTTTAATGAAGTGTCTGACCATTTTAACACATCCAAGACAATGTTCAAAAATAGTATTATTTTATAGTATAATCTGTCTGTACGAGTTATACGAAGACAAGTAAATAAATTTTAAAAATTCTCTTGCATCGATCTTCAGCGTGCCTACCACCAAATCTCCGTTGCACCGGGAGACATCCCGAAAACCACTATTACCACGCCCATTGGGTTGTTCGAATTTAAGTTCGTGACTTTCGGACTTCAGAACGCAGTGCAAACGCTGCAAAGGCATCTTCATGACATCTTGGGCGATTTTGATTTCGTGTTCCCATATGTCGATAACCTTTGTATCGAATCCGTCGAATAACGAATAACGTATACATCGAATGAGAAATAGAACATCTTCGCCTGGAATTCAAGGGGCGTAGGGAAAACGGAGGGATCAATGCAGGCAAGTGTCAGATCGGCCAATCCGAGGTCGTGTTTCTGGACCATATAATCAAACAAGATGGCATCAAACCCACACCAAGCAAAGTCAAAGCTGTTTTGCAGTTTCCACGAACAGTAATCGCAAAGCAGGTGAAACCGCAAACTTCTACCGCCGTTTCATACCACACGCAGCAGTCAATCAACAGGCTCTCCAAGCGATGATCCAGAACAACGTCCGTGACGACCAAACTACGTTGAAGTGGGACGAAACAACGATCGCCGCTTTTGAGCAGTGTAAACTAGATCTAGCGAACGGAGCCCTTCTTGCTCATCCATTTGCTGATTTTATTTTACTTTTATTTTTATTGTTCTTCGTCTTCGACTAAAAATCGTACAGACTACTCTACCTACTATTCTTAATCCTATTTTTCAAAACGTTTTTTTTTTCCAATGTTAAAGTCGAAATATTCATGGGTATCGTTGAAGGCTCGTAGGCAGGCGTCAAGTGGATTATTGTACGCTTCTCAATTGTCGGGGTGGGAGACGAAGGAGAACATTGCGTAAGAGTTTCGGACAGTCTATATTGCCGCGTAACAGGTCGTAGACCTCCAGTTGCTGAATGATTGCGCGCCTGGCCCGCAAGGTTTGCAATCCAATCAGCATACATCGTGCGGTATAGCAGGGGAGATTTAACGGGTCGTTCGATGGAAGATTCCGTAGCGCGAATCGGATGAAGAGCTTTTGAGTTCGTTCGACTCTGATGATCAGTGATGCTTGATATGGTGACCAGACAGCGGCCGCCTATTCCAGTATGCTACGGACTAAGGTACAGAATAATGTCTTTTGTGCGTAAATATATGTGAAGTTCCAGGTGTGACGTCGAATGAATCCAAGAACCATGGAGGCTTCAGCCGTAACCAGCTCGACATGTTTGTTAAATTTTAACTTGGAGTCAATTGTAACACCTAGATTGCAAATAGATGTGACTCGCTCTAGTGGAACCGCACCAACTGTGTATTGATGCGTCGTTGCACCACAGCAGTAGTTTGTTAATATCGTTTTGAAGGACAAGACAGTCAAGTGCAGACATAATGACTCTAAAAATCTTCAGGTCATCGGCAAACATTTGCTTGAACGATGAAATACGAGGGCACAGATCATTAATGAAATAAACAAAGAGCATTGGGCCGAGCACACTTTCTTGTGGTACTCCTGAAGTAATTACGAAAGTTCTCGAGCGTGCGGAATTTACCGTAACGAAGGACTGACGGTCGGTCAAGTAAGAGAGAATCCACTCAACGACCCAAATTGGGAATCCTACAGCCTTTAACCTTTTGGCTGTGTACAGGTGTGGTACTGTGTTGAAAGCTTTAGAAAAACCGACATAGATAGAGTCGACCTACCTTCGGGATTCAACCTCTCGAAATAACGTTTGTGTATAGCACAGCAAATTTGTAGTTGTAGAGCCATGCTGAACGAATCCATGGTGGAACTCCGATATTAAAGGATGGACAACATTGTACACATCGTTGTGAACTAACGTTTCAAAGACCTTGCTGATGCAACAGAGAAGCGATATTCCACGATACTTTTCAACAAGGTTCCGATTTCCTGCTTTATGGATTGACACAATTGCCACAGTCTTCACATTTCCAGGGAACCTTCTCTCTCTTAACGAACGGTTAAATATGCTACACATCGGAAAAGCAAGAGAGCGTGGGCAAAACTTGAGAAGAGATGGAGGAATCCCATCTACACCAGGGCTTTTTGAAACATCAAGGTCGTTCAAGGCTTTCATGACTTCATCCGGTGAGAAACAAAGCGCTGGGAAGTACATATTGAACTTCCGTATGTTGTCGGAGCTATTTGGGTGCAGAGGTGGCGCATTTGCGTTATAAACTGATTAGAAGAAGCACGCAAACAAGTTAATCGACAGGGGTGCTAGCGGTGACCCCGTGGAATTCAACTGTGTTAGGAAAACTATTACAAGAACGTTGTGACTTCACGAACTTCCAAAATGCCGCTGGGTTTTGCTTCAGGTGGTGAACGTGTTCCTCATAACTGGACTTTAGTAGTACATTGTACCTCGTTTCGATTAAGCGGAGATTATTTTTAGCTTCGTTGGTTCTGGCAATGAGATGTCGTTTTCGCGACTTGCGTAGCATATTCCGTAGATTGCGTAGCATTGGATTCTACCAGGGTTACACAGAAATTGGCCTTTTAATCCGCCGTCGCAGAGGAACCCGCGCATAGAGAATTTCATACAGTTTGTCGTAAAATTGGTCAGAAATAGCATCGATGGAATCACCCTCTAAAGTATGTTGCTAATTGATAGTAGCCAATACATTATTCATGGAGTCGAAATAGCAGAGCCTGAAGTTCAATTCAAGTGGATACGAATCATAATCGGGTATAATGGGCGAATTGCAGTGGGCGTCTAGTTTCAAGATGAATAGATTGTGATGCTGATCGATGTCCAAGAGAGGAACAGGAGGCTCAAGTAGGTTGATAGCATACAGTTCCGTGGTAAAGGCTAAGTTCAAGAGCCTTCTATTTGAATTTACAGTTCTAGTCCAAGCTAATGTCAAATTAGCACTAGAAGTCAACGCAATTGGAGCGGTATTGCACCAAATCACCGAGAAACGTCGTCAACCACTGGCATACTTTTCTCGAAAGCTACAGCAAACAAAAAGCCAATACGTACGATCGGGAGCTGTATGCGATGTACGAACCGGCGAAGTACTTCATAGACATTCTCACTGCTCGTGAGTTCTGCATATATACGGACCACAAGCCTCTCATCACTGCGTTCCGACAACGTCGTGAACGAGCCAGGTCAAATCGACAACGGCATCTCAGCTTTATCAGCGAGTACACAACGGATATTTGGCATCTACACGGTGAAGCATTCCGATGTATTGCGAAATCTCTACTTCTAATATTCGACCGTTCGTTCCGAAGAATTTTCGGAAGCAGATTATCCAGAAACTGCATAGCGCATCTCATCCTGGTGTTCGGTCGACCACCCGTCTCGAGACGGACCGTTACGTCTGGCCCTCGGTGTGTCGTGACTGCAAGAATTTCGTCACCCATTGCATCGCTTTCCAGAAATCGAAGGTTCATCGACACAACAGAGCACCAACCATCCAGATCGCTACACCATATGAAAGGTTCTCACTCATACACATGGACTTGATAATCGACAAGTTTACGCGTTGACCTGAAGAGATACCGATTCCAAATATGACAACTGCCACAATCGCGCGCGCTTTCATTAATGGATGGATCGCGCGATTTTTAGTTCTGGTGAGCGTCACCACCAACCTTGGGCGACAGTTCAAGTCCAAGCTGTTCCAAGAACTATCCAGAACCCTGAGTATAATCCACCTAAAAAGACACTGTACCACCCCCAAGACAATGGGCAAATCGAACGGAGCCTTCGACAACTCAAGGCCGCGATAATGTGCCACCATAACCCGAAGTAGACAGAATCGTCGCCTATTGTAATGCTCAGAATCAAAACCGCCCTCAAGGAAGACCTGCAATAATCTGTCGCAGAAGCAACCTATGTAATAACCCTACGAATACTCACATCCTTGTTGATAGTACTGATAGAGAAAACTTTTGGATTTTCGACTACAAGTACATATGCCCTGCCAAATCAAACACTTCTTGGGAAATTTAGACTCTTTCTTTGTCTGAAAATCCTTGGCAACAGCGTTTCTTTGCACTGCTGCATAAAAAAACAGACCCGGAGACTGTTGAAAGTCTTAGAACACATATGTTTCGTCGTCCATTATGGTGCAAGACCTTTTTTTGCAAAATTTTGATGTAAAGCTCCTTAGCACGACTTGCTAAGAAATTTTGCTTTTCATCACGGCTGGGCTCACTTTCCATGCCTCTGCTTTACTTTTTGCACATCTAATTTTGATTTTCCAATTGACGAATGAGAGTAGGCTCTGCTTTCCAGGAGCTGTATATTTTTTTTGGCTTCTCGTGAATTTTATGTCTGAAAAATGTGAACGGTGGATTTGAATCATCTATAGGGGGCATTATGAACACCCGGGGCAAATTGGACCCCCTTTGTATCTGTTGAGATGTATGAACAATAATATTTTCAATGTCATTGGTATTTTATACATCTTATAAAAATTTAATTTATCACATTTTTTTTATTAAAATATGTCCTTAATCATTTCAATTTGAAGGAAAGATCCACAGGTTTGCTTTGATGCTACAACATTTTAATTTTCATCACCCACTAAATAAGATCTAGTAAATAAATGACGATGATTTTGCTGAGGATATCTAGCTTAGTGGAACATTCAATTATGTCTACTATTCTGAAATATATGTTTTAATGTGTTTTCCAGGTTTATAATTAAAAAAAAAAAAGCAAACTATGATATGTTTTCACTTTGAGGTAAACTGAACACTCTACGATGGGGTAGAGTTGACACCTTGATAGTTGACAACCATAACCATAACCATAAACAAACCAGACTTATTCAGTGTTTTCGTTCATTTTATAGGTGTCACAAGTTAAATTCAGTAGTTATGGTGCGGAACTATAAATCTGTTCAAAAACACCGGAAGGTGACCAACTCCCACCCTTGCTGATCTTCCCACGATCACGCTTAACAAATCAGTTGATAAAAGGAGCACCAGCGGATAGCATTTTCAGTTGTAATGGATCGGGATGGATGACCATAGCAGATTTCAACCTATGGTTCGACCATTTTCTGGAACAAATCCGCCCTACTTCACGGACTCCTGTGTTGCTTCTAATTGACGGTCATGCATACCATAGTCAAAATCTTGCACTTATTGAAAAGTTTCGTAATAACAACGTTACCATACTCTGTTTCCCGCCTCACTGCAGTCACAAGCTGCAGCCTTTGGATGTTTCCTTTATGGGCCCGTTCAAAACAAATTTTTCACAATCTATTGAAAAATATTTGAAACAGAATCCTGGGAAGGTCGTAACGTTGAATGAAATCAGCAGTTTGGTTGGAAATGCTTTTTCACAGACAGCTGTTCATACTACTGCGTATTTAGAAGAACTGGCATCGTGCCCTTCAATATGTATGTATATCGTCTGCACACAAACCTGCTATGTCCACTTCAAACAGTCAGTCTGCCGGTCCAGTAGAATACTTTTCTAAACTGCGTCTCTCACGTAACAAACCGCCGAATACAGAAGCTTTTGAAGTGTCACCAGAGGCAATTCTTCCACTACCAAAGACTACTACAAGGAAGGTCACATGTAATTGACGAACGGGAAAGACCGCTAACATAACAGCAAGTCCGTATAGGAATGAGCTGCAAAAATCGCTGGCTGCGGATATTAGTAATATCAGAAACAAACGAATGTGTGTTCCAAAACAGTTTCCGAAACACCGAAGCGAGGTCGAGGACGTCCAAAAGGTACAACTATAAAAAAGTAAAACTTCTTCAAGATTCGGTTTGTGAATTGTGTGGTGAAGTATTCAGTACCTCTAATAGAGGCCAAGGGTGGCATAAGTGCCCGGACTGCAATACTTGGTATCATGACTGCAATGAAGTCCATTGCCCTATTTGTAAGTGAGAACATTTGTCTTTGTTCGATGCTGACTCGATGTATAATGCTGTTGTTTTATCTTTCATTTGGTCAATAAAAAGATTTGAATTTAATTTTTATGTTTGTTTAGTTCAAAACTAATTTTCTTTAACAGGCACTGATAATCAACACTGGTACACCCAAAATAAAATAGCAAGATTGTATTGCGATTTCACATGATTTTGTTTCATTTTTCGCTATAAATCGTCACTTGGAGAAAAAATGCAATATTGACTGTGAGGTGAGGGAGGTGTTGCCATAAAAATGTTTTTAACCAATTTGAGTGCAACTCGTCACTCGCATACACTTGCATAGCTTCGTTTATTTTATAAGGTGTTAAAGGGAAAATTTTTATAGGATTTAAGAATTGTAAGAATTTTTGTTTTGTCCATTTTCAACCTCATTGGGGTGTCCATTTTACTTATTTTCGCACTTTTTTGTCCATTATGCCTCATGGGGGTCACCCCGGTGATTTCACGACGTCATTGAAAACGGACAAATTTTCAGTTGACTTTTTTAAATCTAATTTTTTATATTTTTAACTAGTTTTCATATAAAACTTTCATCAAATTAGTGATAAAAGCATGTAGTTTTTAATGATCGGCAGTATGTTTACTTACAATAAGTGAAAATTTTCAAAATGTTTAGGGTGTCCATAATGCCCCTAGTCCCCCTATGTTTGATCAAAAATGCAGTGAGCTTTTGCGTTTTTGATGCCAGGTAAAATCACCAGGAATTGCTTCTGGTTGGCCCGGTCAGCCAGCAGCAGCGAACAGAGAAGTGGAAGTCCGAAAAGTTTCCTTCAGCTACGAAACATGTCGCTGGAAGTGCGCTAGAAAGCGCTGGCTGCCGGAGATGGAAGAAAATTTCACCGTGAATGTGTGGAAGAAAGCAAGAAAGCGGAAAATACAAGAAGTCAAAATGAGTTTCTTTTGGACATCTAATCAACACTCCCCTCCCATCCCTTGCTGATCATAAGGACTTGGCCAGGTGTTGTGCAAAGAGATCGTTGGATGAAGAGCCTGTCACACCCAAGGCAGCTCTTCCGGCGCTTTCATCGTCTCTACAACAGCCAACCCAGGAAAGTGTATGGTCGAAAAATGCTATGCTATGCTTATGTGTCGAAAAATGCATGATTAACATGTTTTGCAGAAAGCTTCAGCCAATCAGCTCTAAGGGCTTACGCTGAAGCATTCTAGGCGGCAGCCATAACCTCAAAATTTAGAATTGATATTAGTCAGAATCTGTACAAGATACTGAATATTTCACCACATCAGTTTGTACACGGCCAGCCATGTCGACTCAATTTTGAGTCGTTTTTGACTCACTTTCGTCATTAGTGGAGTCACTCAAATTTGAGTAAATGTAACTGGGATTGACAAGACGACAAATCAAAAACATCCATCTGATTTGAGTCGATGTTTTTGATTTGTCGACTTTACAATACCAGTTACATTTACTCAAATTTGAGTGACTCCACTAATTACGAAAGTGAGTCAAAAACGACTCAAAATTGAGTCGACATGGCTGGCCGTGTAGGCTTACTTGCTGTGAGCAATCTGACGGAGTAAGATTAGATGTTCATTCACTAACAATCGAGATATATAAATTTGAAATAGCGAGGCAAGTTTGCGAGAGAGAGAGACAGAGAGAGAGAGAGAGAGAGAGAGAGAGAGAGAGAGAGAGAAAGAGAGATAAAAGATAGGAAAAAATACATGGAGCAGTAATTCATCTTAACTACAGTTTGTCTGCCCAAACTCCTAAAAGTGTAAGAATTCCGTTGTGCATAAAATCTTGATGTACTGTGCTAGATGGTGAACTTACATTTCGGTGATTATGAGGTATATTTATTTTTGCTAGTACACTTAATCCTGGAATCCGGAGTCGTAGTTTGGTGCCCATATAGCAACATTTGGATCGACCGCGTTGAAGCAGTACAGACAAAAATCGTTCGTCGATCTTTGCGGCATCTTCCCTGACATGATGTTGTAAAATTTGCCACCTTATGAATACCGCTGTATGTTACTCGGGATCACAACACTGAACAGCAGGCGATTTAACGCACAGACAGCCTTTGTAGCAAAGGTGCTAACTAACAAGATCGATTCTCTAGCCATTCTTTCTGACCTGAAATGATGGGAGATTCCTATTTCTATCTCTATTTACAGCTGGGGTCAAGGATATTTATTAAGACATCAGTTGATTAGATGAATGTTTAACAAATATAACAAATATAACGAACTAGCAAGGCTCTATAGATAAAGCAATAACAAACTGGAATGTTGAGTGATTTACGAATGTATGCGACCACCTTAAAAAGGACTTTATCACTACGACAAGTTTACTGAAGACTGATATGCCCTAACTGGTGAGGCTCTCAAGATATCCCAGGATGAAACCAATTACTCCTTATCCCAGTGCGTCACTGCACTAATTTATAGTAACTCGAAAGTAAAGCTCCTCTACCGGTGAAATCCTTAATTAAACCACAATACAGTGGAACAGATTTGTTGATCTTACCCCGTACAACAATTCTGCCGAAGACTGTAGAGATTTATGGCTTGTAACAACTGAGATAGACCTAATTTTCCCCAATTAGTGAAAATTCCATAAGCTGCGGGTATCGTTCTATACGGTTTCGATATTTACGGTACGCATTAAGCGAAAAGATCGGTACCCGACTGCTCTACGATGGTAGATGAACCAGCCCGATGCTGAAAGTCTCTCGATTATAAAGAAACAAAAGCTTGCTTTGTGCGATTCGCGATCAAAACAGATTTATTCGTCGTTGGTAAGTGAACGCTGGACAGTTAGTAGTTAAATTTGCATTTTCCGGTGTCGATACGATTAAGAACAATTTAAGGAATTTATACCGAGCACTTTCTAGCTTGATTTGGCTCGGCACAAACGGCATTCTGTGGTTGCAGTTGTTTCCTTTTACGGATCTCAACGGAGGCTCTGTCCATGTTGATGAATTTTGGAAAATAATAACAATTTCGAGGGTGTTGGAAGTATTTTTAGAGCGGCGAAACTCCATAAATTTGTCACGTTCAGCTTTATATGGAATATTTGTGGAGCATGTTCCCCAAAACGAATGGGCGAGGCGATAAATCTCATTTAATGATCCTCCGTTCGTTGATGTAATTCGTTTCAATGTTCAAACACGCGTAGAACCCCAGATTTGACATCGACAGCAATTAATTTGATATCCAAAACAATACTTGTAAACTTTTCAGCGTTAATACATTGCGTACAAACGGAGGTTAGCAGTTTTTGGTTCTGACCAATAGCGACCTCCCGTCAGCGGAGTCCGGGCCTCCACAAACCGCAACCAGCAAGGCCGTTGACCGTTTGCCAAGCTAGCTGCTTTTCGGATCGTTTCAAACAAAAACAAACCAACCAAGCCAATTATTTACTCGCACAGAACTAAACCTACTCCATCCGTTATAGAAGTAGAGCCAGTGGAAGTTTAATTTGCTATCAGCAGCTTGATTATATATTTTTTTTTTTTTTTTTTTTGCTTCGGCTAGCATGGTGAAGTGAGTGAATAAAAAAAACATCAAAACAAAAAAATGTGTATCGACACAGCTACTGTACGGTTCGTGAAGGGTGCACTCAAGTGGAGTTTCTGTTGTTGTTGCTGCAATCAAAGCAATAAGTTGCATGGCAAATGACCATCCTTTCATTATTTGACCCAGAATCAGAACGATGGAAACAGTCGACAAAAAGAAGAAAATGGTCACGTGATCTGGTTGGTGAGCTATTGTTTGGCTTCCTTAAACGAAACGTCGGTCGGTCGGTCGGAAAGCAACTCTTGGTAAGGTCACTTGTTACCATATTTACTTGAGCTTTTGGAAGCGTGATTATTGTTTGATTTTTTTTTTGCGTCGTCATTTGAGTTGAGGTTTTCCCATATTGTATCAGCTATTTTGTAGGGTCTCACACTTTCACTGCAGCTCAAGTTGCAAAGTCTTCTGAGTAAATCGAGTAAGCAATCAACGCAGTTTTTCAACCGTTATCACATTCCACTAGAAATGATCAACTATTGTCCTGTCCACCGAAAATAAAATCATCGATAACAATTCATCGATTATTCAAATTAGCTGCACTGCTATCGGCCGTTCGGAGATCTCCAAACAAAGTGATATTATCCACTGCATTCCATCGAATCAAAACCGATACGGTGACTGCATTCCGCCTGTGCAGTGTATCGAAAGATGCTCTCAACGGGTTTAGACATTTGTCATGGCTCTCTAATCTATACAAACAACCACACACTTTTATTAACGTAGAATACATTTCATTCCTTCGAACTTATGATGGCTAGCCATCTCAACAAAGCCGCGGTTTGTCACTTTTGTGCTAGCACAGCCAGAAACAAACTTTATCAGCTTCATCACCCCTCGTGTTTCCCATCATCGCCGTCGATCGAAAACCCTCAGAAAACGAATAGCGGATTGTTGCCACCGAACCATTAATGAATCCGAAAATTACTCACTTTGATTGGATTATGCTGTTTAATGCGTTTTTTGAGTTTGGACTCGACCGGTTTGTTTGTTGTTTTCTTTCAGCTAGGCATTAAGAGCGTTCTGACCATAATCCCCATATTAATCAGAACTATGTATGGTGAAACGTCCGCCTTCACGCCACTTGACGCCGTCATTCGATTCTAAAGAGTAAAAGGGATTTTAATGTGAGAACGTTTCTCACCACCGCGTTGTTAAGCAAAGCGAGTAGGCCTGGCCGAAGAATCTCATTTTACTGCATTATTAGACCGATAATCATGAGAAACGGTGGAGTCCCATTCCACTCAGGCTGCAGTCTGGAGATAGGGAATGTTGATTAAATACATCGAGCGAACGATGTCAAGCAATGTTGCTCGATTGCAATTTAATCGCCGGACCCACAATTGCATCAAGTCTAGTTTTAATTAAACGATTTGCTTCAACAAGCCTTCGCCTGCCAGATGATCCGTACTTCGATTCAGTTGATTTCCTAAGCCCTCAGTCGTTGAATGTTGCAAGATTCAAGTCAATAGAGCTACGCCCACTCTGGCTGCGGTATAAGCAAACAGCAGAATAGGTTCTTCTATCAATATTTGAAGTCACTTGAATGCATTTGTACGAAAAGACCGTAAGTTTGCTTTTTTTTTTTAAATTCCGAACTAAGCGCGTCAATAGATCAATGAAGCTGTCACAATGCCAACAACAACAACAACATCTAGTCCTCGATGTGCTTGATGGAATGGCACCTATGTGCGGAGGGGCCTCTTGACTGGTGTCAAGTGCCGACTTCTGGTGAATCGCTTGTTCATTACGAGCGAGAAGTGGTTCCTTCATCGTCGACTTGTTGGGTGCCTCGAGCCAAAAGTGAATATTAAATTTTTAAGTTGAACAAGTCAAAATGTCATATATGTATTTTTTTTGTCTTTAATTTTTATTTATGATTCAGCTGCTGAATACTATCAGTTGTATTAAACTCGTTTCAAATCATTGTGAAAAAATAGCAAAATAGTAACCATAGCGATAGGTATTAAGCAAGTTAGGCAACGAAAATAATCAATCAAAGCAGACTGGTTTTTTTCAAATACTTGAACAAATAATTGCTGCCGGGTGGAATTCACTTGAATTCGGCTCGACGAATTGACAGTTTTCGACTTAGACATATTATACTTTTCCAAAGGTTCATTAGACGAATTTCACGCCAACTCATCCAGTGTTTGGTAGCATCCACTCAGAATCCAATGAAACTTTGTGGGTGTGTAGACTCAAAGCAAGGAAACGCAAGTACTGGCGTTCGTTTGTAGAGGGACTATCTAGAGAAACCTCGATGACAACGCTTTGGAGAAAGGCTCGTTATATGCGAAACCGCTCATCCTCCAATGAGAGTGAAGAATATTCCATGCAATGGATATTCGACTTCGCTAAAAAGGTTTGTCCAGACTCTGTCCCAACACAACCGATTTTACGGAATACTACCCGAAGTAACGGTTCTCTGGATGAACCATTCACAATGTTGGAATTTTCAATGGCACTTCTTTCATCGAATAACTCTGCTCCGGGAAGCGATATGATTAAATTCAACCTTCTAAAAAATCTCCCTGATATCGCTAAAAGACGATTACTTAACCTGTATAATACTCTCATGGAATTGAATATAGTTCCACCCGCATGGAGACAGGTTAAAGTAATAGCTATTCAAAAGCCTGGGAAACCAGCCTCTGATTACAATTCTTACCGCCCGATCTCTATGCTATCATGTTTAAGGAAATTGTTAGAAAAAATGATCCTATCAAGCCTTGACCGTTGGGTTGAATCAAACAACCTACTATCAAATACACGATTTGGTTTCCGAAAGAGCAAAGGAACAATGATTGTTTAGCGTTGCTTTCACTTGATGTACAACTGGCCTTTGCACACAAGGAGCAATTGGCTTCAGTATTTCTGGATATTAAGGGCGCATTTGATTCAGTTTCCATAGATATACTGGCAGATAGTGAGCACAGTAGTGGTTTGCCAGTAATTTTAAATAATTTTTTGTATAATTTACTGTCAGAAAAACAAATGACCTTCAATCTAGGCCAACTGACAACTTCCAGAATTAGCTACATGGGCTTACCCCAAGGCTCATGTTTAAGTCCCTTGCTTAATAATTTTTAAGTTAAAGATATTGATAACTGCTTGGAAAATAGATGCACGCTAAGACAGCTTGCAGACGATGCTGTGATCTCCTTTAGAGGTCCACGTGCGGAAATCTTGCAAAGACCATTGCAAAATTCTCTAGATAATCTGTCCATCTGGGCCAGAAATTTGGGGATCGAGTTTTTACCGCATAAAACCGAATTGGTAGTGTTTAAAAGAAAGCGGTTCCCTGCCCAACTGCGTCTCAAGCTGTTGGGAAGAGACATTACCCAATCTTTGACCTTCAAATACCTTGGAGTCATGTTTGATTCGAAATGCACTAGGAGTACTCACATTGCGTATTTGAATCAGAAATGTCAACAAAGGATCAATTTTCTAAAATCAATTTCCGGGACATGGTGGGGTGCCCACCCGGAAGACCTCGTTAAACTCTATAAAACAACTATTCTTTCAGTTCTCGAATATGGATCTTTTTGTTTCCTCTCGGCAAGAAACTGCCACCTCATTAAATTGGAACGCATTCAATATCGTTGTTTACGTATTGCCCTTGGCTGTATGCATTCAACGCATAATATGAGCCTAGAGGTTCTGGCACGAGTGAAACCCTTACAGAACCGCTTCTGGGAGCTCTCATCTAGAATACTGATCAAGTGTGGAATTAGTAACAACCTTGTGATTGAAAACTTCGAAGAAATGCTGGAATTGAGTACCCAGTCAAGATTCTTGCGAATCTATATTAACTATATGTCAACCGATATTAGTCTTCCTTGCTATAATTCTCCGAGTGTACGCTTCACTTATCACAGTTCCTCCATTGATTATGATCTCTCCATGAAACAGGCTATTCAAGGAGTTCCAGATCAACTTCGACCTATTTTAATTCCCCATATTTCTATTGAAAAGTACCAACATGTCAATTGCAAGAGAAGAATTTTCACTGATGGGTCACGCATTGATGGATCCACTGGTTTCGGTGTCTACTATGAATACTCGTCTGCCTTCCGGAAACTTCAGGAACCTTGTTCCGTATATGTTGCTGAGCTGGCAGCAATCAATTTCGCATTGGGGATAATCTCCGACATGCCCATAGACCATTACTTCATCTTCTCGGATAGTCTCAGTTCTATTGAGGCCCTCCGGTCGGTGAAAACAGCGAGGCACTCATCTTACTTTCTTTCAAAAATAAGGGAGCAGATGTGTGCGTTGGTCGAAAGATCATTTAGAATTACCTTTGCATGGGTCCCCTAACATTGCACAATTCCAGGCAATTAGAAGGCGGACTCTCTAGCAAGGGTGGACGCAAAAGAAGGCGAGATTTTTGAAAGAAGAATTTCACATGATGAATTTTACCCATTAGTACGTCAGAGTTCTGTTCAAAGTTGGCAAAACGATTGGACAAGTAATTCTCTTGGGCGGTGGTTACATTCCATTATTCCAAATGTTTCGTCGAGATCGTGGTTAAAAGGTCTGGATGTAAGTCGCGGTTTCATTCGTGTGATGTCAAGACTTATGTTCAACCACTACTCGCTAGACGCACATCTCTACAGAATTAACCTCGTCGATAGCAACATATGTAGGTGCGGAACCGGTTATGATGACATCGATCACGCAGTTTGGTATTGCCCGGATGATGATGCCTCCAGAGCACAACTATTGAATACCCTAGTGGCCCAAGATAGAAAACCCTTCCGTGAGGCAAGAGATGTTTTGGGAATGCGTGATCTTCATTTACATTTTACATTTTTTTTGCATTTACACAAACGTTCCACGACGTGGCACTAAAAAAATGACCAGAATTCTACCTTCACTACTGGTCAAACTCTTAATCTAACATGCATGTCTATAGTACGAGAGGGATCCCTTTGATTTAATAGGCTATTGAAGCAAAGCTAACCGATATAGAGAAGAATTGTTCTATGACCTCTAGGCTACTCCCTAAGCGGACCCTCCGCGTCCTACTTTTATCATAAAACCTAAGCCTTTAATCCTTTGTCAGCATCTCTCCTAATTAACACTTTTCGATGACCTTTGTTCAGTTTGAAAGGTCTGATCCCTAGCTTAATAATATGTTGTTAGAGTTAGTGCTTTGATCACGGCTTTTGTATAGACTACACATTCAAATTATAATATATATTAGAATTGTCTGCACCTGAAACATCAGGACTTATTATTAGTCGCTTACAATCATGAACAAAACACTCACCCTTTTCAATAATGAAACGAACAATAAGATTATTAATGATACCAACTGTATAGGTATATTTGAAGTATAATGAATTAGAGAATTTTATTTCAATTAGAGAATAAGCAACAATGAAAAAAAACTATCAAGCAAATAAAAAGGGCACTTTTTGTCATTTCCCGAAATTATTTGATATCAGGTATTTGTAGATTGTTCCTAGCTTCGTCTAAAAGTGAATTGCGGTTAAACCCGCCAGTATCACACCTGTTTCAGTGCTCTCAAATAAACGTACTACGACGTGGCAATTTAAAGAGAGCATAGTGTGATACTATCACTGCTGATCATGTTCTAGGTCTCCCATGCTGGCCTTTTGCATGAGATTAGCCCTCTCACCTACGACAAGGTGACAACCATGATCTTCGAGAGGGACATGAAATAGCATATCAAAATACACAGCAGCGATTGGAAGAAGCTTTTGCTTGGAAAGGGTTTCTCACTAAGTATCGATCATTAACTGGAAAAGATGATAGAAATTTCGTTTATTTTTCTTTCCAAAAACTATCATGTGCTAATTGTATGACCAAGTTAAATTAACAGGTTTATTAAAATAAAATAAAATAAAGTTTTCAGTCAAGAAATAAAATTTCATAAAGCAATACAGTCATATTTTCAAAAAATGAATGTTATTTCTTCCCAAACCCGTTAGTATGATGTAAATCGCACGTTGTTTAAAACTGAGATAAAATGGAAATAAAAGTCCAGCTTTTTCATACACAACCAGTGGGCTGTGCTAACTACAAGACCAGCACTGTAAGACCGACAAAAACTCTGACAATTTTATAATACACACTCATTAACTTACCCAGTGGCGATTCGGAACTCCTCCTCCATCATATTATTATTGGTTTCTATCGCTACAAAGTTTGGTATTATTCTATAAAAAAAAGGTGCGAGAAAACTTGTTTCAATAAAAACGCACTGAACAAGAACACAATTGAGTTCCCATCTCAATGTGACCTCGAACGACAAAATTTCTGCTAATTGCGATTGTTTTTTTACCTAAGCTACGAACAATATTCTACTAAACAAAATAGAAATAGCTCACCAAGAAGTTTACTGCATCCTGGCATTTCAGGTAAATAATAGTTTGTTTCACTCTGCATCATCCAACGAATCAAATCTTTGCTCCTTCTTGCTGCAGAATTCACAAATTTCCGTTGCCTAAAGACTGGACTCGGAAAACATGAGACACACACAAATGAATGATGATTAGACGCTTATTTAAGGAGATCAACGCATTTAAAGGTTTCCAGAGCCCACCTGATGGAAAATTTAGGTTTCGGTAAATTTGTTTGGACTAAAACCGGGTTTTCGAAAATCGACGATTTTAAATCCCCTATTTAAGCGATTAGAAGCTTCTTTACGGAGATAAACACATTTAAAGGTGTCCAGGTTCAAAAATTCATTTCAAATCGGATACATTTTAAATTTTCAGGGATTAAATAATTATACATTAGCTATGTTTTGGCATAATTTATTTATTGAATTTCCTCCCCCAAGCTGAATGCTCGTACATTTCTCTTAACACTGCTCATGAGATCTTGGGCGAGGCTTTGTCCATCTTCCTTACACAATTTCTCCCAGTTTTTCTTCAAACCTTCATCGGTTGTGAATGTTTTTCCGCTTTTCTTCAACTTCTTCTTCATTATCGCCCAAAACTTTTCGATCGGACGAAGTTCTGGTGTATTTGGCGGGTTCGCCTCCGTCGGGACCACATTAACGCCCTTCGCTTCGTACCAATCCATTACAGGCTTGGCGTAATGGCACGAAGCGAGATCCGGCCAGAACAGCGTGGGACCACGGTGAGAGCGGAGGAAGGACAGCAAACGCTTCTGCAAGTATTCCTCTCGATAAATCTGCTCGTTTATGGTGCCGGTTTTAACGAACGGCTTGCTGTATCGTCGGCACTCGCGATCGCCTGCCACAACAGGTACTTCTTCGCGAATTTGTCCATCTTTCTCTTCCGGAACTTTTCCGGAACCTCCATGCAGGACGTACCGACAAAAAACTCGAGGCCGGGGATTTGTTTGGTGTCCGCCTTGATATATGTCTCGTCGTCCATGACGAGACAGCCTGGCTTGCCCAGCCACTCACGGTATAGCTTCCGCGCACGCAATTTGTCCACCGTGTTTTGCTTGTCAGTCCAGTTTGGCGCCTTCCTGACCTTAAAAACACGTAGCCCAGCCAGCTTCATGGTTTGTTGGACGAACCACTTCGACGAATTGACCTTTTTGGCCACGTCTCGGGTGGAAAGGTATGGGTTATTCTTAAAGTACTGCCTGATCTTCCGCGCTTTCTCTTCTTTTTTCGGTTTTCGGCCGCTTCCAGTGCGCCGCTCGATGGTCTTCGTCTCCTGGAACATCTTCACAACGCGGGACACGGTGGAATGGTAGATTCCAAGCCTTTTGTCGACCCATCTGTGCGACTGACCAGGATTATCGATCACCGCGCCCAAGATTTGCTGGCGTAGCTCTTCTTGTTTCAAGTGCATCTTGAAGAACACTTTAAACTAGTATTACCCAAAATTTCATTAATTTTTACCCACGCGATAAAAAGTTACACTCAAAACAAAGTGTCGCATTTTTTCCGAGTCCAATCTTTATTAAGAATCATATTTATCTATAATATGAAATAAATAGTATGAATCCAAACAATACTGTTGTTTTTCTAAAATATTTTTTGTTTGTCCGGATTTCGGAGTTTGTACTTTATATGAGGAACATGTTTCGTGAATATAACTCTTAAGTCTAAAACTGGCATGAATTGCGTTTAACTTATCACTTAAATCATATGAGAATTAAGAAATAAAAACGAGTGGTCAAATCGAGTTTCTAGGACCACAATCTGGACATGGCCCAGATACCCCACGGAATGTTTAGCACTTGGACCGAAACCCATCATGCGAAGAAATCAACGATTAATTTATCGGTAGTCAAACGGACTGACCAAGACTGTAACAGTCATGTATTTCGGAATCATTGGAACATTGCCCAGTACCATCAGAACACATTATACGACACCTCCAACCACATGAGAATGGAAAGACGAGAGCACTTGTAGATATATTGAGTGTTCAGGATCACATTACGTACTTCCGGACATGTTCCTGGTAGACCAGGTGACGTGACCAGTCTTGGACTTGGTCTAAAACTAATCATGCGATATTTTAAATCACAAGAGGATTTAAGCAAAAGTTTCCGGAAACCTCCAGAAAAGTGCTGATGATAGGAAGTAAAGGAAGGTACTAAATAAAGATTTTGAAAGATAAGTCAGGTCACACCATAAGTGGTTTAATCCTGTTTTTTTTTCAGTCAATCTACAATCAGATAAATTCTCATTCTGATATATATCATATATGTTGTATAAATAACTTCAAACAACTCCTTTGTTTACGCTAGCTTTGGCTTGCAGTTGACCTAGCGGAAATTCTACGTATCTGATAAAATTCATTATTTTTTCTGTGTACAGGCAGTTCACACATACGGATATGAAAGCCGCAAATGAGATCAAAGGCTGGGATCGAATTTTACATTCAAACCCCGAAATCAAGCTCGTGACTCTATTTCACTTCCGTGAGTGGACTTCCAATTTTGGCTTTGCGGTTTTGTGTCATACTTTCCTGCTCTATCTCATGGCGCAATGAGCAAGTGGTATGATAACTTAAGAGTTCTCTAGGGTATCATTTTAAAACAGACAAAACAAAAAATATTCAAATCATCAAGTTGATGAGTCGGTTGTCCAGTTTTTGTTTATGCTTTAAGCAACTGATTTTTTTAGACCTCCTATATCTGGCGTTTACGTCCACCCAGTGTTGTGAGTGTCGATTCGGTGCAAATTTCACGCACCAACCGGTATCTGCTGAGCTTGAGTCACATTTCTTGGAAACTTCCCACAAAGTGTGTCCGCTTCTTTTTCGATGTTCCATCCTGCAGATTCATCGTTCGATATATTGCATTGCATTTCTATCATTTGCTGATCTCAGACGACATTGGACTCAATACAATGATTCAGCCGAAACCCCATGCGTGGGGGCTCTGCGCTACGTTTCTTGCGATGAAATAATTGAGTTCGGTAGGATTTTTTTCCTCGTGATTTTGCCCATACTGCGACCTTCCAGTTCCTATTTCAGGTAAAAAAAACAACACTTTCGGCGATTTCTTGCGTCGCTGTTTTCGCGTTATTGCTTTTTCTTTATATGGTCTATTTCTTAATTTTGGGTTGGTTTTTTTTTCCTTTGCGTCAGACGTGTTCGTCATCACATCGCGTCTTCTGACACACACCGTCGTTCGAGGGGCAGTCATGCGATATCTACGAAGCTGCGTAGTAGCAGAGTTTGAATGACAATGTCGCTCAATGTTTCAAAGCGACCAATGTGTCGGAAGCGATTCTATTTATTGCAATTTCCAACGCAAATACTTTTGAAAATTCAGAGTAACCTAAGAAGAAAGTTGATGAAGAGAATCATCCAGTTAGGACTATTTGAAAAGGTAAGCGAGGACTATGTAGGAGTCTTGAGACCGATACGTACGAGCACTCAAATAAGTTGTAAATATTACTTAACTTTATTTTAGAACATTGGATGCAACGGTGTGACGCCATGGTGAATGCAGATACTTGGAAATATTTTGCAACACGCAAGCTATAAATACACTGTACGTAATAACGAGACCGTTTGTCATAGTGTTTGCAAAAAAGCACTGCCATGGTGGTACATTTGCGTAAAGCAAATTCTAGCCCTGGCGAGATGATGGCCTTTTCTGTAGAGTGGAGTTCAGTGTGATGAAGATAGCGGGTTCATTCTCTCAACCACAAATTGAAATTTCCTATAAGCTGCCCTATATTTATAACACACCTTGCCTCCAAGGTAACCTTCAAAGTCATTCAGTTTCAATCAAAGTTTGCTCAAATCGAATCATGATATACCACCGTCGTCTGAGCTGACTATCCGACGGCCTGTCTAGCTAACTGTCTATTTCCACCACCGACCTCTCCGATGCACTTTGCAGGGGCCACCACCACCACCACCACCCCCAACGCCATCACCACCACTCCAAATGCATTACGAGTCTCTGGCTTCGGTTCAGAACAGATGCGGAGATCCCAGGGCAGAGAAATAAAATGCACCTAGAGCTCTTGTGCTCGAAAGCGGAAATGGGTGATTAGCTAGTTGCACATTGATTTACGTAAATTTATTTCACATTTTGTACACCACTAATGAAGGGATGCTGGCTGACTGGAAAGGGTAATGAATGGTGTGATAATTGCAATGCACTTCAGTGATCATTGCGTCTATCGATTGCACACTCAGGAATGCAAATTGTTTTAAATTTTTGAGAGAAATCAAGTTTTAAGAAATTTATAGATCAGGTATTTTTGTTATCATCGTCGTTATCGAACTATCTTATCAAGGTTGAACAACAATTAAGCACTCGTTGAATCGAGCAACGCCACCGTTACGAGCCACTAAGCAGATCCATGTTTACCGGAGCCATTCTCGTCAAAATTTATAACCATCATAAAATCCGTGGTTCCTCTCACCAATCAATTCCATCGCCCCAAGCCATGATGAACATTAGAGATTTATGCTATTTTGAAACTATTGTCTTCTTCACGTTCTCCAAACAGATAGATAGATGGTGTGTACCAAACTAGGCGGTAACGACTCATCACACACTTGTTCGTTTGCACCGTATTGAAACGAAAAGACCCATCCTGAAACCGAACTGAACCTTCTGTCTTTCATCTATGAGAAAGCTTGACATATTTTATTTTATGACTCACTTTTTACTTGTTTTGTTGCTTCGTAACTAATTCTCGGCTCTTAATAATCCGGGTTCCCGATAAGATTAGAAACTATAGTAACAGATTGAAGATGATCTACCTTTCGGCAGGCATCGGCCCTGTGCATCGAAATAGATTTCGTCTCAACTCAAGCAAAGATCCGTGAATTTATATTCAAATCCCTTTCGAAGCGACGACGACGACGACGGCGGCGACGGCTTCCAGACAGTGTTGACCTCAGCCCGAACGGAGAAAGAAACTTCAAGGGGGAATTGGGTTACTGAAGCATAAAATATATGCCTTAACGCGATGGTGGCGGCTGCCTTCAGTGGCGGTAATTCCACTTCTGTTCTGTTTACATGCCGCCACCGACGAATCATTATGTCAGATCAGATGAATCTAAGAGGGGATTGCACCCGCTACGGGAGCCAAGCATAATCCGTGGAAATATGCATGTCATATCGGGTTTTTTGGTGTATCAATATGCTGGTAGGCGGTTCAGATTTTCACTATCCAAGGAACATTTTTGACAATATTTGCCTGTAGAGGATTTCCAGCTCAAGTAGCAAATCGGTTTGTCTTGACTATTTATGCTTGGAATGAAATAGTTCTGATATGTTGGAAATAACTTTCCACTAGGTTTCCTTTTTCCTTTAAACATATATTTTGCCATCAAGAATATCTTTTTAAAAGAGCGTTGCTAAAAACGCTTTTCTAAAATCGAGAATATTATTATTAAAAATATTATAACTTTAAAACTCATCCGATTAAAATGGCGTCAGAAGAAAAGTTTGAGGAAAGTACACTGACAGAAAAAATCTCAGCAATATTATGATAAAAATCACAACATATTATTTTCTTCAAATCATGCCCCCTTCAATTTACCTTTATTTTTTTAAAGAAAATTTTCGTAATACTCTTAAATCTTATAAAGAGCAACATGAGAAGAGTTCTTCTGATTTATTTTTTGAAAAATATTTGAAGTCGACATATTTTTCATATATATCTGAATTTTCTTTTAATATTCATGTAAAATTATATCAAAGTAAGATTCCACGCGTTATTTACAACAAATCTCTCAACGCATTTTTTTTTCTTAGTTTCAATCGATCTCAAGTTATTGCAATTATGCAAAACTAAAAAATATTTCATTTTAAATTGCTATTTATATTCATTGAATACTCAGCAATTCATTATCCGACATGGCACAATGGAAAAGAAAAAAAAATCTGAAGGTCGATCTAAGCTACATATATAGGTGTTATTCAAAATCGCTATACAATGTAGCAAATCCCACATACATTTTTTGACCGCTTAGTCCAATTTAAGGCTATTTGTAAAACCTGAATATGATATATGAAGGGCATTCATATAACAAGATATCTACACCATAAGTGCTCCCAATTATATTTTCAGTAGTTGTTAAAAAAAATACACACACTCTTAGAAAAAAAAAATGTAAATTTAAGACTGCTTATATGCATCCACATAAAAGGAGCGGCCCGTTAGACATAAATTTGCGCCTGTTCTTTACATTTACAAGACCATAAAACAGCTTAATGATAACTTACAAGGAATCACGTAAAAATAACACAAAATGACAATTGCCAAATGCTGCTACTGTAAATGCAAATTATAGTGCTTCTTGATACCTATTTTGATCGCGAAGATCTAGTTAAAATAATTTTCAGAAAAATTCAAGTGCCTAAAAAATTTTAATTAAAAAACACCCCCCTTTTTTTTTTGTTATCGTTGTAAATATAATCTCTTCTCTTCTGTGTCTCGGCCTTCCTCCGCATTGAACATCTATATATATAAAAATGGATTTCTGTCTGCCAGTCTGTCTGTCTGTCTGTCTGACCCTAATAGGCTCGGAGACTACTGAACCGATCGGCGTGAAAATTTTTATGCAGGGGTTTTTGGGGCCGGGGAAGGTTCTTAAGATAAAAAGAGACCCCTCCCTTCCCTGGAAAGGGGGGCTCCCATACAAATGAAGCACAAATTTCTGCATAACTCGAGAACTAATCAAGCAAAGGAACCCAAATTTAGCATGCAGAAGTTTTTGGAGGCAAGAAATGTTTCTATGGTAGTTTGAGACCCCTCCCTCTCTAGAAAGGGAGGCTCCCATACAAATGAAACAGAAGTTTCTGCATATCTCAAGAACTAATCAAGCAAATGGAACCAAATTAGGCATGTGGGGTTTTCAGGAGGCGAAAAATGTTTCTATGGTGGTTTGAGACCCCTCCCCTCTCCTAGAAGGGGTGCTGTCATACAAATGAAACTGAAATTTCTTTATAACTCTAGATCTAATAAAGCAAATGGAACCAAATTTGGCATGCGGGGATTTTAAAGGCAATAAATGTTACTACGGTGGTTCGAGACCCCTCCTCTCTCTCTGTTAGGGGGGGCGGGGCTCTCATACAAATGAAACACAAGTTTCTGCATAACTCGAGAAAGTAAATGGAATCAAATTTGGCAGGTAGAGATTTTTGAAGGCAAGAGATGTTTCTAAGTTGACTCGAGCCCCTCTCTGAAAGGAGGGCTCATATACAAATGAAACACAAATTTCTGAATAATTTATCAAGTAAATGGAACCAAATTTGGCATGTGGAGGTTTTCGAACGCAAAAAATGATTCTTTTGTGGTTTGAGACTCCTCCGCTCACTGAAAGAGGGGTCTCTCATACAAATGAAACACGAATTTCTGCATAACTCGATAAAAATTAAAGCAAATGGAACCAAATTTGGCATGTGGAGGTTTTTGAGAGAAACAAATATTTCTAATGTGGTTTGAGACCCCTCCGCTTTCTGGAAGGGGAGACTCCTATAAAAATGACACATAATTTTTGGCATAACTCGAAACCAATGAAGCAAATGAAACCAAATTTGGCATTTGGCATGTAGAGGTTTTTGAAGGCAAGAAATGTTTCTATGGCAGTTAAATACCCCCTCCTCATTTTGAAGGGGGGGGGGGGGGCTCCCATACAAATAAAAAGCAAATTTCTGCATAACTCGAGAACTAATCAAGTAAATGAAACCACTTTTAGCATATGGGGGTTTTTGGAGGCTAGATTTCTATATACATAAAAATGAATTTCTGTCTGTCTGTCTGTCAGACCCTAATAGACTCGGAAAGTTCTGAACCGACCAACGTGAAAATTTATATGAAGGGGTTCTTGGGGCTGGGAAAGGTTCTTATGATTGTTTGAGACCCCTTCTCTCTCAGGAAGGGGCGCTCTCATACAAATGAGACACAAATTTCATCATAACCCGAGAACTAATCAAGCAAATTGAATCAAACTTGGCATGTGGGGGGTTTTGAAGGCAAGAATGTTTCTATGGTAGTTCAAGACCCCTCCTCTTTCTGAAGGCGGGAGGAGGGGCTTCAAACAAATGAAACTCAAATTTTTATTATAATCGATGAGCCCAATGTGATGGTTCGAGAACTAATCAAGCAAATGGAACCAAATTTGGCATGTGGGGGGTTTTGAAGGCAATGATTATATGGGGGATTGAGAAACCACCCCTCTTTGGAAGGGAGGGCTCCCATACAAATGAAACACAAATTTCTACCAAAAATGAGAATTATCCAGGTTACTTAAACACAAAACGTGTATTTCTCGGGTAAGAAGCATGTTTTGATAGAAGTTTTTTTATTCAAGAAAAAAAAACTCATTTCGAAAGAAAAAACCATAAACGTGCCAGTTATATTAAATTTTCCTTCATTAAGTTGCAAGCGTAGCAGCGCACGCATCGGGTTCAGCTAGTTATTCAAATAAAAATATGATTTATATATCTGAGTGCAAATCATAATCTTATCACGATGTAAACCCGCTGTTGTTTTCAGAAAGATTTATACTCATGTTGGTTGAAAAGCATCAGGCAGGTCGGCGAGCAGGTATTAATGCTGTAGTGAAAAAAAAATCGTTGAAACCAAAATAATTCAATTAAAGGTGGGTTGTTTGCTGACTCTTGAACAACTAAATGCTCTTTGCAAAAAAATCTCCTGATACGAGTCATGAAAATGGCAAATTATATATTTATTTTTGAAGTTACTTTCAGACCACGAATACATAATTTGCAAATTTGCATAAATGCATAATGCATAATTTAATTCATTTGATATCTTCATTTCGTCTAAAATTGAAGTCACATGTTACTATCAATTCCAATAATGAAATAAAATAATGCAAAATCCGGTCGTTGAACTGTGTAGAAAAATATTTTGAGGATGCTAGAAGTTGTCACCATGTTCGGATTATTATTATTATTATTATTTTAAGAATGTTTACTGGTGGGACTCTGAATAGAGTAGAAACCTCTACGCCAGGCCTTTGATGATATCGTTGCGTAAATCCTTTCGAATCATTTTGCCAGCCATACACGGAACATGTCGTCGAAGAAGACGCGGTTGCAAATGATTCGGAAGGAACCACGTTTGGGAATTTTGAGTCCTTTCGTCTGTGTTTTTCAATTGTCTTTCTGTTAGTCAGTGTAGCGTTTGCTAATTTAAGGGGAACCTCCCCTGGATTTTAGCAAAAATAAGGCAAAGTTTGTATTTTTTTTTTTTTTTGGGAGAATGAAAAGGCGTACGAACTTTCGGTTTTGACGATTAAATTTGATTACTATTCAAAATTTCAAAGAGATAAAAAAATTGTGAAAATTCAAAATGGCGGCTACATAATGGCGATTTCCATAAGCCTCTGCGCGCAATACATGGGGCGACAACTTCAAGCCTGCAGCCTCTTGTAGTGAACAGAAATCAAATTTAGTTATCATTTCTGAAAGATAATGAAATTTTTCACGGTTTTAACTAAAGTTCAGACAATTTAAACTAAAACTCATTGCAAAGTGATCATTTGAACTGCAAAGTTTAATTTTTCACTACTTTTTTTCATTTCAACCGTGTTCAAAAATTATAAATAATTAGTTATTAATGCAAATTTTTAGTTCAAACCGTACAAAAAATATAACCTTTTAAACAAATTTGATGAAGGGAATCGGATTAATAGTTCAAGTCCGGGGCTTGAAGTTAGATTGAAAAACATGGTTTTGAGAAAAACGCGATCAAAGTTCCCGCAGCCCCCGCAGCGCACGTGAGACAGGTGTGTTCGAGACGCTGCCATTCAATAAATATTCATCGTATCAAAAAATCCTTCTACACATAAATTCTACAAATATGTGGCTTTCAGATTTTGCCAAAAAAATCGATTTTTTTGGTTCAAATTCAGGGGAGGGTTCCCTTAATACGGCGTTTCGTAATTTGCTCAGTCATTTGTAGTTCAGTCCGTGAAGTTCGTGATTTATGTGCTATGAGAGTCTTCCGAAGCAGTTTTCTCGAACCAAAAGTAAGAAGCTAGTGCATTGTTTCTTGTGCGTTAGAATGATATAACTTAACTCCTTTTGAAGCATTTCACCAGCCGTACAAGGATCATGTCGTCCATAAAGACGCTGTAGACGCTGCCTCAAAAGGTGTAACATTTTCAAGTTTTCTTCCCCTTTCTCTCAGCCATGTTCATGTGTACAGTTTTGTGTGGTGTAGTTTTGGTGTGTGTTTTTTTTCCAAGTGTTGTAGTTTGTTTCTTCATGTGATGTGAAAGTCTTTTTGAGCAGTTTTTTCAAATCAAAAATAGGTTGTCATTATGTCGGCGAAATATATTGAATTCTGCTAGTTTTAGTAATGTCTGATGTTACAAGTCTCAACAGTCCCAACAGTATAAATTTCATGTTTTAGTGATGGGACTCCTGAGACAAAAGTTTCCTTTAAAAGTGTTTGGGAGGTCGTTGCAACACTTTAAGTTATTTAATTACTCAGTCAACGGTACTTTTACAAGTTCAAGTGGGCATTTCGTAACTTCTTGTGTGTTTGTGTGTGTGTGTGTGTGTGTGTGTGTGTGTGTGTGTGTGTGTGTGTGTGTGTGTGTGTGTGTGTGTGTGTGTGTGTGTGTGTGTGTGTGTGTGCGTGTGTGTGTTTTATCATAATGATTAGAAGAAAAAAATGAACGATCTCACCGATGTCTTGTTTCTTCATTCTTCGGTTCGTTTTGTTCCCTTGCCTTTGTGTTGGTTGTTATCTTCATATTGGCCTGTCTCGACGTATGCTGATTTCTAGGATCTTCAGCTGTTTCCAATTCCTATTCGGCCATATCTTCCATTGCCACGCATCGGTATCGGTATTGAAACAATTTCTAGGCCCTTGTTGTTGAAAGCATTAAAGCGCTTTGAAATTTCGAGTACTGCATACAGATGGTTTGAAAGCTATTTGTCTGACAGAACTCAAAGGACTGTTTTTAATGATTCTGTTTCCAGTCCCGTGGGGAATAACCTTGGTGTGCCCCAGGGAAGTGTATTAGGGCCCCTTTTGTTTATTATGTATATTAATGACATGCGACGTGTTTTACGATTTTGTGACATTAATCTGTTTGCAGATGACACTGTGTTATTTATTGCAGCTAAAGATTTAAATGAAGCCGTTACCCATTTGAACGAAGATTTGCGTTTTCTAAGTAGATGGTTGAAATGTAAGGAATTGAAATTGAATATAAGTAAAACTAAATTTATGGTAATTTCACAGAATCGAGTAAATGAGAATGTCTCAGTTACGATTGATGGTGAGACAATTGATCGCGTTCGGGAGATTAAATATCTTGGCGTGATTATTGATGACAAGTTAAAGTTCAACGCTCACATTGACAATGTCATCAAGAAAATTGCCAAGAAGTATGGAATTCTATGCCGATTGAAAAACGATTTAACTACTTGCAGTAAAATACAGCTACACAAATCAATCATCTCCCCTCATTTAGAGTTTTGCCCTTTCATTTTATTCTTGGCCAACCAAACACAAATATTGAGGTTACAGCGTTTGCAGGGTAAAATAATGCGCTTGATTTTAAGATGTAACAGATTCACTTCCTCGACTTTTATGTTAGACGCTTTACAATGGCTATCAGTGAAGCAAAGACTTGTGTATTTAACTATGGTGTTCATTTTTAAAGTAGTTAATGGTTTGCTTCCTCGATTTTTGTGTGATTGAATTGAAAGAGGAATTGATTTTCATAGATATAATACTAGAAACGCGGATGAAATAAGAGCACCGAATTTCTTGACATGTGCTTCACAAAACTCATTATATTTTAAAGGAATAAATGTTTTCAATTCGATGCCAAGACACATTAAACGTGCACCAACACTTTCAAAATTTAAAAGACTATGTACCTTGTGATCAAAAAGTTCCGGTAATTTTCAATTTAAAAAGGCCGCCTTTATTTTTTCGGTAAAATCTTTTTAGTGTAAGATGGCAACACTAGTTCTGATATTCTGTCAAAGTGTGAGAGCAAATTATCCATTAGTTTTGTTTTGACAACTGCTTTTGTTAGTCGAAAAATAGACGCTCGGCGATTTTTACCATGGATAAAAAATTGGAACAACGCGTTTGTGTGAAATTTTGTGTTGCAAACGGATTTTCTGCAGCGGAAACGCTCAGAATGTTGCAAAAAGCCTTTGGTGAGGACTCTATGTCACAAAATCGTACATTTGTTTGGCACAAAGACTTTAAAGAAGGCCGTGAAAGCGTGAGTGACATGCCGCGTTCTGGACGACCATCGACCTCAACTACCGATGAAAACATCGCTTCCGTGAAGAATTTAGTTATGGAAAACCGCTCAATTAGCATTCGGGAGATAGCTGCACTCCTTGATATCTCATTTGGATCGACCGAACACATTTTGACGGAAATTCTGGGCATGAAACGCATTGAAGCACGACTTGTTCCAAAAGAGCTGAATTTTTTGCAAAAACAGCATCGAGTTGAGGTCGCTAAACAGATGATTGCGAACGCAGATAGCGATCCCACATTCATGGAACGCATCATAACTGGTGATGAAACGTGGGTATATGAATTTGATATGCTCACAAGTCAACAATCGTCCGAATGGCGCGCCGAAGATGAGCCGAAACCAAAAAAATCACGACAAAGTCGCTCCAAAATTAAAGTTTTACTGACCGTTTTCTTTGATTTTCGCGGTGTCGTCCATTCTGAATTCCTTCCAGAAGGTCGAACGGTTAACAAAGAGTATTATTTACAAGTTATGAGACGTTTGCGTGAGGCAATTCGAAAGAAGAGGCCAGAATTGTGGCGCAATAATTCGTGGATTTTACACCACGATAACGCTCCATCACACACCGCGCTCACTATTTGTGAATTTTTGGCCAAGAACTCCACCAATACCATCAAACAAGCACCATATTCACCAGACCTTGCCCCGTGCGACTTCTTTCTCTTCCCAAAACTGAAAATTCCGCTCAGAGGTAGGCGTTTTGAATCGATTGATGCGATAAAAAAGAATTCGCTGGAAGAACTGAAAGCCATACATTCATCGGCCTATAAAAAATGTATGGATGATGGGATAAAGCGCTGGCATATGTGTGTTGCCTCTAATGGCGAGTACTTTGAAGGCGATAATAAAGATATCAATTAAAAATTGAAATAAATGCGTTTTTTTTTCAAATTACAGGAACTTTTTGATCACAAGGTATTTCACACGTTAAAACTGTATTCTGAGCAACAAGCGAATTTTTTTTTTCAAATATTTTGGAAGTTGTCCGGCGGTGTTTTTTTTTTATAAAACGGATTATTTTGTGTAGACCATTTCTTGTACATGTTGCTTTTTTTTGTAAAAATGAAGAATGTATCTGACGAAGTTCTTTACAAACGGATTATAATGAGTTGGCTGTTTTATTTTTTATATTTTATTTTTTCACGTTTACAATACTACAATACTCACTATTTTGTTCGTCACAGTGATGATGATGGAAATTTGTATAATGTTGTGTTAGTTTAAAAAAAAATAAAGAAAGTAGTCTACAATTGTTTGAGCCTCGCGCGCGGAATACAGATATGATGGACTTCTTTTTGAATTCGTAAAAAAAAAATTGGCCTTTGATGCTTTAGATGGTACTATGAAATAGTAGTGAGTTGTCTGGCTGAATGTCGGGGAATTCTTCGTCAATTCTTTTGTGGTTGAAAGTAAAAGTTTGACTAATGCCGGTCCAGGATTTTTTCGGTTTGGAAACATTCTTGACATCCCTGGTGAGATATTCTTGGCCAGCCCTAAACTAAGCTGGCGGCTCCATTAGTGTTGGAACCGCATTGACTGTGTAACGGGCAGGATCGGATATTGGCTTGTCTTTTGATAATGTCCTTTTACTGGGTTCTGTGATCTGAATTGCAACAGAATGTCCTGATCGCTGGGAATACTTGCGAATTTTTGTGGTTAACATCAAAGCTTTTCACGATTATGTCGCTGTGAAGCAAATGGATACTTTTGAAGAAATTTATATCTGTAGATGAAATCAGTTCGTTTTTTTTTTTGCATAACTGGTGTGAATTGTTACCAAATTAATTATCTTTGAGATAAAATCGTCTAGCTCAAACCTTTGTAGGGGTAAGGGCGGGACCATCATCATCATCATCATCACTCTAGAACTGCATTTTTCTTAAAACTTCGTTGCTAGTATTACATAAGCAAAATCGCCTCATCATAAGGCCTCGATACAAGTATAGTATCTAGGGTTTTCAATCCCATTTTCATCTCATCACCCTTGGATTCGTGCTACTCGAAAACAAAAGGTTGACGCATAACCATCTGATTTCTTACTTTTTATTTCTTGTTAATTTTATTTATTTTTATTTGTTGTTGAAACTAAGCAAACTCAATAACAAAACGAATCGATTGATTCATACATCAAACCAAAATTTTCGATCAATATGAATAATGGATCATGAGATGAATAATGGAACTGCTCCCCTATGTGGTAATGCTTGCCAAAAGTGAGCTAATTTGTGATAATATAATATTTCAGTTTTTTCAACTGAGTTTATATGATCAAATGCAACATTTCCACTATTTGCAAATAGAGTACTCGACCATTGATCACCATCTCCAAATTATAATGTTCATAGATAAGAACTACTGGAGAAATTTCAGAAGCACTTTTGGGATGCATTACCACTGATCTGGCAACACTTGTGTGCTTCTTTCCAAAATGGTAAAGAACCAGACCAGCCCTGGGACCTGGTAGTTGAAGTTAAACTACCTCAAGGTTTTGCCAGTGCCCAGGGTTGTCACCATGTTCGGATTAATGCATATTATAATCATTTACTAGCTGTGTTACAGTGCGTACGGTTACGAATCACTGAAAATAGATAAATTGGAAAACATTCCTTCTCTTTTCCTTATACCCCAAATTTTTCTCTCAAGACTGCACCTGTAATTATCGAGCATCACATTTTACGCTACGAAGTTCCATTCGTTATGCATTTTATGTGGCATGAAGTATTCGTTTTGTGACCTGTCGTGAAGCGTGGAACCAATTTCGTGAAAAATATGTCAGAGGTTATTATAACACCAAAGACAACGATCATGTAAATTTAAGGTTTTCAACTCCCAGAATTATGTATAGCGTTGAACTTTACGGATTTAAATTTGAGATTACCAAATATATTCTAGAAGCTGTTGTAAATGTAGCATTCAGAAGGCTGTTTTTTTTTTGAGTGTGGCAGAGTTTATAATTTTGGGTTTCAAAATAGAGCTTAGTAACAAATTAAATAAAGCTTACCATTCAGTTATATTTATGTATAAGCATCAACGTATTTACCGACAACAAGGATTGCATCACTCTTAATATTCATTATTTTAAGAGTGCACATTTTTTCTAGAAATTCTTGCAAACGCATATCAAATTTTATTTTTATAAACCGATTCATATCAAGAAATAACAGAAATCAGTATTTGATTGGTTAACCGTTTTTCAGAATTGATCAATAAATTCGTTTTGGCATTTAACAAATGAGATTTTCCAACACTTCCGATGGAATTTTCAGCTTCTTGTCTCTTACGCATGTTTGTAGTTCATGCATTGTTCCAAACTTCCGTCCACCTCAATAAACTCGTCCCACCTCTAAAGATTTTCAATTAGATTCAGGTCCGGACTGTGAGCTGGCCAGTTCATAACCTGGACGTTTCATTCGTAAAACCATTCCAAAGACTTCTTGCTCAAGTAAACAGCAGCGTCATCTTGTTGAAAGATTTAGTTGTTGTCCATAATATCCTCAGTAAATGGAATGAGAAAAAATGGAGTTTTACCCTCCGCGAAAATAGACTGTGGATTCTTCGAAAGATCATGTGAGTTTTTCCTTTTTTTTTGTCGGAAAAAATCACTTCATCTCATTCTGCCTCCCAATCAATATGCTGCTTAGCAAAATCCAATCTCACTTGAAAGTGTTTCGGGGTGAGGTTAGGTTTTTTGGGGTTTTTTTTTGTAAGCTATATGTCCAGATCTTCGTCTCTTCGTTATGGGAAGATTAAGTTCCTGCTTTATTTTCGAATCATTGAACTTTTCAGTCTCACCAAATTGCATGATACGGTTCCGTTCTCGATTGGAGTTTTTGGGGTTGCCCCTTTGTTTTCCTCCGAATGCCACATTTTTTCCCTTTGTTTCTTCCTAGAACTTTGCTTTCGGCATCGTGCTTAAATCGTCCATATTTTCCTTCGGGTGGGTGGAACGTATGCCAGGAAGCAGCAGTATGGACGTCCAGCCACCATGCATCAAAAGGAGAATAAAAATAAATGAGTCTGTTGATATCTGCCCGTTGGATTCGTAAAGTGTTAAACGAGGATCCCCATGTTTCGTTCATATCAGCGACGCCTGCACTATAGCGGTTTTGGGACGACGAATGGTCGAACATGGTTTCCAGTGACGCGAAGAAGTTCAACCTTGATTGACCAGATGGTTTTAGTAGTCGTTGGTACGCTAACAGGCAAGAGACATCAGGAAAGGAAAAACGAAACTTTGGTGGATGAACGGGAATGATTTGGGCCGGTATTAGCTTGGCTGGAAAAACACTTGTTTGCTTCATTTTGACTCTGAAATGTAAGTCCAGGTGTTAGAAGAAGTTTTCATCCCATTTTCCGAAAAAGTTATGAATTAGAACAAGATAGTGTTGCCTGTCATGCCTCCAAATCAAATCAAGGAATTGTTGTAGCCCCACGACATAACTGTACTGGAGTGGCCAGTCTGAAACTCGGATCTAAATCCGATTGGAAACGTTTGCGGGTTATTTTATCATCATGTTTCTATCACGGAAGGAGTTATGAAACTACAGTCTAATTGAAACGGTTAAGATGAATGGTCTATGATGGATCCGAATATTTTGAAGAATTTCATAACTTCTATGCCTCGACGATTAAAAGAAGTTATGCTACACATTACTACGGACCTTGAAATGGAGACTGGATGAAACCTGTGGAAAACAATAACATCCCTTACAACATATGTGAGACATCACGAATAGATTGGGAAGTCGGGGGTCTTACTGTTCGTCATGGTTCCATAACATGCTTTACAGATGGTTCAAAATTGGAACAAAAACGGGAGCAGGAATCTTCGGCCCTGGAATGGATATTTCAATGGCGATGGGAAACTATTTTTGCTATAATAAAATGCGTTAATTTTTGTCTGAAGAGAAAATATAGATTCGCAAATATTTGTAATTTTTCAGACAGCCTAGCGGCACTCAAAGCGTCGAGAAATTATAAACTTGTCACAAACAAACTTGTCTGGTAATCCATTCTTCCACTGCGAAAGTTACTCTACTCTTCTCTACTCTTTCTGCAATTATTTTATGTTTTGTTTATGCTTGCTCAGTTTTGCTCAAAATGTCATCGTCACGGTTTGGGGACTTCTGAACCTTAAACGTACGTAGGCCAGCTCGAGTTTCGGTATTCTGCACGAAAGTCTAACTCACATGCAGATTTTTAGCCACATCTCGAACTAAGGCATTCGGTTTCCGAATAAAGGCCCCAACCACACGTTTGTGATCGTTCTCGTTGACCTGACGGCTTTTTTTCGGATCTTTGCTTCCGATCAAAAGTAAGAAGTTCTTTTAACCGTCTAATGATACCAGACACCGTGGAATTCGCGATTCCCAACTTTTTTTTCCCATGGAACGATGCGACAGATCCCTATTCTCAAAGTACTCGTGCAAAACTTTTTCGCGTACGCACTGTTCTCTCGTCGCCATTTTGAAAACTTTTGCACTTCTGATGAAAACATCTCACAGAGTGTAAACAATTCACATTAAACTAAGTCTAAGCTAAATTTCAATTAATTTTACCATCAAAAGTTAGAGCAATTTGAGTGTGCGCGGATTTTAAACGGTACACCCTTCAAAAGGCCTTAATGTGCATTTTGCTGGATGTTGTTTACATTTTTAAATTGATGTAGGCCTGAATAAATAAATAATATAAAGATGACATTGCGTTGGTTCCCCTTTTTCCTCTCTTAAAGGTGTATGATCATGAAAATAATTGACATAATCCAATAAGAATCCCTTAGGCTAATAACATGACTAAAATCGTCGATCGACAACGTAGGTCACACTGCGTTCACAAAAAAAAACGAAACACTTAATTTGCCAATCCCAAGTCAAGTGGCCATTTTTTAGCGCTACGTTCAGAGCGGAAGCAAAATAAACCAATTCTCTGCTTTCAGTTGCGCCCCTTCAATGTTGGCTGTCTCTTTTTCTCATCCTAACCTACGCATACAAATGTGAACAAGCATCCAGGGGGCTAGCACGGGTCCAACCCGTCATAAAGAAGCGTTAATAATCAACTAACCACATCCCGAGGAGAGATCACCAAAATGCTTCGATCGCCCGGAGATAATCTCTTTTGCCTTCTTTGCCACTGCTCGACTGGTTAATTTGGGTATGGCGTTTTTTTTTCATGTGCAAAAACGCCAATTTTCAACCTAGTTGTTGTGATCTCCGTTGAACAAAAAAAGGTTTTTAGCTGAAGTCATGTTTTAACCGTTCATGTTTTTTTTTTTGCAATTTATTTTACAGTCACACTCATAGACTTGGACGAATTGGTCCACAATGTAGAACGAGGCACGTGCTTTTGGGCAAAAATGATAATAGTAATGAATTACCCTGCACTGATCTTCGAGCAAGCGAGAGATGGAAGGATGAATCGAACGTCTCCGGGTCAACGCACGCGCCATGCCACGAAATTAGAGGGTACTTGGCACCGGACTGGACTTCGATCGGAAAGAGGTCTTACTTTGTGCTGCGCTGTACCCGGCGTGTTTAAGAAGTCACATTTAGGCTGAAGTTTTGACAGAAGGTATGATTTTTTTTTGCAAATATAATGCATTTCATGCGAATATTGATCAATCGTTGTTGATTTGATTGAAATGTCAAAATCTTTAAAAACAGACATTGGTTTCAACAATGCAACAAATAGTTTCATAGTTTCTGTAGGGAAAGAAACATAATGTTGATCATATACAAATAATGTTGATATAAATATGAACTGGAGGTAAACTAAATCATTACAATACCAAGGTTCATTTTCGTAATCATCGTGTGATGCGAAATCACATGAAAAGCACTCCCAATAGGCATAGGAAAGTAACAGTTAAATTTTCGCTATCTTTCTTTTCTGACATTGCTCTCCGCTTCTCTTGGAATAGCACCCTTCGTTTTAAAGATATAGGCAACTTGTCCATGGTACGTTTTGCGAATCAATTATGGTAGTACATTAGGCGCGTCAAAGAAGGTCAGCAACTGTGGAAAAAAATATTCACAGAAAAATAGCTGCTGTTGAACTATTGGAAAGCAAAAGCTAAACTGAAGAATTTTAGAATTTTCTGAAATGACTGTTCATCGCCCCTTTTAATCGACGTACATTGAATTAATGAGAAAGAGAGTTTAAAATCCTATACTTATGTTAGAAAATTCTCTTTTGAGCGTGACGTTTCCTTCTATACCAATTGTATTTCGAATGGTGATACCCAATAAATTAAGGTTGACAGACTGAATGAACAAAATCGGACGAAGCAATGACACAGAAATGGCTCGGATAATCTTGTGCTGAAAAAAAAATCAGAACAACTAAAATAAACACGTCGTTAATCAAATAATCTCAGTGGACAATATCATGCTAAAAACAATCTAATTGTCAAGGCACTGCATCACAAACAGATTTGATTATTGAAAGTGAAATTCCTCTCAAACTTAGCGTATAAAAAATAGATGCAAGCAGTGGAAGCCACAGCGTGTCGACAAACGTGAACATGGTTCATTGCAAGGAGGGAATCGAAATTTCTCTCGATTTCTCGTTTTTCTCAAGGTTTAAAAATAAATGTGGCACCGTTAAATTTCTTGACTACAGTGTGGTTGATGTGGGCAAGAAGTCAGTTTGTATTTGATAAATAAGAGATGAAGAAAGGTACAACGGTGCTGATTAAAATATGGAGAGACGAACATTTAATACTGTTCAACAAGCCTAAATGAATACAAAAGTCATCAGATTTTGTCACCACCCTCACATATCAGACTTGGCAGACATGGGTGGATAGCAAATAATCGTGTTTTGTAGATTATAAGAAATTATACCGAACTAGGAAAAGGGGCTTAATATTTAGGATCGGCAATAAGCTGACGAGCAAAAAGCAATAAGCTTGAAATTTTTAAGATGATGAAATAAAGAAGCGGTTATCAATGTTGTATCATCAGGTTAGAGTTAGTTTGCCTGAATATCGAAGACATTTTAAATTTTCGTTGCTTATATTTGTCCACAGAAGAAAATAAGGCTTTAATTATTTAATCCTAATTTTATTTTTCTTCCAATTTTTATATTGCCTCAAGCTGGGACATATTACAGCAAATACAACACAGACCTGATTAAGGTGGTATCTGGCTTACATTTACATAAATGCCTTGTGACATTCTGCAAAATATAGCCTTTCATATACAGCAATTCAATACAAAAAAGTTATACGATCACTCTGAATTTCATAATAATTGGTTGTTTTGTTCCTTATTGAAAAATATTAGAACAGTATTTTTGTTTATTTTGCCATAAGGGTCTGAAAATTTACTTTTTTTTAAATGCATTTTTTCAAAAATTTATTACTTTGGAATCACTGAGCCAGTTTAATCAAACAAATATGCAAATGAAAGGTAATTGAATATACTTTTTTGAATAAAAAAAACTGGAAACGAACCACACAGCCTCCTCATTTCTTTATTTTTTCTTGAAGGTTCAGTTCTTTTTACAAATCATATTAAAAACTTGGCAATGTATATATTTTAGTTTTTGAGCTACCTTTTTTCAAAAATTCTTGCTGGGTTTTTGCTTACTATCCTAACACCCGTTTCTATCCCTTGCGCTGAACTGGCCGGCTTGACGGGCCACAAGGGCTCAGTAGGGATTCTTTGTCAAGACCCCAAGCTAAGAGTCAGTTCCATTGTGGTTATATCACATAAATAAGTTTTTCCTCAGTATTTTTCTACACATTTTAGCATGAAGCAACATGACATGGCTAATATGGTTTTTCAGCATTTCAGCATGTTGGCGTAGCCTGGGCAATGTTGTCTATTTGACAATAGTGAAGTGAGAGACTGCGACTGAAGTTTGTGTGGGCCCGTTCATAAACATCGTAGACTCATTCTTGAAAATCTCAGAAATGCCCCCCTCCCCCTCGTAGACTTTTCTCCATACATTTTTTTGAAATTTTGTATGGAGCGTAGACTTTGGTCAAAACCCACGGTTTTGGCCCTTCATACAACGGAATAGTGAGGATTACAGGTATGTTAATTTTGATCTTGCCATTAGGAGGAACTGTACGCCATGGCAAGTCCTGCACTGGTTGTGGCTTCCTATCATATCACATCACATTACATCACTATCCTACCACCCGTTTCTATTATTCGAAGTTACTTGCCAATCGAGCGTCCACATTCATTTAAAGTGATTTTTGTAAGGTTATTTAGCTTTTTAAGAGCTAAGGGATGGGCCATAAACTTTGTGTTCCTCCCATAGTAAGCCAGGTGTTCCTGCAGTATATGTGCTTCTGAAAACGCAGAAAACTGCATGTTTCTTTTTTTGGTTTACTGGCGGGACTCTGAATAGAGTAGAAACCTCTACGCCAGGCCTTTGATGATATCGTTGCGTAAATCCTTTCGAATCATTTTGCCAGCCGTACACGGAACATGTCGTCCAAGAAGACGCTGTTGCAAATGATTCGGAAGGAGCCACGTTTGAGTTTTTTGAGTCCTTTCGTCTATTTCTTCAATTGTCTGTTTGTTATTTTATTAGTCAGTATTACGTTATAAGTTTCATACGGCATTTGGTCATTTCTTCAGTCTTTTATTGTTCAGCCCGTGTAGTGTGTCATTTTTGTGCTCTGAGAGTCTCCCGAAGCAGTTTTCTCGAATCAATAATAAAAAGTTATTGTATTGTACCTTGTGCGTTAGAATGATATAACTTAACTCCTTTTGAAGCATTTCACCAGCCGTACAAGGATCATGTCGTCCATAGAGACGCTGTTGACGCTGCCTCAAAAGGTGTTACATTTTTAAGATGACTTTCCTTTTCTCTCAGCCATGTTCATGTCAACTCTTTTGTATGGTGTCGTGTCGTCTTTTTGTCTGTTTGTTATTTAGTTCACCAGTTTGTAAGTTTAATAAGGTGTTTTACTTATCTTCGTTATTTCTTCATGATTTCTGTAGTCTTTTGTAGTTTGTGAATTTCTTCATCTTCTGTTTATCTGGAGCCGCTTGTGATTTGAGTAGTTTGTTTGGCTATTAGTAGTCTTCTGGCACCGTCGTGATTTGAGTAGTTTGTTTGGCTTTCATCTTCTGTTTGCTCTGTTGTGTTAATACATCACTTATTGCCGGTGCACACTCTAAAAGCTGCATTTTTTTCAAAACTAGAATGTTCCTAGAATTAAATAAGCAAAATCGCCTCACGCTAAAACACCCCGATTAAAGTATAGCATCTAGGGCTACCATTCCCATTTTCATCTTATCTCTGATCTCGTACTTTTTATTCATTGATATTTTTAATTATTTTTATTTTTTGTTGAAAGCAAGCCCCAAAAGGAATCAATTGATTGAAACATCAATCCTACATTTCCGATTAATATGAATAATGGATCATGAGATGAATAATGGAACGGTTCCCCTATGTGGTAATGCTTTCCAAAAGTGTGCTGATTTTTGATAATAAACTATTTCAGCTTTTTCAATCGATTCTATATGATCAACTGCAGCATTTCTACTATTTGCAAATACTGTACTTGACCATTGATCACCATCTCAGAACTATAATGTTCATCGATAAGAAGTACTAGAGGATTATCAGAAGCACTTTTGGGCTGCATTTCCACTGATCTGGCAACACTTGTGTGCTTCCTTCTAAAATGGTAAAGAACCAGACCAGCCCTGGGACCTGGTAGTTGAAGTTTAACTACCTCAAGGTTTTGTCAGTGCCAAGGGAACGCAGAAAACTGCATGTTTCTTTCAATTTATATTAAGTAAAAGTGTTTTGTGTGGCCGCATAGCATAGTTGGTAAACGCGTCAGCTTTTTAATTTCGGAGATCGAGGATTTTATTTCCAGTACAGTCCAACGTTTTTTCGAATGGAAAATTTGTTCGAAAAGCGTATCATTATGCATGCTACACACTTAAACGATAGGATTCTTGAAATGGTATAGGAAGCCTTCTCTTAAGAACTGTAGATGTGTTTCTAAGAGCACTAGTTTAAGGCCTCCCCAAACTGCAGCGTTTTTTTTTTTGCCGCTGCCGCAGCGAAATCGCGGTGAAAAAATCGCCGCAATGAGATTACATGGCGGCTTATGAGAGCGCACAAACCGACGCGATTAAAAAACGCATCGCGTCGGTTTGGGCGCTCTCATAAGCCGCCATCTAATCTCATTGCGGCGATTTTTTCACCGCGATTTCGCTGCGGCAGCGGCAAAAAAAACGCTGCATTTTGGGGAAGCCTTTAAGCGGAAGCTGAAGCCCCGTTCGGCGTAAAAAGTAGTAGTAGTAGCAGTGGAAGTTGAAGAATAACAATAAAAGTCAAAGCACCAATAGTTGCGATACGTTCAAAGTGAGTCTTCATACACAATTAGTAGATCAGTAAAGGTTCTTACGCATCGCAAATATTTGAACATTTAACCTAAGACTAGTAGTTTTCCACGAATGACTTATATAATCTACACCCTCGACAAGCACCATACCCATAGTAATGAAGGAACCGATTTTTTTTTTTTTTTCTCTTTGTTCCTAATGGTGATTCACGTTCATGCGTAGATGAGTCCTTACTGAAGCCTGTCCACGTTAAATTTCGGAAACTTTTCTATAAGCGCAGTTTTTTTAAATTATTTCACGAATCGCTGAAACGTTTCAACTAAATGACAGCTTCTTCAATTTATTTCATGGTACAACATGTTTACATTATTGTTACATTATTGGAAGTGCATAAACTCATTCCGTACGAACGGCAGCAAAATCTTACGTGGTCGGTACGCGATCTTGCCAAGAAACTAAAGCTATCAAAAAGTACCATATTTAGTATAGGCAAATTATTTGACCAACACTTGAATTTGGATCGGAAGGTTGGAAGCGGAACAAACCGAAAAGTATGCTCCCACCAGATGAGCAAGAAGGTAGTAGCCATTATTGAGAAAAATCCCAACCTTTCTGTGCAGAATTCGGCTCGCAAAGTTGTAAAATCAAAATGATATAGGCAGAAAGTAAACTAGCATGAAATAAAGGCGATCAAAGTGAAAAATGTGTCCAACCGTGATTAAAAGCAACATTTCACTGTCGTGCTAAGGAGCTTTAAAACAAGTTTATGGAAAAAATGTCTTATGCCATAATGGACGACGAATCATATGTGCTCGAAGACTTTCAACAGCTTCTGGGTCTGCCTTTTTATATAGCAATGCAACGACACACCGTTGCTGAGTATTTCCGGACAAAGAAGGTGTCTAAATGCTCCAAAAAGTATTTGGTTTGGAAGCTCATATGAATTTGTGTTCGAGAATTCAAAAGGTTCGTCACTATCGGCACTATCAACAAGAGAAGACTATCTGCAAAAGCGGTTGCTACCATTTATAAGAAGCCATGACTCTCTAGCTCACTTTTGGCCTGATTTGACCACTTGCCACTATGCAAAATCCATCCTGAGATGATATTAGGCACAAGAGGTCAAATGCTTACCAAAAATATCCAATTCGCCCAACTGTCCAGAACTACACCCGATAGAAAAATACTGGGCTCTTGTTAAGTGGAACTAGTTTTGAAACTAGTAAGGAAGCAAGTGGGATCGACGTTTTCAAGAGAAGATGGATAACCGCCACCGCTAGCGTATCTTAGGGTGCTATACGGAATCTGGCGGGTACACAACAGAAAGTTCGAAAATTCTACAGAAAGAAGGATTCACATCTCAATCAGTTGTTTTACTACGTATTTATAACTCTATTATACTGAAATAAACAATCGGTTTTGTAGAATTATGTCTAGATTTTTATTGCTGCCATAATCTTAGTGGCCGAAATTATGGCATTATGCCAGATGAATCCGTCACATCAATAGGCGTGATTCGTCCGTGCCTTGATCTACCCCGCAATGGGATGTTAGGCAATGATAACGTCCTTTGTTCGAGTACTACTTTACCCATGGCCCTTTCGCTCAATTTTCAATACTTCTATTCTATTTCCAACCTACCTACACTGACGGAGCTTTCAACACTTTTCTCTTCACATCTTTTTTTCTAGAAAAAATGACTGTCTTCTCTTGGTGCCTCTGGGGGGTGGGGAAAACATCTCCTTCTTCTTTATATTCGTTACTCCCCGCGGGGGGGAAAAAAAAAAAAAAATTATATTTTTTTGTTTGTTGGGGTTACGTTTACAAGTTTAGTAAGACGTTTTTCCTAAGGAGTGTATCGAAAAATAAGCTATCCACAAACTTTCTTTCAAATTTTGTTGAAAGCCGATATTTTATTCATACAAAAAATTGATCCTTTATTGTACGAGGTTAAACTTGAACATAATGAAGACCGGATGAAATTTAAGTTATTCCTTCACGAATTTTCGAACTTTGGATCGAATGCTCTTCATCAAGTTCCGGACAAGTGTTGCATCGCATTTTTTGGACGCTTGAGCCCAAATTTTTTTGAACTCCTGCATGTTCCCAGCTGCCTTACCAGTCTTTTTGAAGACCCTCTTCACGATTGCCCAGTAACGTTCGATGGGTCGAAGCTGAGGGCAATTTGGTGGATTGATATTTTTCTCAACGAAATCTATACCCTTTTCCGCAAGCCAATTGAGAGTGGTTTTGGCATAGTGAGCCGACGCTAAATCCGGCCAAAACAGTGGAGGTGTACTATGCTTTTTATATAAAGGCAACAATCTCTTCTGGAGACACTCAGATTGATAGATTTCCGCATTTATAGTTCCGGTAGTGTAAAACATGGTTGACTTCTATCCACAGGAACATATTGCTTGCCATACCAGTACCTTTCGACCAAATTTCTCCACTTTAATCGACCTTTCGACGGCAGTAAAGTATTGTGGACCTGGAAGGGTTTTTGAGTCCTCCTTTACATAGGTCTCATCGTCCATCAAAACGCATGCATCCGGACGCTGCAAAATACGCGAATACAATTTCCGGGCCCTTGTTGCTGCTCGCTTCTTCTGTTCTGCACTTTGTTTCGAGATTTTCTGCTTCTTGTAGGTCTTCAGGTGGTTTCGCCTCTTGATACGCTGGATCATTCCGACACTCGTTCCTGCTTTTTTGGCCAAATCACGTATTGACATTGATTTGTTTTTCATGATTAGAGATACCACTTTCTGCTCCAGTTTCGGGTTGGAAGAACCGGGTTTTCTGCCTCTTCCTGGTAGCTCATCCAAAGAATAGTGTTCCTCAAACTTATTAATGATGGTTTTAACACTTGCATGATGAATTCCAAACCGCTTCGCCAATTTTCGCATAGTAATACCCTTCTCACTTAGCCATGTGTCCAGAACCTTAATTTTCACTTCCTTTTCAATACGCGACATTTTGAAAACGCAGAATTTGAACCGCACAAACAAGTAAACAAAAGAAAGCTGACAGTCAAACGCACAGCATGCAGTGTTCAGAGCATAAAAAACCATCACAAATACATGCGTACAACGCAAATGTATGTGGATAGCTTATATTCGATACACTCCTTATCTTTGTAATTTATTCAGTCTTTTGTAGTTTAGTTCGTTGATGTGTCATTTATGCGCTCCGAGAGTCTTTTGAAGCAGTTTTCTCGAATCATAAATAAGTTGTCATTATATCATCAAGATATTTGAATTCTACCAGTTGTAGTGATGTCTGATGTTAAAAGAATTAGTAGTTTCAACAATATAATTTGTATGGTTTACTGATGGAACTCATGAGATATTAGTTGCATTTAAAAGAGTTTGGGAGGTCTTTGCGTCCTCCTAAGATCATTCGCTAGTTGACCATCTGATCCGTTGTTGATCGGCCTTCACGAAAACCAGCCTGGTATTTGCCGACAAAGGATTCCTCAAGCGGTCTCAGTCTGTTAAACAGGATGCGTGACAGAATTTTGCACGCCGAATTCTGCAGAGTAATCCCTCTATAATTGGTCTGTGCCCTTTCTTGTAGGTTGGGCGTATGATGCCATCCAACCAACCGGTAGGCATTTCTTCGTCATCCCATACCTGCAAAAGTACTCGATGGATCGATTGGTGAAGCTGCTCACTTCCGTGCCAGAGAAGCTCGACACATATACTTTTGTAGAAATCCGTATGATTTTTGTATGAATTCATATAATCGGTATAAAGGAGGGACCATCCCCAAGCAACACACAGGTTTTATAATGGTTGAAAATACTTTTATATGACAAGATTTGGTTATATAGAAGCTTACTCAACAACAAAATCATGAAGATGTGTAACTCGGGTCAGGACACCCGATTGAAGTGAATTGGATGGAGAGAACGGGAATGCCAACTCCCCATTGCTAACAGTTTGTGAAGAGAGGGCGGGCTCTTCTTCCCGCTCATTGGGGCATCATCATGTTAGATAGCTCGCACTTTTGACCAATTGTTTAATCTTGTTGTTAAATGGAGATTCTTCATATCCCTGTGGATACGTATAACTGGTGTTGCCTATCGATCCACCGAACTGTTTTTGGTCCTGCAAACAATGACATGATAAGGATAATCTGTGTCTATTAAAGCTTGATCAAGTCTTAAAAGAGGAGAGTCCATTGCTGTCGGACTAAGGGTCCGTGCTACAATAGGTGGTGGCCTATATCATACATCATACATCATATGATACAATGAGTGGTAGTACAGATCTAAAATCATAATGGTTGAATTTGTCGTCACGATTTGGAGCCACTTTCTCATTCTAAGTCGGAAGCCCGACTCGTTTTTCTGCGCGATGCACGGTTGTAGATGACACTCCCAGCTTATTGGCGATATCTGTTTCGGAGAGATGGGGTTTTGTTGCTGGTCACTCTTTTTGTCATCGTTGTAGCTTCTGAAACTCTATTTCAATCGGATGCAGGCTTCCTGGCTTAAGATAAACTTCCCCGAATACCTTTATTACATTGATGATAGTTGTCTTGACCACTTGTAACTATTTCGGTTACTCGGTGAGTGAGTAGTTCAGATTCTCGAGATGTACGAGCAAACATGTGATGCTCCTCTTGCTTGAGCGCTACATTGATAACTAATGAGCAAATCAGTGGCCACATTTCAAAAGTTTGAATCTGCTTTCACAAACAATGGATTTCTACGTTTTTCTCGTACAATAGTCACATATCCAAATGACCCACACTGTGCCCTTATCATGAATTACTCAAGATTTTCACCTCAACATAAGATTATTTCGATTCTTGATGAATTTTAATTTCATAGAAAGTCGATGTATTATTTCTTCTTATTTTTCTTTCCCTTTTTCTATAATTTCTTTCACCGTTAGGCTGGTTCGCGATCGGAGGAAGGCACCCTATAATTCGCACTCATTAACACATGAGCTGGGACCAACGATTTTACTTCTTCTCTAAAGCATGACGCAACCATAAATCCCCATGACCTCGGCTGCGACTGAAAACGCACCTTAATATATTCAACAATTCTATTCAATTTGTTAAATAACCAGTTGCACATAGTATATTGTAATAAAATAATCTCGATATAATATTTTGATTAACAGGTTTTTTTTATGTTAATTGGATATAAAGGATATATATAGGATTTACTTTATATCGAATCAAAAAAAGTGACACAAGTATTTTTTACGAAATAACTTTTTAATTGGAAAACCTAATAACAACTCCAATATGTAAATAACAAAATTAGAGGTCGAACAATAAAATCTTCATTTGATATAAGATAATTCCATGTAGGATAGCTTTCCGAAATTGAAAAATTATCTTGTATCGAAGTATCCCTGAATGTGGATCCTACGTTCCAAGTGGAATGCACACTAGATGGCATGAACCTTCTACATATTATGTCAAAATTTCAACTGTTCCCAATTCAATATCTCCCCTTTAAAAGTTTGAATCAAATGTTGTATGCATCGAGTCATCACCGTGCATCTCCCTCAGCGAACAGATAGAAACGTGTCTCCAATTAATCAATTCAACATGTGATACAGCGCAGTGTTCTCCTACATCAGCATCTAATTTCAAAACGGCATCTCCGACAACAAATTTATGTTGTTAGTTCCTTTTCCACACCCCACCACAAGTGTAATAAATCAATTCTGTAAAGCCCATCGTCACTCAATCGCACCAGAATTCCGAATGTTGACAACCAAAGCACGTGTATCCGAACACTGATGGCCGAAGATTCGACAAACAGCAGGATGCAGTCTCCCAAAAAGCACTAGAAAATAATTCCTCAAATGTCTTTTCGGTGTTGTTTTTAAAATAAATGCTCAGAAGCCAAAACAAATCAACAACCATACTGTCGTCTAATTAAATATTCACCTTTCTATGTCGCCTGCCTGACTTCCACGTCGGTTTTCCGCGGTGTTCAGTTTTTCCTTCCGTCTCTATTTTTGTCAGTCACTTTTCGTTCCACCTTCTTCGGTCGTATTTCACCATGGAAAACTCTTTGTGATAGGCTGGATCACCCAATGCGGCATCTCTCGATGCAGATTCTGCATAGACTACTGAAACTCCCAAAGCAATTGAGAGATTCACAAAAACGTTCACTTTTCTTACGAAACGATTCACGAAACAATGGGAAAACAATTCAAAAAATTCAATTACATAGGACTAAATATTTTCCTGTCGAGTTGAAGCAGGGTTAACCCCCGCTCGCACCTGTAGATCACCGTTTCTGCACCACAACAAACCCGGTATTGTTAGGACTGAAAACCTTCACATTGAACTCGTCTACACATGCCAAATTATCCCAATAAAAACCTCACTAAGAACAGGGGAAGGAAACCTTAAAATTTACACTCACATTGATTTTTATATTCTTCAACCACATACAGATCGACCGCGGGTAGCGCACGTTCCGCAATAGCCACGTAGATTTGCGAGAAAATAATGGGTGAGCGAGGAAAAAAAGCTAAAATAAATTGCAGAAACACAAACCCTCGCAAACACACCGATATGTAGCAATTTTTTCCTCACGCAGTTCGTCTTCAAGTTCACTTTTATTTTCTTCTTAAGTTAGCGCACCAAGTTCAAAACCTCACGCCAACCACGAATGAACGCAGAATGAGCTCTTTCTCCTGTGGACCAGCATCCATTCAACAGAAATCGGCAAGTTTGAAGGTCCGCCGACGATCGTGCGATCCCCTGGTAGTGATGATCACAACTCTCTCACTTTTTTGTCTCCTCTCTTGCTCTCTTTCAGAAGCACCGCTACTCTCGAGACAACATAATGTTATTCTACTAGCGCATAAATTCTATCTTATAATATGACTTGTTGCCTCCGATCTTTACTCGCACCCGCTGACACCTGACAATTATAATTTTAAAACAGTCCTAACGATTTGTTTACTTTCCTCTATTCTTCTTGCCGGGTTTCGGTTTGTTGGCACAGCTTTCCTTATTTCCACATTAACACTTGGTTGTTATTGCACCGTAAATAAACATGATAACACAAAAGTTCACTTTATGCTTTCGGCAGGTCTTGCAGCAACCGTACCGCTTGTTGTGGCAACCAGCCTGTTAGGGTGGAGTGCTTTGCGAGTTCCGCTCTGTTTACGTGCGGACTGTGAACGTGCCCCGCTGAGGTTGAGAAACTCACACGCGGTTCAATTTGTTCTCCCACTGCCGCGGAGAAGAGTACCCTCTCCGGCTGTGGCTCTCAACAACTCTCAGCAGAACCGGTAATCACGGCAACAGTTCCGTAGACTATACGGGGGAGAGTCGAACATCATCAGCAAGCAACAGCAGCAGCATAACACAGAGAAGCAACGACGATGGCAGCATGAAAATTCAACTTTTCCCTGAGAAGGCTTTCGATTGACTGAACGGGTGGTGGCTGTTTTTGTTGATTCAAACTGGAGCTGACGATGGTACGATGTTGGATGCAAGAGAACGTAAGTTCTGGGTATATTCTGCACCTGGGCAGTGACGATTGCAGGATTTGGAACCGCTGGGTTTGGGTAACTGTTCGACAAATGACTTTAAAATAATAAAACAAATCGGAACTACAACGAGATGTAAAACAAACGAGGATATAAGTGAACGGAACTGTAACCTATAAAAACCCGTAATTATACTTGTTTCATTTGACTATTGTGTAATAGAAACAACATGATTAGTTATTTTAGACCTACTTTTTTGCGGAATTACAGTATGCATGTTTGTTTTATATCAAAGACGCATATTTTAGAATTTGTGCTTGTGAAAACTCGAAGAAAGGCGGATCAAACCCAAGTGGAAGATATATTTGGATTCTGTAAACATTCACCTACACGAGAGTAAGCTTGCACCTTGAAATAAGGTACAATGCACATTACGGTGACTAGAACAATGAATGCTCCGAGCTGCTTGATATTCATGCCACATTGGGGCGCTGTTCCAAATTAGTCTTAAGTTACAAATACGATAGAGCGCTTCTTCGTCCTAGTCGCTAATTTCCGTTCTATCTTACGGAAAACTTTCACAATATGAATTGATCTGCCATGCACAAGTCATTCTACCGTTTATTTCGATGCGTCAAATCATTGAGCGCATTTAAAGGATTTCTACGCGCATTATTCTTTAAGGACATACACAACCGAGTCCCTCTCACTTCTAGTTTTGCTGAGCACAAATCTCAAAAACTATTAAGGCTTCATGCATGATATTTTTAGCAAATGTTTGCTCCTTTGGAGCATCCTTTGATTAGCAATTTGAACCCTCTCTGTTTCTATATATCTGTGGTTTTTAGATTCAAAAACTTGAAGTGAAAATTATTCTAAACCTGGAATTTATATTGGGAAAAGACTCGGTAAGAGAATTCCAAGCGTTGCAAGGTACAGGAATGAAAATAAAACACGTAGGACAAAAAAGGGTGCAACAAATGGTGATCAAATTTTCAAATAATTAATTTCTTGTCAAATATTAATTTCTTCTTCTCATGGTACGTATGGAATCGCGAATAAACTCGGAAGTCATTTGTCATTGAGTTGCTCCCGTGTTTATTAAAATTCGAATATGAGAGGAACGATGTGCCAGATTCGAGAATAGTTTAAACTGGGCTGTTGTCTGACATTCTTACGATATGCTCAGCCCACCGTAGTCGACCAATTCTAGCACTGTGAACGATGGGAGGTTCTCCCGCTACTGATGCAATTCGTAATTCATTCGTCACCAGGCTGCATCTTCTATCTATTTGCCACCGTTGACCGTATGCTAAACTTCCCGTTTTAAGACACCAAGCGCACGTCGGTCCTTCACGAGCATTGTCCATATTCCGTGGCCGTAGGGGACTACCGGTCTAAATAATGTCTAGTAGATTATCAACTTTATAGTTTGGTGAATTTTAGGGAAAGTAAAGGGTGTACCGTTTAAAATCCGCACACACAATATTTATTTATTCTCAAAATTTGAGTTTTTATCCGATTATCACCAACTTTTCAGGGAGTAAAATAAACAATTAAAGTTAGTCTTGGCATCAATCAATAAATTTATTTCGCCTTTATATCGGAATGCGCAAACCTTGGCCTTAACCCCAGCCATAAGGTTCTGCACGACCTTAGAATCGACAGTTTTTTGCATATTAACCCATGCTTTCTTCCCATTTCTTCTACATTCTTAACCACTTTAAGTCGTTTTAGAAGGTATTCCTTCATAATGGCTCAGTATTTTTCTATTGAGCGCAGTTCCAGAGTGTTTGGAGGACTCGCCTTATACCACTCTAACACGTCTCTAACATGATGCCAAATGCGGCCAAAAGATCGTCGGACCGTCGTGAGCCAACAGGAGACGGAGAAGCAGCTTCTGGAGACACTTCGCTTTCCGCACCAGTTGTATTTAATAAATGCTTAGGGAAAAGAATTAGAGAATCAATATCACTCAATAGCAAAGTTTGCATTGAAAAATTGTAATCATGGTAGTTTTTCATAAAATCAAATACACTAAGGCATTTTTTACACGGTTTGTTTACAAACGCAAAACACGGTACTTTTCGCAAGTTTAAGTTTCTTGGCAAGATCGCGTACCGATAAATTTGGATTTAGCTGCCGTTCGTACAAAATGCGTTTGTGCACTTCCACTTGATTCGACGCGTGGACAGGCTTAAGCAGTTATCTATGGATTTAGTGAGTATCCGATTGCAGTCTACGGGGATGGTTTGATTCTTATTTCGTCGCCTAGGTCTTTGTCGATTGTTCTGGTTCATATATACCTCTGTATTATTTGTAACTTTTGATTTTTAAGGGCGGCTTGTTGGGCCTTCCCCAACCTTCCGTTTCGCCCGAGGACCATAGTGCGCAGCACTGTTTAGAGATCCACGCTGGCACAAAGACGAGGATCAGCAGCTCCTTACATGGAGAATATACGTTGTTTTGAGCCGCCTCTGACATGGGGAACATACGCTTAGGTAGAATCCAGCCATGGAAGTGGGCAGTTCCCCTTCCCTGTCAGCATATGACCAAGGTCCCACCGGAGTTGGTAACCTGATCTTTCCTATAGTTACTCATACCCCAGTTAGCACCATGGGGATAGGAGTTACTGGAAAAGAGGCTAGGGATCACAGTAGGATCTATTTTATACTTGCAGGTACGTGAAGTACCAATGCACCGTGGTCCAGAAGGCGAATTTAGCTGGAATGATACGTTTTCAGCCTAGGTTTGATGTTTTGGAGCAAAGTTGGCTTCTACAAAGTAATTTTTAATAATAAGGCCCTTTTTTTGGTTTGAATGAAAACAAGGGTGGTCCTTGTTTTCAGAGAAATCGAAAATCTACCTTTTTTATTTGCAGAAATAAAGGCATATATTCTTCAAAAAAGTTGTAGATGAAAAATTTTAAGGTAACTTTGGTTGAGCAAATTTTTCTATAGCTTTTGAAATGACCGAGTAAGAGCAATTTTTCCTACGTAGCTTAGGGTGTCCCTATAAAAATCAGTTATTTTGCTCTATTTTTTTTATTTGATATTTTTCTGGAAAGCTGTTATCCCATTAATTCTAGAATAGTAAAAGATATAATTTTTGATGTACTGAAATCGTTGCTATCGTATGTCAAACTAAAGTTATTATAGTTTTTGTAAAAAAATAGGACTTTTTCAAATGTTGATCTCTCTGATTGAGGCAGACGATAAATATTTCTTAAGTGCATTTGAAAGTTTTTATTTAATTGCAAATTGTATTTGAAAACTGGAGATAGGTTATTTTTTTTAAATTGAGTAAAACACATTTGAATAGGGCGTAATTTTATGAGAAAACCGTAAAAAAAACGGTAAGAGATATCGGCAAGGTTTATAAGTCTGAAGTTAAATCTTTTTAAGTTCTAAAAACCATTTGGAAACAGCTTTGTTGGTAAATTTGAAATAAAAGAGTAAATAAGAGCAAAAAAACGTGTTTTTTTTTGTAGGCACACCCTAAGTTATTTAAGGAAAACTGTCCTGATGAAGGTCTCTACTTCTGATATTATTTATGAGTAATTTAACTTTTGGATTTTTTTGCTGTTTGATCATAGTAGCGATTTCGTAGTTAGTGTTTGGATAGGGGTCCTCCCTTAGCTCAGTCGGTAAAGGCGCGGCTACAAAGCAACACCATGCTGGAGGTGGCTGGGTTCGAATCCCGGTCTGGTCTAGGAATTTTTCGTTAAGGAAAATTTCTCGACTCCCTGGGCATAGCGTATGATTGTACTTGCCACACAATCATACTATTGCAAAAATGGCACTTGGCATCGAAAGCTCTCAATTAATAACTGTGGCAGTGCATTTAGAACACTAAGATGAGAGCAAGCAATAAGCTAATTGTGAAATCAATAAGCTTGAAATGTTAAAGAAGAAGAACACTTGTTGAGATAAGTTTAATAAGCCATTTGGAAGTTTGAATTACGAAAAGTTACAAAACTCATTTTATAAAGTCAAGTCTGAAACTTTCGAGGAATATAGATGTTATGTTGGTCTATAAGCACTAAATTGGGTCTATTTATGGATGCAACTTCGTTGCACTCGATAAATTTATTATTAATAGCAGGCTTCGAACATTTTTTTTCATCTGATTTTCTAATTTAAGGCATTGCCAGTTGTATTCGCTTTACCTTACACCAAATTTTTCAAAACAAAATAAAGTAAGACTGCTTTTAAACACCTAAGTAATTTTCATATATGATTTATCGGCCATTTGATAATGAAAACATTATAATTCAATCTACATATATTTGGTTTATTTGGTTTGTGTTTGGATAAGCTATTTGAAAAATATACAATCGAAACTCAGACATTTTTATTGAAATGTTCACCAATATTTTTTTTTTTCATACAACAGGCCATAGTTGGGAATACAGAAACAAAATGTGTCCCTAACATTGGGTCTACGGGTTTCTTGTTAAATCATTGTTATTTTACCTATATGCATAGTTAGTTTATAACATGTGACTATTTTCTATCTATCTTGGCTGCATTACTTGGTTTATAGGTTCAATTAAGCCAAATCATTCGAAGATCGTGTACACTCAGTAGCAAAAAAAAGCCGAGCAAAATTTTGCTTCCAAAAAACGCCATGTTCAACCTTCTGTAATTTAGTCAATTATCAATATTTTTGGCTGAAAATTGGAAAAACATTATAACCAATGTGTAGACCATATGTGATCAAAATACCAATTTCAAAAATCCATATTTCTGTGAACAATTTAGGTGGCATATTAAAAATTTCACCATAGCCTAAAAAAATATAATATATATAAACAAAATTACGTGGACAAAACTTTAACTGTTTCCATCAAGGGGTTGGGTCTATAGCTGGCGTCAAAGTTGTCGCACCAACATGAGTATATCTCTTTTTCACCCGATATTGACCATGCTGAAATATCGGTGCAAAAAAAAAAAGCCGACTCGAATTCTACTAATAATACTGTATAATACTGCAAACGTAGTTTTCACAAACCAATTCATACTGTTTGCCATATTTTTAAGTTTTTCGTGGGTTACACTGGGTTATTTGGGATATTTCACGCGTAACAAATCAACTTTGACGCCATCTGTAGTCCTAAGCACTAGATTTAAACAGTTCAAATTTTTTCAACATCATTTCCTATATTTTTTTAGGCTATGATGAAATTTTGAGTATGCTATCTAAATTTCTCACAGAAGTACGGATTTATGTCCAAAAACGAAATTGATATGTCCAAAACTTTTTTCACATATGTTATGAGAACTTCAAATTTATAAACCTTATCAACATGAAATTTTGATCATATAAGGTTTAGACATTGGTTGTATTGTTTTTAAGTTTTCAGCCAAAAATATTGATCATTGACAAAGTTGCAGAAGGTTGAACATGGCGTTTTTTGGAAGCAAAATTTTGCTCGACTTTTTTTTGCTACTGAGTGTATATAATCAGTTCATCCTAACCAGTGAATTCATGGAGGCATAAAAGTTACGAAAATCGTAAAAATACGCGAAAGTGAACAACTATAAATAGATTAAAAATTCTTCAATTGCTTTCAAATAAATCGGTCATCTTGGTAGCAACATGATTTTGTTGATTATCACCGAATTAATGGCACATAGGCCGAATGAAGGAGCTAGGCCAACACTACATCCCGTTACCCTATAAAGTATTTCTTCTTCTTAGCAGTACCGTAATTTCTGTAGCGAGTGTTTTTCCAGTTCGCAAGTTAGGATTCTGGATTTTTTTATACTATTTGAGAACTTTTTATGACCACACCAATGCAAGAATATGAATATATGCAGGTATTTAAAAAGCTCAATAATACTCTCTGTCCAGTCGAGAACATTTCCAACTTTATGGATCTCCTCGACTAGCTCGGACATCTTTCTCTTAACCTCCAGCTTGATAGTACCAATTCGAAACCAACTGAATAAAATTGAGGCTCAATAGAAAAATAATCCAATCACTATTTAGTATAAATATTTAATGAATCAAATTCTGCGCCTATTGCAGTCACATAGAGAAGGGTGATTTTGTTAAATTAATGAAAGGAAATTTATCTGAAATAAAATGACTTTCTTGCGAAATTATTTAAATATTTTAAATTAGGTCACTCAAAACGCTCCCCTCTGAACTGCAAAGGATATTCGTTGAAACATCCAATATCATATTTTGAAACAAGTAAGGTAAAAAATCACTTCCAATGAATTCAATATTATAAAATCCAAATTAATTCACTGATGGTAGCCTAAACATCCATAAAATATAATCAATTTTCTAGTCCATGGTACTTTTATGAATTTATATCTAATTCTGAAACTGTCTACTTTCCATGGTATACCCAGAATCTGCCTAAGTGTGGCCAATGATATCCTGGACACTCAATGCGCCTACTATGAACCTTCTTATTGAATTCCCATATGATTCTACACACTTAGATTTTTTTTACAGAAATCTGTAAAATTTTACCGAATTCTCAACAGCAGAACGTTCGGTAATCCGATTGAATGAATTTTGGTAAAACATTTCAAATTCCGGTAAAATTTTTACCGAAGTTCAGCTGTTGAAAATATGGTAAAAATTTTTCAGATTTCTGTAAAAAAATCTAAGTGTGTAGGTATTGATCGGATACTGCCTTCCATACAACAGATATAAAGATTCCAACGATATCTGGCTTAAATTTACATGAAAGAACCCATTAATTTCATGCCTTATCTAGCATTCCCTTTATGTGCATTAGATATAGCAGAAAGTTAAGGAGGGTTCAACCGCTCAGCGGAACTCGGATCTAAGGAACATGACCGAGAAATGACCGGATTTTGGTCCATTCAATCACCATTCAGCTTATTTGCCAATTCTCATACTAAAACTCACCTTACCAATCAGACCAAGGCCGGTGTGGTCTCTGCTGTACACAGAAGTTGTCTGAATTGTAATCGGTCCATGGCTGTACTTCGCCAGCCTCGCTGTCTGCGGAGGGTCCGCAGTTCGTCTTCAACTTGATCGATCCACCTTGCTCGGATCGCGCCTTTTCTTCTTGTACCCCGTGGGTTCGTTTTCGAGAACCATTTTCACAGGGCTGTCGTCCGACATTCTTACGACATGCCCAGCCCATCGTCCCCAGTCTACCGATTTTTGCGACGTGTACGATGGGAGGTTCTCCCAGCAACTGATGCAATTCGTGGTTCATTCGCCTCCTCCACGTTCTGCCTTCCATCTGCACTCCACCGTAGATCGTACGCAGCACCTTCCGTTCAAAGACACCAAGGGTTGGTCCTCCACTAGCACTGTTTCGTGGCCGTAGAGAAGTAAAGGGCGATACGGTCAAAATTTGGTCAATATCAACTTGACGTATTTCTTTCAATTTTGCATTCAAAAAACCTGAACACTCCTCATTTTGAAGGTGTGTGTGTGTAGAATGTTGCTCCTATTTTGATGTTGGAATTCACTCTTCAGTTGTCAAAATGCCGTCCAAGCAAGAAGAGCAGCGTATCAAAATTTTGCTCGCGCATCGCGAAAATCCGAGCTACTCGCACGCAAAGTTGGCAAAATCGCTAAAAGTTGCCAAATCAACCGTTGCAAATGTAATTAAAGTGTTTGGGGAACGTTTGTCGACAGCCAGGAAGTCTGGATCGGGGGGAAATCGAAAACCGGAAGCCGCTGAGACGACAAAGAGAGTTGCCGGTAGTTTCAAGCGAAACCCTAACCTATCTCTCCGAGATGCCGCAAATAAGCTGGGTGTATCGTCTACAACCGTGCATCGAGCCAAAAAACGAGCCGGACTATCGACTTACAAGAAGGTAGTGACTCCAAATCGCGATGATAAACAAAATACGACGGCCAAAGCGCGATCCCGGAGGCTGTACACGACGATGCTGACGAAGTTTGACTGCGTGGTAATGGACGACGAAACCTACGTCAAAGCCGACTACAAGCAGCTTCCGGGACAGGAGTTTTATACGGCAAAAAAAAAGGGGAAAGGTAGCAGATATTTTCAAGCACACGAAACTGTCAAAGTTCGCAAAGAAATATCTGGTTTGGCAAGCCATCTGTACCTGTGGCTTGAAAAGCAGCATTTTCATAGCTTCCGGGACTGTCAACCAAGAAATTTACGTGAAAGAGTGTTTGAATAAACGTTTGCTGCCTTTCCTGAAGAAACACGGTTGTTCCGTACTGTTTTGGCCGGATTTGGCATCTTGCCATTACGGTAAAAAGGCCATGGAGTGGTACGCCGCCAACAACGTGCAGGTGGTTCCCAAGGACAAGAACCCTCCCAACACGCCAGAGCTCCGCCCAATTGAGAAATACTGGGCTATTGTCAAGCGGAACCTAAAGAAGACCAAAAAAACTGATAAGGACGCGCAGCAGTTCAAGGCAAACTGGCTTTCTGCGGCGAAGAAGGTGGACAAGGTGGCTGTACAAAATCTGATGGCAGGGGTCAAGCGTAAGGCCCGGCAATTCGGATTTGGAATAGCGGAAGCCTAACTGAATATTTTTCCTGAATTTTATACTAATTGAACTTGAAAAAGAAATTTAATTTGATTTTTTAAATAAACGATTTCACCGATTTACACGCGTTTTCCCTTGACCAAATTTTGACCGTATCACCCTTTACAGGTATAATTAATGTCTTGTAGATGATCAACTTTGTAGTTCGGCGAACTTTATTCGATCTTAGCGTCCTTCGGAGTCCAAAGTAGGTACGATTACCAGCCATAATGTGCCTTTGTATTTCTCTGCGGGTGTTGTTATCGGCGGTCGCCAATGATCCCAGATACACGAGTTCGTCTACTACCTCGATTTCATCACCGTGAATCTGAACTGGTGGTAAAAGGCTAAAATTGTCTTCTTGTGAGCCTTTTCACTTCATGTATTTTGTTTTCAACGCATTAAACACAAGCCTTATCCTACCAGCTTCAGCCTTAAGTCTGATGTACGTTTCCGCCATCGTCTCAAAGTAACTTGCTACGATATCAACGTCATCGGCGAAGCCAAATAGTTGGACAGACTTCCTGAAGATTGTGCCACTCGTGTCTATTTCAGCTCTTCGAATCACACCCTCCAATGTAATGTTAAACAACAAACATGACAATTCATCACCTTGCCGTAACCCTCTTCGAGATTCGAAGGGACTCGAGAGTGTCCCTGATACTCGGACGACTCGCATACTATAAGGTAAAAAATGAAGTAATAAATTGTGGAGGTTTTGTGTTAGGGTATTTGAGAGCATTTATTTCAATTTTTAATTGATATCTTTATTATCGCCTTCAAAGTACTCGCCATTAGAGGCAACACACATATGCCAGCGCTTTATCCAATCATCCATACATTTTTTATAGGCCGATGAATGTATGGCTTTCAGTTCTTCCAGCGAATTCTTTTTTTATCGCATCAATCGATTCAAAACGCCTACCTCTGAGCGGAATTTTCAGTTTTGGGAAGAGAAAGAAGTCGCACGGGGCAAGGTCTGGTGAATATGGTGCTTGTTTGATGGTATTGGTGGAGTTCTTGGCCAAAAATTCACAAATAGTGAGCGCGGTGTGTGATGGAGCGTTATCGTGGTGTAAAATCCACGAATTATTGCGCCACAATTCTGGCCTCTTCTTTCGAATTGCCTCACGCAAACGTCTCATAACTTGTAAATAATACTCTTTGTTAACCGTTCGACCTTCTGGAAGGAATTCAGAATGGACGACACCGCGAAAATCAAAGAAAACGGTCAGTAAAACTTTAATTTTGGAGCGACTTTGTCGTGATTTTTTTGGTTTCGGCTCATCTTCGGCGCGCCATTCGACGATTGTTGACTTGTGAGCATATCAAATTCATATACCCACGTTTCATCACCAGTTATGATGCGTTCCATGAATGTGGATCGCTATCTGCGTTCGCAATCATCTGTTTAGCGACCTCAACTCGATGCTGTTTTTGCAAAAAATTCAGCTCTTTTGGAACAAGTCGTGCTTCAATGCGTTTCATGCCCAGAATTTCCGTCAAAATGTGTTCGGTCGATCCAAATGAGATATCAAGGAGTGCAGCTATCTCCCGAATGCTAATTGAGCGGTTTTCCATAACTAAATTCTTCACGGAAGCGATGTTTTCATCGGTAGTTGAGGTCGATGGTCGTCCAGAACGCGGCATGTCACTCACGCTTTCACGGCCTTCTTTAAAGTCTTTGTGCCAAACAAATGTACGATTTTGTGACATAGAGTCCTCACCAAAGGCTTTTTGCAACATTCTGAGCGTTTTGTTTTATTTCATTAGTCTATGAACATGAAACGTTAAACTATTGCATTGTCCAGAAACATTTTCTCGCTCTATAGGCAAACTTCCAAACAGATCTGTATACAGAGTTCCTCTCAGTTTTCTTCGCAAGTTCCATTTCACCTACCACCACGTCGAACCAGACGGCATCAGCCACCGTTCTCTAACTTCATCCAACTTCAATCCTACAATTTCCTTTACTCCTCGAACGGCCTCCAGTCAGAACCTGAATAAAATATGAATTCGAATTAGGCTAAAGTTCTGTTTGTCGTTCTGGCTCGTGGACGGCGGTGGTGGGTTGGGGGGAAGGTACCAGTTTCATCGTCCGTGCGTTGTCATCTTTCTGGAGAACATCCATCGGAGCAAAACGAACCAGACAATAGCTCACAGTCTTTCGATCCAAGCCCAGAACATAACGAACCATCGCATTGTTTCGAGAAGGTAGACTATAACCGTCATCACCATAACACCGTCAGGTTGGGCTTATTCTATGTCTTTTTGATTTGATGATCATTGTACCACCTTTGCTGCTGCTGGAATGCGCGTTATGCTCTGTGGATTCAAGTGCGAGAGTTAGAAATGGGAAAATGGCATCCCACCGTTGTTGACGAAGATGTTTGCCATACGATGGATCATTGCATTTATTGTTATGGCTCTCGGAGGGATCAATCCGGAGAAAATCGGAGAGCATAAACGCGCCGTACCCTTATTGCCGGTTTAATTCCATTTACGAGGGATTCATATTGATGATAGAAGAGACCATTTGTGTCGATGCTGTAGGTTCGGGAAAGTAAGGCTGTTGGCATGTGCATATGTTCGACGTTTTACGTTGCAATATGGATATGGAACGATGGTTTCCTATTTATACGGCACACGGGAGAGTTCATCAGGCATGAAATTCAGCACAGACTGTTGAACAGCATCGGTAGTATGAATTTAGAATGTTAATTTGGAACTATTTTGAACTGCAATTGTTTGACCAAGGACACTGGAATTGTTTAATGATTGATTAGTACATGATATATGAACTATACGGACACGATGCTTTCAATGATTTACTGCAAAGAGATACAATCGTGCCATTGTGATTTTTTCCAAAATGATAATGTTGATTCGATTAAAAGGTGAACACAACACATCACAAATAAGTTTCCAGAAATTATTGATAGAATTAATTAAACATTAGAAAAGGTGTGTTTCTTTTTTAAGAAACGATTTGTCAAACCTTTCATATGATATACGAATCAAAACATATTTTATTGATACAAAGAAACGCTTGTATTGTTGGCGTGTTCGTATTATACAGTTAATCAAGAACAAGATGTTCCTTTTCATCAGGTAAGGTGAATTCTTCAGTAATTGAGAGGCTGATGAATTGCAGTAATGAATCGTATGGACTTTGAGCTTGAGGGTGAGCTTAGATGAATTTGAATTAAGTAGCTGCTACTCCGTAATCGATCGAAACCAGCTAAATTGTACATATATTCAAGCGCATAGGGCCTGAGTTTGCAAACCACACAGATAGAAAGAAACATTTAACTTTCTGCTATATCTAATGCACATAAAGGGAATGCTAGATAAGGCATAAATGAATTGGTTCTTTCATGTAAATTTAAGCCAGATATTGTTGGAATCTTTATATCTGTTGTATGGAAGATTAAAAAAAATGTGAATACTGTATGAAAGATTTCAAACAATTCCGTTGTTTATGCTTGCTTTGGCTTGAAATTAGATGAGGGGAAATTTGGCGCGTCTGTTAAGATTTATTATTTTTTCCTGTGCGTGTTCTATGCATACACAGACGTTGCAACTCCGCAGAAGATATCTGGCAGCACTGCATAGCGCCAAGGTGAACACCGCCGTTATATTCAAATCGAGAATGAGAATAGTAGGATAGATTAGAATAGTAAACATAGTAAACGGTAAACATGAGATAGAATTAAAAGTAAACAAACGATGGATGTAGTAGTAGTGGTAGGAAAATTGGTAAACATAATCAAAATTCACCAACGCATTATTGTATAAGAATTGAAAAATTAAACTCAAATTTGTTTCACTGTGAAGATTAATTTAAAAGTTATAACGGAATTTTACGGTCGATCTGGCGAATTAAAATCGTTCCAAATCTGAATACCAGTAAAAAATAGAAATGAATTCAGTGGAGAGCAAGATAAATTTAAATACTAACTCTATATAATTTATCTGCTAGTTCGGTTAATTGTATCAGGTACGAGAAAGAATCTCCCAGTATTGACTATCTGGTTAGGCTTAGAGTGTAAGTAACAATAGTTCGATAACTAGATAAATATAATATGAACGGTCTTTCTAGCGCAACACAAACAATCTTTGAAGAAAATACCCGAAATTAGGGTAGTTGGTCCGAACTAGGCGAACAAGTTAAATACTTAGCAAAATCGTGAGTTCTCAAATGAATCAAATACCAGTGATAATCGAACTAAATTGGTTTCAATTTATAGTGAAAGCTGTTTGAAGAAAGGGAGTTGCCCAACACCCCCCCCCCCTCGTTTTGATTTTATTTCTCAAATTTTAATGTTTGCTTAAATTTTTAATTACTCATAATTATTTTTTGTCAGATTGCCACTTGGCCTCAGTGAAAAAGCCAAATAACGCAAAGCTGCCTCAATTTTGTGACAAGTTGTAGCAAAAAAGCGTAAAAAGTGGACATCCACGAGATGTTTTGCTAAACAGTAAAGACTAACAATTTATTACAAACTTTTCCCTTTAACCAATAACCCAACCTATAATTTTAAAATAATGTATCTAAAAAAAAAATCTCTTATCTTATAGTGTGAACTATTAGATAAGCATTGATTGCTTTTTTCCCCGCTTGCTGAGAGATGAAAAATGCTATTCTCAATTCAATTTTTAGTTCTTGGAATTAAAAAACTGAATATGTTAACCAATGCTTTAGCTTTTAGAAGCCAAATAATACACTGAAGTTTTTTACGCGGTTTTTTACGCGGTTTTTTACGCGGTTTTTTTACGCGGTCCGCGTAAAAAAAACCGCGTTATTTCAAAAAATGACGTAAAAAAACCGCGTTATTTCAAAAAACGACGAAAAAAAAGTCAAGGAAATAAAAAATTAGAGGTGGGTTATATTAGGGATACAACCGCAAGGTTAACGTAGGACCGCGTTGGTGTGTCCATTCTTATGAAATTTTCTACATACTGAGCCATTGCTTACGTTTGCCAGTTCAGGCTTAATGTAAAATCTCTGCCGAATTTACCACTCACGACTTAATGCCTCAAACAATCCAAAATGAACTATTTTTGATCATATGCAATGGTTGTTTAGGATACATCACAAATATTTCACTTAAACACGCTCTTTTATTGTAAAATTTAATTGGTCGTCCTGAAAAGGACGGTGGTTATGATACGCGTTAGAAACTAATTTATATTTTCAGCTTATTTGGCCAGCAGGATACCATCATGTGCTGTACTCAATACAGCATGGTAGTTTATTAAACTCTTCGTCGCAGTGAATGGCGGACGGCAAGATACTTGGGATGATTCTAGTAATCTAGTTGTCACAAACATCGTTTTCCGCTGGGAGGTGTCCAGCTCCGGTATGGTTTCGGAAGCGGATGCCACCCGCGTGGATTCTCGATTTTTACGACCCTTTGCCACGGCAATAGGTCGAGCGGGGAAACTTGCAAACCTTTGCAGCGCTTCTTTTTGGCTTGTAAATGAGCAAGCGCAAGCGATAATTTGCGAGCCAGACTCGCAATCGCGAGAAAATGGACGAGATAGAAAAAATCTTCGTAACAGGAGAGCGAAAAACACAACCGTACATGCCGCTCAATCGAACTTGAAAATCCCAATGAAATCATTTTGGTTCGAATCGTGTGCTTTATACTGGCGTTGATAGCATTGCCTACAGAGAAGAGAGGCACGAGAATGCAGTACGAAGCAAATTTCATAAGAGAGGACGGGCGTCAGTTATAAAACCAGACAGCAGATCAAAGCAAATTAAATTTGCAACTGAGAGGGGAGACTATGGCTGTATTAAACATGGAATGAGACATAATGAAATAAAAATAAGAAGACAATTTGAACCATTTGTCACCTGGTTTTTGAGCACCCGGAAAGGGAAAACCATATTTTCAACCGGTTCATATGCAGATTTGTATGGGAGCAAAAGTAGGTAATTTTTAAGAAAAAAGTTGAACCACTTAATAGCACTAATTAAAAATTTTATCAAAATTATTTGTTAGTTTTCCTGATCAAAAAGTGTATAAATGAAGTCATTCTGTTCAGTCAAACAAGAGTTATTAGCGTTTAAAAACCTTTCACTTTTGCGTAACGCTCTAATTTTTCAAAATTTTGAAATGACACTCGGTATAGAAAACAGAAACTTAGTCCTACGTTAAAATTATATTTCATATTCATATTGAAAGAACGTGAACACTGTTACTAATACAAACTACTTGGGAAAGTCTATTCTATTTCTCAAAATGGTGTTTCCTAAGCGGGCCCTCCACGTCCTATCTGTAATATACATGCTTGTCATGCTCGTCAGCCACTGTCAGCTTGAGATATCACCACCTCTCTGCGTTGGCATTTCCTCCAAATACTGTGCTACATAACTAGATTCAAGCGTCAGCCCAAGCCAGGTCCAAAGCCGGTATGGAATTAAAACTCAAAATTTCGTATGATTTTTTACAAAGACAGCAAACAATTTTTGTGGAATTAAAAAAAAAAGTACATATACTAGTAATAAACTGTAAACAACAATATATCTTGTTCTAAACAGTATTGTTCAGAGGCTAAATTGGGAAATGTACAATAAACACCAACAATCAAATTTTTTTCACGTCAATTGTGACTTGACTGTTTTTACGTTGTTTTTAAATAACGCGTTTTTTTTTTTGTGTCGTTTTTTGAAATAACGGACCGCGTAAAAAAAACCGCGTGGTAAAATATCTTTTCCAAATGAGGCTTTAGAGAGTTGCCGTTCTCAGTAAAGTTGTTGAGAATGTAAAATATAGTCACTTGACATTATCAAACTAGTTCCAAATTGCGCCGCAATCTAAATTTCCAAATCGTGCTCTAGGAAGGTGCTGTCTTTAGCAAAGATGCTAATTGTATATAATAAAAGCATTCAAAATAATCACGTTAGATCCAGATCGTACCTCAGAGATGGCGCTGCCATATTTGCGGCATAATTTAGAACTAATATGACAATGTCAAAAGACGACGAATGACATACTGAGAAAGTTACCGTAAGACTGCATTTCTCTAGCGCCTCATTTGGAAAAGATAGACTGCAGCGCCATCTCTGCGGCATGATTTGGAACAGATATGATAATATCAAAAACGACAAACAACAAACTGAGAAAGTAAGCCTAAGACGGCCTTTCTCTAGCGCCTCATTTGGAAAAGATAGACTGCAGTGCCATCCCTGCGGCATGATTTGGAACAGATATGATAATTTAAAAAGACGACGAATGACAAACTGAGAAACTTTGCCGAAGACGGCAAATCTTTAGCGCTTAGCTTAGAAAAGATGTACTGCAGCGCCATCTATGCGGAATGATTTGGAACTCATATGATAATGTCAATAGACGACGAATGACACACTGAGAGATTTTGCCCACTACGAAAACTCTCTATAACTACTCTGGACTGTTTTGCTCACACATTGAATTAACAACCTCTATCCATTTGTAGCAAATTCCCGGTGGCCAATGTTACTGAAACCATGTTTTTCCACCACCTATACATTTTTATGACCATATCCTTTCAATATGAATATGAAATGTAATTTTTATTTCCTTGACTTTTTTTACGTCGTTTTTTTACGTCGTTTTTTGAAATACCGCGGTTTTTTTACGTCGTTTTTTGAAATAACGCGGTTTTTTTTTATATCGTTTTTTGAAATAACGCGTGGTTTTTTTTTACGTGGTACCATTACCGACGTAAAAAAAAACTTCAGTGTACTAGATTAAGAAACATAGTTGATAGTATGAAAGTGTATCAACGGAAAATGTGATATTGGCCATACCGATCAATGTTACCCCGTTTTCCGGTACTGTAGTTTCGGATTATTGAAAATATCTGTTAATCATATCTTACAGTTTGATTCAGTGTTTTGAAATATTGTTTCCGTATCCAAGAGATTTTAACGGAGTACTTTGTTATGATGTTATCCGGCGTGACGAGATTCATCGTATCCGATTTTCAGACCAATCATTTGATAAGCGTATGAGAAAGCAGGAGAGCAAGCTAATCAGAGCGAGAAGCTGCAGTTTCTTTTACCATTCAAAGATTTTATCCGTTTCTATGAGCATGAGCAAGATAAAGAGCATGATTGGCCGCCCGAGGTTGTTACTCCACTACTGCCAGATCAGTTGTTATTACACAGAAAACCAACAGATGCTTGGGACTACAATACATCCTCAATGTGTAAAAACTGGTAATCTCAAACTAAGACAATGCCGGCACCGGCCTCACCCGAATGCAGGTCAAATAAGGAAAGGGTAGGAATGTGTTGATGTGATACTCGCTTTTTTGGAAGCCGAGACCACCTATGCACTTTTACGATAAATCACTGAGATGTTGGATAACTAGATTGAGTAGCAGCAGGGTTCGTTTTGGTAAACTATAATTCACGCTTCGTTTAGTAAAATATTCAAATGTTAGTACCGATCTCTGATTTGAACCGATTTATACCAACAGTAAGGATGCTGTTGGGGCCACTCACAAAGTGTGATGGTGGTTTTTGATTGAAAAAACAAGGTGATTTTTTATAATGCTGAAAATCCGATTTGAACCGAGTTAAACCAATAACAAGGATGCTATACGTAACAAAGTCACAAAAACAAGGTTAAATCAATCACTCACTCGTATCGCCGAATTATAGATGACCGAAACAATAAAGCATCGACACAACCTTTCACAGCCGATGCTCAAACCAAAATCTTTTTACGTAAACTTTCAATTTTTACTACTGTATCCTACAATCTATTTCACTTCTGTTACTTATATCTGTATCAATGAAGTTGAAGCTTCTTAAAAACAATCTTTGTTAATCTATTTAAATTTGTGTTTGAGAGATTTTGTAAAAAAAAAAATCCTTTGGTAATTTTTTTTTTTTTTTTTGTTTTTTTTTTTTTTTTTTTTTTTTTCTTGTTTTGGTTTTATTATAAGGGGGGGGGGTTTGTTTCTCAATTATTTGTTTATTTGTTTATTTGTTCATGGTCTTCGATAGATTCGTACAGACTGGTTTAACTTAGGTGTACTTAAGCTACGTTTTTAATCCTAATTTTAAAACTTTTTTTCGAGACATTAAAATCAAAAAGGTCACACATATCATTAAATGCTCTAAGGCAGGAACTGAGGGGATTGTTGAAGCCATAGCACGTTCTATGTCCGGGAACAGCAATGAGTGCCGAATACCGCAACTGACGCTGAGGAACGTTCAAAGGTATTCCTACGAGAAGGTTCGAGCAATCGATGTTATTTTTGATAACGTCAAAGACCACCAGCCGTTGTAACTTTAGTCGTCTTGCTGAGAGCAGCTCCAAATCGATTAGTTGACATCGTTCCGGATAGTCAGGAAGGAAAACAGGATCGTTCCATGGTAAATGTCGCAGAGCAAACCGAATGAAGGATTTCTGCACACGCTCAATTCGAATCACCTGAGACGTGTGGTATGGGGCCCAGATGGGAGCAGCGTATTCTAGAATACTGCGTACCAAAGCACAGAACAGAGCTTTAAGCGCATACACTGAGATGCATTGCGACGGATGAATCCCAGAATCGAGCTTTGGTAGTTATAGTTGAGATGTGTTAATTGAAACGAAGCTTGCAATCTATGATAACTCCCAAATCACGTATAGACTGTACACGAACTAGCGCATTAGCACCGATGGTGTACTGGTGATTGATCGGCGTATAACTGCGGCTAAATGTGATCACTTTGCATTTATTAATGTTCACGTTCATTCCGTTCTCGCTGCACCATCGCGAAAGGATATCGATGTCTGCTTGCAAGGCAATACAGTCCAAAATCGACTTGATGACACGGAAGGTTTTGAGGTCGTCGGCAAAGAGCAGCTTCCCAGATGATATTAGTTCGCACAAGTCGTTGATGAAAGGACGAAGATCAATGGTCCTAACACACTACCCTGTGGAACTCCAGATGGAACGTCGAATGTTATGGAATGTGCAGAGTTCACCTGTACAAAGGCTTTCCTACCGGTCAAGTATGGCTTTAACCAGTCGGATACCCAATCAGGGAAACCCATGTGCCTTATTTTTTCCACTGCAAATATATGCGGAACGGTATCGAACGCTTTTGAAAAATCGATGTATATCGAATGTATACCGAGTCCATTTAATTCCGGCATTCAATCTCTCCAAACAACACGTTTGTATAGCATAGTAAGTTCGTCGTTGACGAACGATGTGGAACAAATCCATGTTGGTAATCCGATAATATCGGATTTGCTGCTGCCAGTAAGATCTCGTGGATCAAAGATTCGAACAGCTTACCAATACAACAAAAATCGATATTCCGCGATAGTTTTCGACGTGGCGAAGGGTGTCTGATTTGTGGATAGGAATCATTTTTGCAGTTTTCCAAGCACTGGGGAATGTTTTGTCATCCAACGAGCGATTGAAAAGTATCGTCAATGGTGAGACTAACGAACCAGTGCAATTTTTCAGTAGAACAGGAGGTATACCATCTACTCCAGCTCTTTTCGATCCATCTATTTTTATTAGAGCTCTCGACACTTCGTCATGGGAAAAATGCCTAAACGGAAGGCGTACGTCGGTCGATGGCACATGACGGAAGCAACCAGGGATTGGTTGGGGCGATTCGGGTTTGTACACGCTTTGAAAGAAGCACGAGATTTTGCCCTTTGATCCTTCACGTACTTCCGGAATGCTGAGGGGTTTTGTTTCAAATCCGACTGTAGTTTTTGCATGTAACCTTGGTAGTTAGCTGCTACAAGCTCGTTATACGTCGTTTCCAAAAGGCGAAGTGATTCCCGGTTTTCGCTGCTTTTGTTGTGAAAGAACCGTATACGTGTTTTCCGCAGTCTGTTGCGCATATTTCTCAACTCGCTAGTCCACCAAGACTTCATGCTGGCTCCACTCATAGCACGGCGACGGTGAGGGACATTCAAGTGGAGTATTTCGAACAGCTTGACGTAAAACTGAGAAACGACGGTGTCAACAGTTTGGCTTTGAAGAAGTTGTTCCCAGTCGACCAATGAGAATTCCGTATTGAGAGAGACGAAACCGCAATGTCTAAAATCCAGATCAACAGTTTCCTTCCGCGAATTGGCTGGAACTTGTACACAACTATGCATATCGATTTGAAATTCAAACGGGGGATGGTGAGGGTCGATAGGTAAAAGCGGCGATATAGGGTGTAGTGATTCAAAATCGCCGGGACAGTTCGTAAAAGCCAGATCGAGCAGTCTGCCATTCGTGTTAGAGGTTGAGTTTAATTGCACCAGACCACAAGTGGCGATGGATTCGGTTAGTGCGAGTTCTTGTTCACTAGAGGCATTCGCTGGTAGATATCCATTCACGTCTTCATCGAAGGTCCACTGCAGTTGGGGAAGGTTGTAATCGCCGAGAAGTACGACGATATCGCTGGTGGACGAACGATCGGATACAGATTGAACAGCGGTAGAGTGGTTCGAATATGACACTGGATCGGAGTTCGGGCGAAGGTAAATGCCGAAAATATTCAGAGCCCTTTTAGGTAGCTTCACACACACAACTACTTGCTCTAGGTGACTGCAGTCGGATAGAACAACCTCGGAACAGTGCAACGTGGATTTTACTGCAATGAGTACCCCGCCGCCTCTTGTAAGGTTGCTTGTGGATTCACTACAATCACAACGAAATAACGAGTAATCCTATTTTAGTTCCGCATCGCCTATATCGAACCGGAGCCATGTTTCGGTGAGAACGATCACGTCGTAATCACAGTTCGACTATCCAAGCTTCAAATCTGATGTTTTCGTTCTGGTAATATACCGATAGAAAATGATGTCTTGACGGGGCACTGTTGCTATCACAACCATTAACAAACGAAGATGTGGAACTTGGTGCGGAGTTTACGGCGGTCGATACAGGACTGGTAGTCTGGGATGAAGTAGCAGCGACACTTGCTGTAGTACAGCTCGGAAAATCGACAATCGTGGCACTGCATGGCGAAAACGCATCAGGCAGAGTATTGGTTGATAATAGGAAGTACTTGCCTGGTAGTTGTGGTTAGAAGCCCACCTCCCCAACCCTAACAAGGCCGGGACGACTCGGATGACAGGACTCAGCAATAGGCACGACTGTTTCAGGTGGCTTGGGGGCTTCCATTATGCGATCTACATTGCGTCCCGGGATCATCATTCCGGTGGTGGGTTCGGTGGCATCGATGTGGAGGGGGCAACCATTGATGAAACCGCAATCGACTGTGTAGCTATCGACGGAATGACTGTTGGTGAACTGATGCTCCTCGACATTGGTTTCCGAAATTTTTGGGTGTCATAATCCTCGAACTCTCGGAACATAATGCCTTCCGGCCACGATGAAGGGTCAAGAGCTTGAGTTTTCAACCCAGGATCAAGGCCAATTTTGAAGGAAAAGAACGTTAAGTCCGAGACGTCTTTTCCTTTGCGGACTAGTTTGACTATGTCAGGATCTTCACTGAGATTGAGATTCGCCTTAAGCATCCCCAGAACTGATTCATTTGTCACGTCAGGACGAATTCGTGAGATGTAAAGCCAGAATCTGATCTGTTTGGAGTAAGTTGGGACTGATACGACATCTTGGTGCGTCGCTTTCGATCCGTACAGACATTTCTCCACGAAGCGAGGCTCTGCAACTTGCAAGCGGGGTCTTTTGAGAGGGCGCCTAGGCTCAAGCATTGGCCAGGTCGTAGGTGCAGAAGACAACGATGGACTGGAGGTGCCAGTTGTCAATTGTATGATTTCGTTACGCAATTCGGTAATAGCTCGGTAATCAAATGGAGTGGGATCGACTGGTTTGATGGCAATTGAACGAAGGTGAGAGTTTTCGAACAATACCGCGCACTTGTCACACATACAATAAAGGTTCTTACGATGGGATGTGAAGTATCCCAATAGTGCTCGAGACACTACGGAGCAGCCCATGTGAAACAAACCACCGCAAAATCCACGACAAGCGACATACTCAATGCCAACGATGGTAGCGTCACATTTCGTACAGTTATTTTCCATCCCGATGATAAGCGCAAAACCCGTTATTCTGAGTGCGAATGTAGTTTGGGTGAATAGTTTATGACGCTGACGGACAGATGGCGGAGAGCTGGGGTAATTGCTTATGTGTGATGAATTGTTTGTTTACGAAGATGGACACAAAGAATCCCTGCACTTGGCGAACAATTATCACTACTTTCTCACGGCAAAAACACAGCAAACAACGACATGGGAAGCAGTTTCTCACAATTAGGTGATAATAAACGACGATTACGATGAAAAAACACACGAAACGAGGATATTCAAAGGCAATTACACCCAATAAATTGTGGCAGCAGGGTAAATGCACCCTTCTTTTTGGGGGAATGCTCCTTAATTTTGGGAAAAATTCTTTGGGGGGGGTTTTCGGGGGTATGGGATCGGGGGGTGTTTTTTTTTTGTTGGGGGGGGGGGGGGGGTTTTTGGGGGGTGTTTTTTTTTTTTTGTGTTTTGTGGGGGGGGGTCTGGGGGGGGTGTTTTTTTTTTTTTTTTGTTGTTTTTTTTTTTTTTTGTGGGGTTTTTTTTTTTTGGGGGGGGGGTTTTTTTTTTTTTTTTTTTTTTTTTTTTTATTTAAAAAAAATAAACACAAAAAAAATTTAAATATTGAAAAAAAGAAGACACATAAAAAAAAACGGCGAGCGCGAAAGAAAAGAGATATACCTCCGTTTTTGTTATACCGGGGAAAAACATATGAAGAGTTTTTTTTTAAAGGGTGAATTTCCCCAAAAAGAAGGGTGCATTTGCCCTTTGCCATAAATTGTGATAAAAACAGGATCGAATTGAAACGCGTTTTGACAATAAGACTCACTAACACTATATGATATAGTGGACGGATTATTATAATTTGGGAAACTCAATGCAGACTTCTTCCAAATTTGGCAGATCGACAGGCAATCGGTGGAGACCCACCTGCCACCTCAAAGCAAGATGCTTAGATGCAGACCGGAAGCTTCGATGAGCTATCTCTCCCTCAAAGATCTTATCCGTTTCTATGGGAGAATAACGCGCCGAAATTTATGTGCGATGGTTCGACGCGTGTTTAGAAACAGAAGAATCTTCGTAACAAAATGGATTACCAGATAGACTACATACATAAGCACTCGGTTACTGTATTGCATGACAATGGCATAAAACAAGAATTAGTTAAATAAGTTCATCGGCAGGAAATTCATCAATCAAATACATACCACTATAAGTCGAAAACACTCACATGAACCAAGAAGAAAGTTACTATCAATGTCGATGTTCATTACTTTTCATTTTAAATTTGATTTCGAAAAAGTTGCTCTGCTGGTGAATTTAGTGCACATTGTGTGAATTACGCAAGGATTTTGTAAATTATTAGCGGTTTAAGGAAGTCCCTTGATTCATAGTTATTTAGCAGTACCATAAATGGCATTCGAAAGTGTTTCAAAAGTAAGTATAACAATTACCAGCATTTAATTACATGCGAACAAAACTATACGAATGTTTTTTATGCAGCTGCAATAACCACTAAAAAAAATAATGCAAAATGGTGGTTTTTCTCGAATTTGAACAACAATTTGAATGTAATTCAATGCAATGATACACCGTTTTGGTTTAATACTAATGTGGTTCGATTTTAAATCATGAGCAAAATCAAAGGTTTTGAAATCGTTGAATTTTTTAAGTCTAAAATTGTGTAATTCTCTCTCTCTCTCTCTCTCCCTCTATCTCTCTCTATCTCTCCCCATCTCTATAAAATGGTTTACCATTTTTTCCGGATTTTTGTGTAAAAAATCTTACATATTACGGGAAAACCAAAACGTCTTACTTAATAAATGTACGACCCTTTGTAGAGGAACAAAAATCTTGAGAGGCTTGACGAAATAAAGTCCGCTCAGTTAGGTGGCATGCTTTGAGCGGCTTGAAAATTAAATAAGGACTGTGGCGAAGTAAACTTGAAAAATTAAAACACAATAGCTTTGTAAGCGGTGAATTCCTGCACCCCTCGTCTATTGTGTTTACAAATCAATGTTTTCAAAAAAATTTCTGACATGTGATTTTTAAAAGTTTTGTTTGACAGTGGCGAATGAATCAATAACGCCGCAACATTATCGTTGCCAAATGGGAGGAAAACCCGGAGCACCCACGAAACGGTACTCTAAAGGCTTATGAACAACAAAAAAGGGCGAACATTTGTTTCCCTAGGACCTCGCAATGGTTCAAAGAGTCAAAAAACAAAGTGGAATGAAAACTGTACAAAAAGCAGAAGGCAGCAAAAACATCAGAAAAGCAGAGTGACATGATCAAGGCTCGTGCTCGAAAGTTTTATGATTTTCTCGGAAAAGCCATTTTCATCTAATTCTTGACGATGAAACATACTTTAATGCGGATTTTGCAACACTTCCTGGGCCGCAATACTACACAACACTAGAAACACTTGCAAAATACAAGACTACTATTAGCCTTGAACAGTTTGGAGGAAAGTATCTTGTTTGGCAGGCAATGTGTCAATGCGGAAGTCGGAATTCTTCCTTCATGACGAGCGTAACAATCAATAAGGATGTGTACATCAATAAACGCTTAAAAAAAGTTTACTTCCGTACATTTGAATGCACATTGAGAGAACATAATGGTGGCCAGATCTCAAAATCTCGAGTTACTACGGTAAGGATACGCTAGCTTTTATGAACTGTAATGAGATACAAATTTTGCCCAAAAATATGAATCCATAAAATGTTCCACATGGGTACGGGGCAATTATTAAAAAATTAAAAACATCAGTGACTTTCGCATGAAATGGAATTCTGTCAGTATTAATATCTCGGATAGTCCAATAGAGAATCTCAGAAACACCTCATGAGTGTTAAAGCAAATGAACTAAAAAAAACTGCAATATTCCTGAAGAAATGTCCAACCCTAAAATGACTTTAAAATGAATTTTACTGGTTTAATTCGTCACAGTCCTTAAATGGCATACAACAAGTTATTTCAATTGTTTTTTTTTTTTTAATTAATAGAGCTCATGTGTTTTTCCTACCTCCGAGGCACTGTTGCAAAAAAGGATTTCAATCTAATGAAACAGATGCTTTGCTAGAAATGTGTACAATTTTGAGTTTTATTATTCCAAAGTTGTCTGCACATCAACCACTTACCGCCGCATTGTGCTCCTTACAGCTGAAAAGACAATGGCCACTGCGACTGGAGCTATGAACATCATAATCAGTATTAAATATGTAAGGTTTTTCGCCGCATTCTTTCCCGACCGACTTTTCCGGACAGATATAACCTTTTTGGAATATGAATTTTTCATCATGATCCCCAAGCCTCGTCGCAAATCACACGTTATAGTAGATAGGTATTGTTCAAAAAACTCACATTCACATCGATCTCCAGCGGCAGTGCCGAGTCCATCTCCCAACAGGCTCGAAATCATTGGATTCACTCGTGAAACTTCCTGCATGACTGTTTTTTGCTGCTGTTCATCTCCGTTTTCGGCTCCGAACACCCAATAGTCAGTGTAATTTACATCTTGCTGTAAATGATGAAGCGGATCATTTTTCGTACAGAACTCTATCGTTAGGTATCGCCCGAGTTTGAACTGTACTCTGTATGGGTTAACCTCTAAGAACATGCATTTTTGCCCCACAGGTCTTTGGATTCGGAAAACTCGCTCCGGCTTGTCCATTTTACTTCGGGTTATATGATACGACAGCGTAGTTGAATTCTGACAGTGCATGTGGAGAATTGCAAAGGGGTTTACCTTCTCTTCGATTGAAATGTGACCAGTTGGTACGGGATGGATACATTCTAATATTACCCGGAAACAACCCGGGGCAACGGAGTTAGTTTCAAACAAATCGTGGTTTTCGAACATGTGAAATCTCTGCCAATGATAAGCCAGTGGAATGAAGGAATAATTTTTATCAGGAGTCACACACGTCAGGTTCCAATAAGCGGCAACGTCTGTTGAACAGAGCTCCTTTGGCCAGATGGTTGCCGGTTGAGTGATAGTTATGAGAAAAGCAGATAACACACCTTTTATTCGGCTCATGACTCTCCGATGACAGCTAACGTTGAAATGATACATGGATGGTCGAAACTATGTGCTGATGGTAATTAGAATGCAATTGTGGGAATTCTCACATCTGTTTGATAAATTAGGTAAAAAGGGTTGAATTCATATTTTACTTCTAACATGCAGGCTTGTTGAAGGTTGAGAAGCTTATTGTTGCACAGTAGGGCGCTAGTTCAATATCAGTACTGATGCATCGAAGAAATCCACTCGATGATAGTGAAATATGCGTGTCAGCCGCGAATAGGCATGATTGAAAATGTAAACAAACGAAGCTTGCAAACGTGTACACCAAAGCAGTCATGCATTGATAACCTTTTGGGTGAGGCTTATGCACCGAACACACAGGCTTCATTCTAAACGATCCGGGCGTTAATTGTGAACATCGATCATGTATTTAGAACAACCACCGTGACTGCTAGAAGGTTAATTAAACGGTTGGAAAACTTGAGGCTCCAATTAACCCAAAGGCGAAACCAGACGCAGTTGCTTGCTATCGATGTTTTCGCCCAACCGTAACCACCAGTTACCTATTATCACTCGATCAGTCGACTTCCAAAGTGAGCAACAGCTCAGCTACAACACTGCATAGTTTCGAATAGAATGTCAACCAAGTCAGAAGCTTACTTCAAACATGAAGACGGTGCGTATATTGCAGCAGATAGAAGTGACACAGTTCCGTTCAGTTGGATCTCGTTGATCTATAAAATTGTAGTGCAAGTTACGTTGAACATTCCAAATTTTGTCCAAGACTTCATAAAGTGCTTTATTTGGGCTCCGAAGAAATCCATCGGGGGACGCGTGGCCCTTGTTAGTGGTGGTGGAAATGGGCTCGGTAGGGCATTGTGTCTGCGGCTTGCTCAAGAAGGCTGTAAGGTAGCAGTAGCTGATATTGATGTGACAAGTGCTAGAAAAACGGCAGAAGACATCCGAAGCACAGGGATGCAGGCAGAAGCATTCAAAGTGGACGTGAGTGATTTTCAGTCTGTGAAACGACTAAAGCAGGACGTCGAAGTCCGGTTGGGACCTGTGGACCTATTGGTCAATAATGCTGGCTTGCTCGCTGTTTCCCATTTTTCTGAAGGCTCCGAAGAAGATGTTCAACGAATTCTAAACGTTAATTTAGCCTCTCATTTCTGGGTATTTGGTGGTTAGAAAGTTATCGTTCATCTAAATAGAAAGTGATCATTCTAATTTTAGATGATTCGGGAGTTTAAACCAGGCATGCTTCAGAGAAACGGAGGTCACATAGTTGGAATAAGTTCGGTTCTTGGTAGGTGTGACAATGGTATTGAAAACGTTTCTATCAAATAACGCCCACTTCAGGTTACGTCCCAAACTTTCGAACCATTGCCTACAGTGCTACAAAGTTTGGGATTCGAGGAATGATGGAATCGCTGGGTGACGAGCTGTACATTGATGAAAACAGCGAGAAAATATACACGACTTGTGTTTATCCTAGTCTGCTGGCCACCCGGAAAGAATTCATGAAAATGATTAATGACATTGGGTGAGTATCTTTCATCGTTCACCACGGAGGAGACACGAGATACACTGAGTTGTTTTTAATTTTCAGTATAATGCAAGAAACGATGTCTCCGAAACAAGCAGCTAACATCATAGTAGATGGAGTGTTACGAAACAGAAGTGAAATCATTCTGACATCGCTACCCATGCGAGTATTGATCAAGATGCATGTGTAAGTGTAAATCGTTTTGTGGAACCATTACAAACATATTTACGTGCATTCTTTGCTTTATGTTTAGATTTTGCCCAGCAAGGATTCGACGCATTTTTACTAAATGTATCTGCAAGAATACGGACAAATAAGGAAATGTGAATAGTGATTCATTCGGGTTTGATGCTCTGAACAAAGAACGTGCATGAAAAATACGGCAAACCTCTTCTATTTAATAGACAACAAATGTGCCACTTTCTATATTATGCACCGACCACACGCTCAAGCATGTTCGACCAGTTTGGCCCCAACGAAAATTAGTCGAAGTACCCAGCAAAAAATAAAAATTGAAATCGTATCAAACTAGAAGCGCTCCAACCATGTCAAAAATTGGGCGTGATTTTCAATTTTGTTTGAATAGCGAATGTTAATAATAAAGACGTAGACGAAATAATGTAGATGGCTGTAATATCAACGATTATATTCGTATAACTATTATTTGTTTAACTGTGACGTTTGAATTTTGGTGCGCTCTAAGATATTGTGTGCTTGCTAAGAATTTTATAGCAATGAACTGAAAGGTTTTTCAAGGTGTTAAAAAGGTATAAACGATTGAAATGCATCAGCAATTAAATAATGCTAGTAAATAATGTTCAGCCATCTTCAGTTTACTACAATTCACCACTGTATCTGAATGCCCGTACTTTTTCTTTAACATCACCCATGAAGTTTTGCTCAACATAAAAATCGATTTTTTTTTTCAATATTTTGCATACTCAACTGTTTCGACTACTTTTAGATGTTTTTGAATAAAGCTCGATTCAAAGTAAATTCAAGAATTAAACAACATTCACGGTTGGTAAAAACGTCAAACAAAAGTATATTTATTCAACTTTCAAACGATATATAACAAAATATTACATTTTACCGTTTTGAACGAACTGTCGCACTTTACTTGTGATCGATGCCATCATGATCTGCACAGTCGCTGGTGACACTGCAGTGCACTGTACCGGCGAACTTATTCCACTTTAAGCGCATTTGTTATGCATTTGTCACTTCTTTACCGCATGCTCGAAGTTTTCGCTTGACAATTGCCCAATATTTTTCGATCGGTCTGAACTCAGGGCAATTCGGAGGATTAATCTCTTTGGCGATGAAATTGACATTGCTTGCAGCATACCATTCTAGTACCTCCTTAGAGTAGTGGCAGCTGGCTAGATCCGGCCAAAACATAACGTTGGTCTTGTGTTGCCGAATGAAGGGTAAAATCCGCTTTTTCAGACACTCTTTAATGTAAACCTTCGACGTCATTGTGTGAGATGTGACGAAAACCTTAGTTTTAAGGCCACAACTGCAGATTCCTTGCCAAATCATTAGTTTCCGAGCAAACTTCTTAGCAAAAATAAATTTATACCTGGAAGGGACATCCCAACGATCAGTTTCCAGGTGAAATTTTCGTCCAGGGATTTGTTAATAATCCATTTTGACATATGTTTCGTCATCCATTAAAATACAGCCATCAAATTTCGTCAAAACTCGTTCGTATAGTAATCGTGCTCGCTTTTTGGCCACTAAATTTTGTTTCAGGGAGCGATTCGGATGTTTACTGGCACAAAAAGACTTATATCCTTCTCTTGAAAGGATGTTACGCACGGTCGAAAAGTTGAAATCGTATTTCTTTGCCATATCACGTATGGAGACACCTGGGTTGCCTTTCACGTACCTCAACACCTTGCTCCTCAGCTCTTTGTCCCTAGTGCCACTTTTATGGTAGATGCGCTGTGCGCTATCCACACTCAGAGTATCCTTGTGACGTTTGATTTCAACACTTTTGCTATTTTTGAGGCAGACCACGAAGGATTCTCAAGATGTTTGTGCACAACTAATTTTCTTTCCTCAAGTTCCATGATCCGTAATTTCAAGATTGAAAAAACTGGAAGCAAGATCCATCAAGAAAATTGTTGGACTATAGTGGGATTTCAGTAATCGCAGAACCACACATCTGTCCATTCGAGCAAAGATTAAATAAATCTTATAATAGGTTATCGTTATTTGATCACTAACATTATTAAGGTCATTATTAATGCTGACCAAACACCCAAAATAAAATACTTGTCAGGTTTCATAATAAAAACTTATTTATTGAACAAGTTTCAAATTTGGTTATCAATGTGATATTATATTCATTGGCTAAGAACCGAAATAATTCTTTTGAGCAAAAGCATTATCTTTTTATGCGGGTACTAATTTCCGTCAACTAGCTTAAGCAGCAAACCGCCAGTCAAGAAAAACCACAACACATAAAAAAATCGTCATTTTCGAAAAACCACACAACAGCAGAGAACACAACGCACTCGACGACAGGCCCCGTTACCCGATCGAGGAATAACTCTACAGCCGTTTTGGAAGCGAAGCGTGAACGTCCGCGAAGCATATTTATGGAAAACCCGCAACATCATCAGATACAAGCCCGCATCCGAAGAAAACCGCCACCTCAACACGACCTCATGGCTCAGAGCCTGAGGCATCGGAGGCACCTCAAAATAAGCGTCATAGACTTAGACGTCCCCTACCCAACAACGCATAAAAACTCTAACAAAATAAGTAAGAATACGGACAACGAGACAAACCAGTTCGGAAGTGGAGAATGTGTAGTACCCCGCAAGTGCAGTAGGCTGAAAGAGCCATCCGGGACGCCTTACCCCAACCCGTTGATGGTGTATTTACCTCTGTAGCCGACGGATTTATTGATAATACCACCATAGTATCGGAAACTTGGAATAGACGGCTGGCGGAAGGTATATCCCCATAATCACCTATACCGTAAAGATGATGCCCTACGAAAGTACTGCAAACGACAACGTAGAAATCCACAAAACTTAACGAAGTTTTTCCCCAGTGCTGGCTGTTACCGGTAATTCTAGAATCAATTGTGTCTCGGCAATGGCTGGCACTGTGGGGGCAAGACGTCCCACAGGTCAGTTCTTCTTTCTTAAAACCGCAATCAGATACTGCTGCGCCTGATTTTTTTTCCGATGTACTAACACCATACCTGTGTTCTCGCCCGGTGAAGGTCCTTCAAGAACGCATCTGAACATTACACAAAGCGCTTTTCCAGTGCTGGCTGTTGTCGGTATAGGCAGAGCTAGTGTAATGGTTTGGGCAGCAGCTGGAACGGTGGGACAAAGCATCCCACAGGCAAGTCTCAGCTTAGGGTATTCATCAGCAGATGTAACTGCGGAAAGTTCTTCCTTTACAGCTGACTCGACTGACCGAAGAGCTCCAGCACGAAGAGAACAAACTTCATCGTCGTCTTCAACATCTACGAACTAAAGCTCATCATCGCTGACTTTGAACCTTCTGTAATTGCGCTCCAAGAGACCAAGGTGAATCAAACCGTCGTCCCGACCAGACTTTTTTGGCGGAAACTACACGTTGCTCTTAAAGTCGAACAACGTACACTAACGGCAACACGGGGTAGGTCTTGCCATCCGGGAAGGTATACCTTTCGACTTTCAGAGTACGAATCGGCACAACCCTCCACCTCATCGTAGCACGTAACCACGCACCAATTCCGGAAACTGTAGTGTCTATATATTTTCCGCCGAGTTCCGTTCAGTGTCAAGCCACGTTGAGTAAGTTGTTCAAGCAACTGTAAGGTCCAGTTTAATTCCTGGGCGACTTCAATGCGAACCATCTCGCATGGGAGTCTTGAACGTCGGACGTGTTTGGCCGATTCGTCGCCGAAACGACTTTGGAATTTGGATAAACAACTTGTGATCCTGAATGATTGCGCAGCTACCCGCATCGATCCAGCAACCGGAAATACCTCGGCCATCGATTTGACGATCTGCTCCGAGAATCTGGCTAGCAGGTTTATTTGGCGAACCCTTTCGGACACGCACAACAGTGCCCACTTTCCAATAACGGTGTCTATACCCAGGTGGTCGGACTCGTGGACGGTACGGTGAAGATGACTCTACCGACGACACGATTCGCCCAGATGTCAACTGGGACGTTAATAGTTTCACCGAAAAGCTAATAGCAGTAGTGATTCAATCCATATCACGGACCAGCGGCCGTGTTGGACCAAGAGCGGTATCCTGGTGGTGGTCCAAGGCGAAGTAGTCGACGACTACAACAATCCGATTCTGAACAACCCGAAGCATTAGCATAATTTCAGGAAGCCAAAGTGGTGGCACAAAAAGCTAAGCAAAGGAGCAGTCTCACCAAGCAGCACGACGACCTAATTGTGGCAGATGGTGCACACTGTGCGTGGCAGCCAACAACAACGTACAGTGGTACTCAAGCAAACAAATGGTTTCACAGGCAACCCCATAGAAGCAGCGGAAGAACTGGATGAATACAGCATCGCGAGATCAGCGACCTCCACCTTCTCCCCATCGTTCAAGATGGCAAAGGCAGCAGCTGAACAAGAGTCCATAGATGTTGCGCCCAACACTGGTGATGTGAACAACATCGACATCACCCTGAATGAACTTCTGTGGGCTCTCAACAAAAGGTGAGGTGCTTCAACAGGTAAAGATACGATAGGGTACCCATTGCTTCAAAGTCTTCCTCTGTCTGTCAAGGTTACGCTCCTTGAGCTTCTGAACAAAATCTGGCCCAATGGTGTAATCGTCTGATGTCATCGACATCGTTCTTAGAACTGAGAACTATGCGTATATTCGAGATAAAACTGCAGCCACAGTTATCTTTAGGCAGTTATCTTTAGCAAGGTAGAAACATTTGACAGGGTTATCAGGAGTACTACTCGCTCCACTGTTAGCAAAAAGTTGTTTCGGAATGGGTTTTCAGTTAGCATATTGTGGATTTAAAAGCTTGTGGTGGCTTGAGTTGGTCATACTGATCAATATTCCATTTCAATTGATCATCCTATTAGCTTCCCAGATACCGAAGTCAATGAAAGAGTATTAGACTTTGTAGCAATTCATACAATTCTTTCGACGAACTCTTAAGAACCAAAATCTTTGGAAGAAAATTAAATATTCAAAGTACATTAGAAGCACAAGATTCATATAGTACTTAGTTCCTTGTTAGAAAACCTCTGTGAAATAATTTCAAATAGGGTTCTGGGATGTTACGTCAGCCTTTACCCTTCAATCGGCCTATGTATCAAAAATATCATTAATTCTGCGAAAATTGGCAAAGTCATGCGGACATCATTATGATTATTTTACTTTCAATCATTTGAGACAGCATTCGTATATTTTTGAATTTACGTGAGATAATGAATATCCTTATATATTTGATTATTTTCTATTTTGCTGCGGTCATTGTTCCGCCCATCGCCTGAGAAAAAAAATCGATTAGGTATCAACTGCATTGATTCAATTGAACTGGAATGGCTAGCAATTGAAAAATGGAAAAGACAATACAATGTTTTCTTTCGAGCAGCTACATAAGTACATACTAAACCTAGCGGATCTATAAGTCTAATTGAATTTGAGCCAAACAAGGTCATCCAGGCATACTGGTAGACTGTAACGTACCGTTGTTCATGCAGAGTGGGATTATTCTAGCGAAAATAGCGCCACCAACCGTGCTACCAACTCCGGTTGGTTTTGAAGGTTAGGTAATTATCTGTGCATGGCTTTTGAATTCTTGTTCGCTCTTTCTTTTCGGCAACTTACATAATTAATAGTTTGTTGAGGTGTGAGCTACAGCTGTAACAGAGAAACCTCAACTAACATAAGCGACATTTGATCCATCGCGACTATGAATCGATAGGAAGGAAGGAAGTCCACCAATTGGGAAGGTAAGTCACGTAGCCAACGAAAAGAAGAAAAAAAAACCGTGTTCAGTCTGGAGCTCAACTCCTCAATCAGTATTCTGCGGGAATACTTTTGGGGTGATTGTAATTATGGCGGATACTGTGCTAGAACTTGAACGGTCTAACGTACCAAAAACGGATGCAACGAACTGACGCCAGCCATTTATTTGGGAGGATTCGATTTCGATCTTTGTATGTTGTATTGTTTCTTTTTAAAGTTAATAGTCATATTGTTGAGTTACTTCTGATTGTTGAAGACATGATAAATTGCTTCCGTTTCCAAATTTGGAGTTGTCACATTGCAGAAGCTATACATAATAAGCTTGATAGAATGGCTATATTTGAATTGTTAGTTTCTAGGAGAGTAAAAAAGTATGAAGCAAAGGTTATTGTAAACAAATCTTTGGCACAAAAGTTTAAATTTCATTTGACAAATTCAGTACCGTCGTCAAGGGGAAGATGATTATTTTTGTGACAAAACATACAATAAAAATCCATGTTTCTATTCTACATTGAAACACATATTTTCAAAACATGTACTACTATACGTTCTACTAATCAGCATATTTGGTTTCCTGAAATGCATTCGCATTTGTTAAAATAAAATTAATTATCATGCAAGATTTTTAATTCATTCGTTGGGGGTGAAGTTGATCACGACAAATCTACCAAGATCACTATGACCTAATTGTCAAAAAAAACTCGTATATTTGGAGAAATGATTAATTTAGCACGTAAAGATAACATGCGTTTCAAATTAAAAACATGCTGAAAAAATACTCATGGTTTTTTTTTTCAAATATTACGTTACTGAAAAATGGCTATTTCAGACTTTCGATTTCTTCCTCCTTCACCAGGGCTGGTAGCGGATTTATGGATAAATAATAGTTACTTTAGTGACTAAAATAATAAAAATAGTGACCAAATAGTGACTAAGAAGCTATTTCCAAATTTTAGTATTTTTTAAATCTTTTATACATTTGTTGTATAAGTACAGTAAATATTTACTAAGTGATCACCTCCGTTTGCAAAAATGAATAATAATGCGGCGCATTGTTACTTTTCGGTTTTTTTTTTGTAAAGAAACGACGTAATCAAGCGACTTTTTTTTCTCCACAACCTGCCCTTAATCCGCAGCTCGTTTTTGCGAAGACGGGTCTATACGCACGGTTGAAACACCTTCCAGCATGGTTTGTGCTAGAATTACTCCTGACCTAACTTTTTTTGTCAATTCCTTTTTTTAGCCGTTGCCATGTGAAGCTGTTTTCACTACCTTAATCACCTCAGGGTATTTAGGCTCACCTACAGACGTTTTCTTAGTAAAAACTGGTTCCAATACTCCTGAATCCTGTACTCTGTACTCAAGGTCAGCACCTAACATTTTAACAAGTTCCATTCGTCAATAAGAAGATCATAGTTGACCTGAATCGGAAGTAACTTGGCGATTTGCACAACATACTTGGAGCTTTCATTGGATGCAACGGATGGTGGGTTGAGGCATTGGCAATATTTTATAGACGAGTTCTGCAAATCAGACGTCTTTATTTTCTATACTGGGGTACAATTAAAAAAAATCGTATTGCGACGGTCATGAAAAGTGGCCAGGTTTTGAGTATTAATATCTCCGTCATTTCTCAAATGATTTTCCAAATTTTTACACCAATCGATCGAAAGTATTCCTACGCATCAATTTCAAAAGAAAACATTGTTGATTTCGGGCCATATACTACTGAAAAATTCATAAATGTTAAGCCTTGCCTTAAAAAGTATATTATCTTCTTCAGGCCTAAGGGGTCATATATGACCCCAAAAGGATAATGGCTGTATAAAATCACACAGACTGAATAAAAGTGTACACTGTCCTGGGCAAATTTGTTTTTCATCAATTATTCTATCTGGAAAGTATCAAAAAACTTATGAGCTTAAGGCCTAATTGACAATCTAGAACATCCTGAATATGAAGGAGTTCAGGAAGAAAAAATAAATGCCTTATTAAAAGTGTAAAGCGTTGTTTTAGAATATTGTACATATGCATACGTATTATTAAACTCTCGTTGATAAACGTTTAATATTTATCGTTGTATACGTTGTATCTTTCTGGGATGTTCTAGGTCATCCAAAATGTACTTGAGTTTAGAACTTCAGATCTACAGTTGTAACAGTAGCTTTAAGAGCTATATAAGGTTACGATATGTATTCAAACATATTGAATAAACCTTTTGGAAGTCATTATTTGATAACTTTGTAATGTTCTAGGTCATCAAAACTGTCCTTGAGTTCAGAACTTAAGAACTACAGCAGTAACTATAGTTTTTTGGGCTATACAAAGTTACGCTACGCATTCAACCATATTCAGTAAATATTTTCGAACGTAAAAACAACATCATGGGATGAACGGGGATAATCTAGCTCATACAAACTGTCCTTGAGTTCAAAACATAAGATCTACAGTTGTAACAGTAGGTGTTTGAAGTGTGTAAATGGACAATATGTATTTAACAATATTGATTGAATAGTGTGGAAGGACAACAAACATAATGCGACAATCTTGGGATACTTTAGGTACTCCAAACTGTCCGTAAGTTCAAAACATAAGATCTACAGCTGTAACAGAAGCTTTTTTGAGCTATATATGGTGACTATCTATATTCAAACATATTCAATGAATGTTTTGGAAGGTCAAAAGTCATTAAGTTTTAAAACTTTGAGATCCTCTAGGTAATCCAAACCGCCCTGGAGTTCATAACTTGAAATATACGGTAGTAACAGTAGTTTTTTGGGCTATACAAAGCTACGCAAAGCTACGACGTGTATAGAAACATAATCATTGATTATCTTGGAAGAACAACAGACGTTATGAGATAATCTTCGGATGTACTAGGTTATCCAGACTTTCCTGGAATTCAAAACATAAATCTACAGCTGAAGATTTTAACAAAGTAACAATATGTTGTAGATGTAGAAGGAGATGTCCGCTCATCGCCATGAAGCACCAAGAGTGGACAGTAATGTTTGCTAGAATGAAAGATATGAAGAAAAAGTGTTAAAAGTTCCGTCAGTGTACGGTAGGTTGAAAATTGAATAGAAGTATTGAAAATTGAGCGAAAGGGCATGGGTTAAGTAGTACTCGAACCAAATATGTATTTTACCAAATTGAGTGAGTCTTTTGGGAGGTCAACCGATTTAATGAGATATCTTGGGAAGTTAAGGTTCATAAAAACTGATCTTGAGTTCAGAACTTAAGATATACAGTAGTGTCCGTAGCTTTTTGGGCTATATAAAGCTACGAAATATATTCAATGAATATTCTGAAATGTCCACAGACATCATGATAACCTTGCTAGTTTCAGTTCATTCAAACTGTCCTTCAAAATTTAAGTTCTACAATTGTAACAATAGCTTTATTGGCTATACAAAGTTAAGTTAGTTTGTTTGGCATAGAATATCCCAAGATTATTTCATAATGTCAGTTGGTCTTCCAGGACATTCATTGAATATGTTTGAATACATACCATAACATTGTAAAGCGGATAAAGCTACTGTTCCAACTGTACAGTTTAAGTTCTGATCTCCTGGGCAGTTTGGGTTTGGATAGTTTTCACTTCTATCCCGTTTGATTCGTCATGGACTTTACTGGGTTTATTTGTATGGAAATATGAAAACTTATTATGAAATAGCTGGAACATTGTAAACATAATGAAAGATGATGTACTATGGGACCACGTGCGTCGCATTCAAGCTAATCTAGAGTGCTGTGACCGACCAGCGCTCTGCATTTGACAAGATCAATTGAGGTAGAGGCGTCGTCCACAGCGTTCGCCAAGGCATCTAGTTTTTATTTCCCGACTTTTATGTAGTATGGCCAGACCGCTTAATTTAGTTGACTATTGTACAAAAGGTGCAAGTGATTTTTTAAACTTTTTACAATCGGCGGTGCGAAAATAGTGACTTTAGTGACCATTTTCAGAAAAATAGTGACTTTAGTGACTTTTGGATGCAAATAGTGACTTTTTAGTGACTAGACTCAAAATAGTGACCAAGTCATTTAAAAGTGACCCGCTACCAGCCCTGCTTCACGTAATACACATTCGTATATGAAATCGAAAAACAAAGTATGGATCAAAACACTTGGACAAACCCTCTGCTCATCTAACGTTACGTAATATTCGGGCAGCCCCGTTGTTTTCTCTCGGAGTTATAAAAACATATAGTAAAAACATCAGTGGGGTTGTGTTTAACACACGACCGGTTGACGTAGACCGTTAAATCATTTGATTACTTTCGTTTGTTTCGTAGCGGAACATTGCAACGCAGGTACTGTATGTAAACCTTATTACTTCATAGATTGTTCAGAGTCTGTTTGGGAATTCAAAGTAATTAATCAATGATATTTTTGATAGTCGCAAATATCTCCAACTGATTGAAGCAATTATCTCGAAAATCTATAGAAACATGATAAAGCTATTAGTGTTCAAACTTTTTCAGTTATTTTCAAATTTTCATTTGACCCCAACCCGTAAGGCGTAGTTTGAACAAAATAGCGTAGATGTGGTCCTAATAGATCGTCAGGCACTAGTATTGTTCAGAAAAAAAAATTTGTACACTCTTTACAGTTTCGCCCGATACCCACGAGCACACTCGGCATCGGTAGATGGTCGTTTTGGAGGATTTTCTGTATATTATATCTTAATACGCTTTCGAAATTTGCGCATACTGTTGGCATCAAAACAATTAGGCAAAACACTTATGCTCACTTTCACAGTTTCTCGAAATTTATTCCTTCCTTGAATTTAAATTGGAATGTTCAGAGAATTTTAACTAGGAATATCATGTTCGAATCAAAACGTTGTCCGTGATAGGAAATTTCTTGGTACTTGCCGGAACGCAACGTTCTTTAAAATTTTCTTACACCGATGGATGAACATGTACACAAAATATATTCATCTTTTATTTGTAAAATGTTAAATACTTGAGTAAATAAAACGGCAATCGTAAAAACCTCTATATTAGAGCAAAAATCTCAAAAATAAATCAATCAAGAAACGATGGAATTATTAGCGTGCGGTGTTTCAATTTTTCTTGCCGGCTGCCATTTGTAAATTGTGCAAAATGCTTAAGGTATGCAACGAAGAGAAAACTAAAATTGTTTTTGACACCACTGTCTGCCAATTGGTAAGATGTTAGATAAATTCAAATTAAACAAACTCTCTCAAAATTGTGTTGGTCGTACTGAAAAAGACGGATTTTAAATAGTCCACATTAGAAATGATCTTCTCGGTCTTTTCACGAAGCAGGTTATTTCTGCCGTGCACGTTGCGCCTTAGATTAAGATGGCTACCAAGAATAGCACACACACTCAAGCACCTTATTTTGCTCCTCGTGGTGGTGCCCACCGGTTGGCAACAAATCATCACCGGCTTGGGCAACCGACTACCTAGCACACCATTGCATATTTAATGGCTGCATATCAACGGTTGCCTAGCCTAGGAACTGTTTGCCTTCCGAGATGGTGGAGCAAGAATGCACCATAATAGCACATCCTGTTGATCGACCACCTGGAGATCATTGTCCTTATTGCGTTGTAGATGGTTGTGGTCGGTTTGGGAATGTAGACTCCTGTTATTTTTCAAATAAGATTATTAACGATTAATAGATCTATTCTTCCTGATATTTTAATAACCGTCATGAAAATGACGCTTTGTTAGAAAGCCTGCTATTTGCTCGACATCATTCGAAATCTGGCTACTTCCCTGGGGGAACCCGGAATCCGGAACGTCACCAGGTGTGGCCAATGTGAAAGAATGCTCTCAGGTTGACCACCAGCGGTATTGTTTTGTAAAATCATGAAGTTTGATGTGTCGCAAGCCAGGGTTTGACATCATTCGAAATCTGGCCACTTCCCCTGGGGGAACCCGGAATCCGGAACGTCACCAGGTGTGGCCAATGTGAAAGAATACTCTCAGGTTGACTACCAGTGGTATTGGTTTGTAAAATCATGAAGTTTGATATGTCGCAAGCCAGGTTTGATACAGTTCTAACTCTGGCCATTACACTGGTAGGGTACTTCCTTCACGATTCCCGATAATGAATCCGGAATTACGGAAAATAACGAAATGTCCGCTACTCTTCCAAAAACTAGGATAAATTTGTGATCGTATGGAAAAAGTTGCATCTAATTTGGTTAAGGGTACGCAGCGTTACAGATAAATTAAAAAGGAGTTTTTCAACATAAGAAGTGTCAGGCAATTGGGTAAAAAACTACATTTTACGGGAATAGCCATATCTCGGTTGTTTATGGGCCGATTCACGACCTTTCACCACTGACAGACTGTTATAAATTCTAGTTTTGAGTTCTGAGAAAAATATAATATTTCCGATTTTCAAGTAACAAAAAAAATAACAAGCTGCAGAAAATTAGCACATTTGACATAACCTCAAAGTATCCGTGATATCTCCGGTGCTCGGAAGTCAAATCAAATTTTGATGAAACATGCTAAAACAAAAATAAGTTCCTCGTCGAACGCTTTTAGTTTCATCAAAATCGGTTAATTATTCACTGAACTGTATCACTTTGAATCTGGACAAAATTTTGCTAGTCTTCTCCTTTTTGATCATCCCCTGTAGATGGTTGTAGTCGGCTTGGGAATGTAGACTCCTGTTATTTTTCAAATAAGATTATTAACGATTAATAGATCTATTCTTCCTGACATTTTGTTAACCGTCATGAAAATGACGCTTTGTTTGAAAGCCTGCTATTTGCTCGACGAAAATAATTTAAGATTTACTACCTCAAGTTGAAGGACCTTCTCCAGCGTCCCATCCAGTAGGCGACGCATTACCTTCGGCCGCTTTCCTTTTCGCCCGATAACAGCGAGCTCTCCCGGCAGCGGTTCTTGACTCTGATTGCTGCTCCTTTGAACGCTTGAGCGATTCACACACATATGTTGCAGCCAAATGCTGCCCCATTTCACTTAGACTTCCTCAAAATTATTTGAATCCTATCGAATGGTAGGGACTCTATCCAATGCACTAGACGTAAGAAACACTTTCAAGCACTGATTGGAATTTGAAGAGAACATTACCAACAACTTGTTATAAGAGAATGATGACTGTGATAGGGAAATCATCACATGCCAGCAAACAGCGGGCAGCGTTTGCAAAAAAGCAAACTTCGAACAAGTTATATAGTTATTGGCAATGTTCAATATTGAATCATTTTATGAAATGTTTATTATGTATTGCCAGCAACTAATCCGCTATGCACCACTAGGAACTACAACGAACTCAACCTACTCTCTATACTATAGATCTGTACACATGGTCGGTCTGACGTGTTGCAGTTTGACTCGAATTATCCGTTATAGAATTTCGTTCGTTGGTTGTTCCACGTGCTTTGTCATTTACTCCGGGACTTGGCGTTTAAAGCAAAGCCATATTCAGCCGGGTGCGGTAATGAAAACTTCAAACAGCACAAGAGAAAAATTCAACCAAACAAACTCTGTAGCTGGCAAACTGATTTGGTCGTCCTGAAAAGGACGGATTTAGTTGACGGGAGAGAAACATGGTTCGCGATTGAACTTGGGCTTTCTTCTTGGTCTTCTTGGTTCAGCTCCTCGTCGTTGCGGGTGGCCATCTGCAGGTGACGTGGGATGATTCTTGTCTCGTTGTTATCATGGGCGGCATTTCCCGCCCACTCGTAGGTTTCAGCAGCCATGTTTCTCACAGCGAAGTTGACGGGAGCATCGGCACCAACAGCCAACTGCACCAACGTCTATCTGGACAACGACTGCTCGCCAGTGCACCCTCCAGGGTGCTTGCTGCCGTGAACTGCGTTTCTACAACAGATCTTGTTATGCAAAGCTCCACTACTGTTCTGCAAAGCTCAAAATGCGATGGTGTACCAGTTATATATCATCCATGGCTGCCTAGGAGACGTTCTTTACTTAAATATAAAGTCTGTGCTAGGATTATATTGTGCATTTGGTAAATTTACTCTGAAAAATCGATATTATAAGACATTACCTTATATTTACGTTATTTTCAAAAGCTTAGTGTAAAAATCAATCAATTTCAATATCAAAACTGATGCGTAGAAATATTCCAGATAGATTGGTGCAAAGATTTTGAAAATCGGTCATAAAATGAATTAGTTATTAACGTTCAAAGCCTAAGGATATTTCGTGACGCTTCAAATTTTTGTACTCGCAACGTGTACTCCTGTATTGAAAACAATGACGTAGTCATGAAATTTGTCATAAGCAGATAATTTCCCATCAACATGAGAGGCTCTAGGATTGGACAGTAATTTATTGCTAGAACTATGAGAATTGAAGAAAAAGCATTGATAGTTCCGTTTAGAGGAATTGTACGATTCACAAAATTAATTGTAAGCATTTCAAGTTGGACGCATAGCTTCAAATCTTCAGTTTCTGATGCGGGACGCACGTTTCTTTAGGCTAAGAAGAGATCGACAATGGAATCGGTTCTCTTCCTTGATTATTGTTCGTTCTCTTGCGCTTCACAGACGAGATCGGAGAATCATCCTTCGCTTCTTTGATCCTGATTCCCTTTCGTCTTCGTTTATCTGGGTTCATATTCTCGTCGTTCGCTTGCTCTTCCTTCGAGTGTGGTTCTTTAGCACGTCGACTATTTTTGGGCTTCATAGATTTTGCTCCTGGGCATCGCACAAGGACGTCATCTTTCTTCTGTTTGTTTTTGTTGTCTGTATGTCCACCTTCATCCGACTCCAGATACTCAGCATCGCTCAAGGACTTCTCCTTCTTGTTAAAAGCTTCCTGTGCATGTTGTTCAGTGACACGTTCACTCAGTTGAATTTCCATTAATCGAAGCCGTTTGGGAATGTTTCGAGATGTTGATTCATCATAACGTTGCTGCTTCTTCATCTTCACACCCTTCAGCAAACCAGGGAAATCGATGTTTTGAAACCGATTATCGACTGCACTTTTCCCGCAATCTTCCAGTGTTTGCCTCAAGGGTTTCTTCAATGGCCTGAAGAACGCCACATCTAAGTGGGTGGGAAAAAATATAAGTAGCTTTTGGCGGCAGGAACGAAAATCGGATATTGTTAATTTTTTTTTTTTTCATGATGATGATGATGATGGTTCCGCCACTTACCCCGCCAATAACCCTTCGTGCTTCATTATAGCTGTTATGTGCTCAGGCTTTGTACGATAAGTGTGACGCAACGTTATCTCCAATTATTACCTTTGGATCGTCATTTTTCAAGATCTTGAAGTATAGCAAAGCTATTGTGCGGAACTAATTCTCAAATTCCACCGTATCGAACCATGCTGAAAAATATGGATCGATCTGAGTGTTTCATTTTTGTTATAGTTAAATCGCATCCTTACCAGATTTAGTACGATTATAACAAGCACCTTTCGGGCCTCCTTCAGTTCAGGTCGGGTACAGATGAAACGCAGCGTAAACGAAGTTGGGTGGCAATACAGATCCATCGGCAGCTCCCACAAACATGACCGAAAATGAACTATTTGAATCGTCAAGAACGTTTTCGAATGGCTCAGTCCCTTTCTCACTGCCACTGTCTTTGATTTCGGATCATCGTTGTTTTCGTCGAAATTCATCCTAAGTTTTCCTAGAAAACTCCCGAAGAGTTATGGCGAGTTTACCAAAATATTCGTTGAGTTATTCCTGGATTGACTCTTGCACGACTTTTCTAATGTTTTGAGAGAATTGTGCAGATCATGCAATGTTTGTGTACAAGTAACTTTGTACGAGGAATTGTATATCCAACTTAGTGACAGGAAATCCCTTTTCTCCTGCTATTTGTATCATCTCGCATCTCGTAGTCCTTCTGAACCATATGGAACACTGTTATGACGCGCAGCCTGGCTAATAGAAATTGCACCACTTTCGACGGATGCCACCGCGGCCTACAGGACTTGCATAGTTAAAAACAAGAAAGGTAGATGATCACATTGTGAGCAATATGAGACAATGTGAGCCTACCCGAGTTCAGATTTACGATGATCAAGGTAGTAGACGAACTCGTGTATCGCGGCTCTTTGGTGACCACCAATAACGACACCAGAAGTGAGGTACAAAGACGCTTTTTGGCTGAAAACCGTGCCTAATTTGTTATCCGAAGGACGCTTTGATCGTTCAGGGTTTGCCGCATTCAAAATTGAGCATCTACAAAACATTGATTCGACCGGTAGTTATATACGGCCAACAAAAGCTAAACTATGCTCCCGGAGGACAAAGGCAACTTTGTTGTCTTTGAACGGAAGGTGCTGCACACGACCTACGGTGGAGTGCAGATGAAAGAAAGAACGTGGAGAAGGTGAATGAACCATGAATCGCATGAGTTGCTGGAATATACTTCCCTCGTCCACATCGTAAAAATCAGTCGACTACGATAAGCTTGATACGTCGTAAATATGTCAGATACCAGCCCAGTGATAATGGTTCTTGAGAACGAGCTGACTGGCACAAGGTGAAGAGGTGTGCAACTGGCAAGGTAGATCAATCAGGTAACCTACGGACTCTCCACAGATTGGCTGGCAAAGTACAGTCAGCAGAAGCCTCCCAGACCTTGGTCTGACTGTAAGATAAAGTGATGATCTGAACGGTTTGAAAAAAGTCTGAGCATCGCCTGGAAACGCGGGAGTTGCAGACCGGTTAAGTCAGTGGATGCTCAAACACATGTGAACATTTGGAGGCAAAGAAGCGCTTAACTAAACTGTACGGATTTTCGTTAGTGTGTTTATGGACGATGAAACGTACTGCCTGGCAGTTTTCAATAACATTTCTAGGCAGTAATTGTATACCTCGGTTGACCGGAATCCCGGTTCCCCATTCCCCAAAAATGTTAAGTGTCTGGCAAACAATCTGCAGTTATGAATCCAATTGCATAATTTAGTTACTTCTTAGACTAAGATCCAGTAAATTCACCATGAAGAGTGCCTACTGCAGAGACTACTGCCTTTCCTGGAATTGTATGTGATGAGTTACCTCTTATTCTGATCGGCCTGGCAAGCTGCCACTACCTAGACTCCACCAAACAGTGGTACAGCAAAACTGGTGTCACAATTGTTTCTGAGTAGATGAATCCAGGCAATTATCCGTTACAAAGGACAATGTTGGTCAATTGTGAAGTACATACTGAAGAAAAGTACGAAAAATAAACTAGTGGTCTAGTGGGAATGGAATTTGACAGCCAGACAAGTGGGGACAGGACTCGTGCAAAAGATTGTGAATCGCATACAAAAAAAGTTCAAACAATGGCTTTTGGTAAGATGAAAGACTGAGACATTGATCTTTTAATAAGCATTATTGCAATATAAGGTATACCGTTGTATTGAGCTATGAAAATAAAACGCAGTCTTAAGCCTAAAAAAGATTGACGAGTCCGGATTTTTTCGAGTTCAAACTGTTCAATGAGTACTAAATTGATGCAAATTATAGGAGTACAAACCTGTGAATTTTTAAATTTGGATTCAAAGGTCCGGATGAGCTCAATGTGGCACTTGTCTTCACCACCATTATACTTCTTTTTTAATTCTCATGTGATTTGCGATGTCACATGCTAAATTTTGTTCTAAGTCCAAAACTGGCCACTCCCACATGGATTCCCAAAACAAACCTAGAGTTGTCCAATGCTGTCTTGGGCACTCAAAATAACCAACATTTTACTTCTTGCAAAGTTCTCTAGTTATTTTATGTTTATGCTGGGTTTTGTGACTTGTCCGAAAAAAGAGAAGTTTATCTAAATATTGATCATACATGTTGAGGGGGAAGTCGTTCAAAATCTAGAATAGCAAACCAATCGATATCAGTGGTAAGCTTAAAGATAGTTTGGTGAACCTTCGAGTGCGAAAGGTATCCTATCTTGACTTCATGGGCCAAATCTATTGTACCTTCCGTACTGAAGTGATTAGTTTACTAACTGGAGCGAGTTCGTGCTTTCTCATGGGTCACAGATCAGAATATATCTATCTTTGCAGAGTTAATTCACTACTCTAATGTGAATATATATTTTACATTAATAACATTAAAATGAGAAGAAAAATTAGTAATTTCCATTTAATTCCAATTACTTTTATTGCTTATCTTGACAGATACGTGTATTTCGTCTACAATGTGCAGACATCTTCAGTGTCGTGTACTAATACTCGACTTGTGGGAAAATCGGTTCATTCGACAAGTATTGCTGTGTTCCCTAATAAATTTCGTATAGTTATTTTTCTTAACGACCTATTTGGGGTATCATCCAAACCACTAATGAAATGGTTTGAGGATTTGTGATATCGTTCGCTTAAGGTAATTTTTTATCAGGGTTTCATTACACTGGCTTCTTTTATTTTATTTAGAACTAACATAAAAATTGGTGGAATGAAAGATTGGGCAAAACGACAGTTGAATGTGCTCTAGTTGTAGTAGTGCATTTGATTCCTAATTATTTAATGGATTTTAAGTGATAATGACTAGAAAGTAATGGTAAACAATGATTATAAGCGACGATTGCTCGAGGATAAATATTCATTCAGACAAAGGGAGAGCTTCAGTTGCTAGGGAAAACTAAGCTCTATCAGATGGTGAAGCAAGAATGCTTGGGTGTGCTATGATTTGTGAGCAAAGTATTGTACGCTGAAGTATTTACGATTGTTTTCGGCTCTGAGAGCTGATTGAGCATGTATCTTCACAATCGATATGGTTAATTTAAACTGCTGAGTTATAATCCACCAACACGTTGTACTAAAATTAAGTAAAGTTCAGCTTTTGGGGTTCTATCGGATGTTTAAGTCAGCAGCTAATTTCATTTGCCTCCACTCACATTTTTTCTTACCGCCATCCTTTGAATATGTGTAAGCAGGGTCTTGAATGCAGCATCAGGTTGTATTGTTTTGGCTAAGTATGCTTGAGCGAGTGAATTAATTTTTTCGAAGGGATTGGTATGCCGGTTTATTTTCGTAGTCAGCGTAAAACTATTAAAATTGTTACAATCGTTGAGGGACCACGGTCATATTGGCTACGATTAGTTATCATTAGAAAAGTTTGGGGGTACTTGTTACTTGATTTTCCTATGCTTGAAGGCAGTTTAAGTAGCAGATACAAAAACTTCTTCTGCACATTTTTTTTTGAAAAACATACGCTACACAAGGTTTATGTTTTTTTGATAACTGTATGATTAGTGATTAGTGAAACAAGTTTTGGCCTCTGGAATTTCAGATCATTAAGTTAAAATGCTTGAGAATCCAATAATGGACGCATCAATAGCTTGATTTTAATAATATTGATCAATGTTTTATTATGCAGATCAAAGTTGCAATATTCAAAATAGGCATGTCCTTTTCATTTGATTAGAGCAAATTCCTGGCTGCAACTCACAATAACAGCCTTCTCAGGTAACTCCTGCAGTACCAGAAGTTGAAATTAAAAATCCGTGCAACGAGCAACAAAGTAACGATGGTTCAAGCAATATCCACCCTATAGATACCTCTCTGTTTTTGAACCATTCGTAGGACATAAGTGTAATTTGCCTGACATACGACTCTATCTGGTGACTTTCTGAAAAGTATTCTTCTCCGGGTTCTGGAAAAAGGAATCTTCACTTCCGTACGAATGGGCTAAACATGTATGATTGGTTAGCATATTCAGAAAAGGAATATGGAAGTTTTTGCAAAGTATGTTTATTACTTTCAAAAAAAATCGGCTGGTATAGGATCGCAGCCATTGAGAGGATTAGTGAATGAACCGTTTCGGAATATGGAAAAATGCGTTGGAATATTTCAGAAAGCACGAAGCAAGTGAGTATCACAAAATCTGTACCTATTGACATCCGTTTGAATTCGGAAAAGCAGAAGCTGATTGCGGAAAACAGACTGAAACTGAAGACTATCGTTGAAACCGTACAACTTTGTGGTCAACAGGGTTTGGCTTTAAGAGGATCCAAGGAGAGCGGTCCCATAACTCCAGAAGTACCAACTGTAAATGATTGCAATTTTAGAGCTCTGCTACGTTTTCCTTGTATTACGGATGATATATTGAAGAGCCATTTGGAAGCTCCACCAAAGCGTGCTTTCTATACAAGTAATCGTATCCAGAACGAAATAATTCAAATCTTCCACAAAAAAATCCTATCCGAATTAGTACAGAACATCAACCGATCCAAAGCCTTCTCGCTATTGGCAGATGAAACGGCAGATATTGCAGGAATTGAACAGCTTACAGTATGCGCCCGATATATAGTTAAAGAGCAAGGTAAATGCTCTGTCCGTGAAGATTTTCTGGATTTCGTACCGGTTACAAATTGCACTGGCAAAAATCTTGCTTCAACCCTTATTAAATGTCTGCAAGAGAATAGTATAGACTTGTCGTATCTTTACGGCCAAGGGTACGATGGAGCATCTGTTATGAGCAGTAAAACTCAAGCAACTCAATCCCACATCCAAGCTGATTATCCTCTGGCTTTGTGCGTGCATTACGTTTCACATAGCCTTAATCTGGCGATTAGTTCAGCTAGCGAAATTCCTGATGTCAGAAATTGTCTGGCGAATATCCAATGTATCTACAACTTTTTCAACTCTCCCAAATGGCAATTCAGGAAATCTAGCCAGAAACAAAGCATTCCAAGCTGAAGAAATATTGTGCAACCAGATGGGTATTGTGCAACCAGATTGATGGCGCTGGTATCAATCAGTGTCGATATATTTCGAGCTTCAGGAAGGTGTAATAGAAGCATTGGAAACAATTTCTACTCAGTGGGACGCAAAAGTTGCTGCTGAAGCTGGTCAACTATTAAACACAATTAAGAATTGTCGGTTCCAGTGTGTTTGCCAAGTGCTTCTAGCGTATCACGCTGTGACGATGCCTCTTCAACAACAAGAGGATTTGCGACTAACAAGAGGATTTGCGACTAACCGAAGCCGTTCGTCTTGCTGGAAAATAATAATATTCAGGTTTGTTGTCTTTTTCATTATGAGCTAAAGTCTTGAAGTTCCCAAAAACTTATTTAGGACGATAACCCCCCTATTTGAGACGGCTTCGCAGGGGCCTGCTGAGTTCCAACAAAGATGAGCTTTTGCATACAACATTATCGACAATGCATGTAATGTCCCAGAACTTTACACGTTTTGTTATTTAAATATGAATGTTTTGTGACGCTCCATTTATGTGCATGATATTGCACAGAAATTCTCACTTTTTTTTGAGCTGTGTGCTTTTCTTCTTTTCAACTATTTACAACTACCACCATTGGTCCTTCTGTTGGTTAAATGTCGACTAACCATGATAGCCACAGTTCTTTAGGCCACAGTTGAGCTGTGGCAGGAGGTCAAAATAATGGTTAATTCGATACCCATTGCAGCAACCTGAAGGTGCTTGCGATTCATTTTCCTCAAACCCAAGTAGTATCACACGGTGATACAATTTATTACGAATTACTATACTATTTGGTAAATGTGCTTTATTGATCATTTGATTTATTTTAATTCATTCCATCCATTTCACGTTATGAAAAGCTGATCAATTGTAGCAATAACCCGAGGAGAGGTTAATTCAAATACGAAAACAAATATTAATATAAGATTATCACTGTTTGACCACTGAATAGGCTATAATTTAGGCAGAGTTAACAGTCAAAACATCAAAACAAATAAATATCCACATTAGTAACTAGTTATATTATCATTGACAGTTTGAAAAAAACATGTTATTTTATGCGTTAGCTAATCTTTTCTCTTAAAATTTATAACAGATGATAACAAAACAAGCCAATGTTTATGATTAAATTTGTGATGCAATTACCAATCAGTTTAAAATAAAATCTGGGATAAAAAACCTTGTTACTTATATGATATCAGTTTGTTATATTACATCAATTCATCAAAGGAAATCATCAACAGAATAATTCCCTTCCCTGAGATGGCATTCAAAAGCTTTCCAGCTTTTCTTTGAGTCATATATTGAGGTAACTTCTTACTAGCGTGTAAACTTGCCTACAAGAAATGTTGCGTGCAAGTACTGCACGGAAGGTGAGATAAACGCAGGATTGAGTTAATCAAGTCTCAATGGAACAAACGTTGCAAAATTTTCATTTCGATCTTCATACTGCGTTTGTTTCCTATGGACGAAATGCAACTAAGAGTAAATTGGAAAAATAATGTTGTGTAAACCGAACATGAACCAAAATGTGATACCACTTGTGCTTAATGAAAAAAAAGTTGTTGCGCTGAAAAAAAAAGCACTCGTCACTAAAATTTCTATATTTATATAGCAAAACATAAGCTTTTTCTAGTGGAATTCGAAGGAAATTGCTTGTATCTACTAGCAATAGTTTGAAAAGTGTTTCAGTGTTTTAATTTTTATTTTTTAAAACGAACAAATGAAGCGTTAGTTTTCATTTTCCTTGTTTTTCATTGCGCCTTTCTTGGGAAAACTGTACAATTTCGACCAATAAAACCTTAGATTGCTTTCGCCAAACCAAGATATAATCTTTTATTCCTGATGTGCCGCTGTAACCATGCGAAGTCCACGCGGTAATAAGACTTTCACCACATGTGTATTCACGAGCGACCGTAGTAGTTTCAATTAGGAAATGTGTCAAGAAAAGAAATTATTCTGACCGTGATTTCATCTCTCAGGGAAACGGAGCTAAAGCTCAAACAAACAAACATAACTTAAACAAAGAGTTCCAGAAGTACTAGAATATTTGATTTTGTTCTGATTCGCTGTTAGTTTGACAGAATATTACGCGTAATCTTCGTTGATCGATTCTCTTCATCGACCCTCTCTCTTCTGTGAATAAAGCGGCTGGCAAAAGCATTTTCCATGGAATTTATTGTTCAAGCTTTCGATGACGGGAATCGATCAATAAAGAAAGGCCCTTTTCAAATGTTACGCGAGATTTTAGGGGTTGTTCTTATACCCACTATAGGGAGCAGCGTTGCCAGGTGGATTTATACAATATCGGTATTGCTTATTAAAAAATATCGGTATTTATCGGTATAAAGTAAAATTCAGATTTTTTTCAAGTGAACTATAGTTTAATTTTGTTATAAGATTACAATATATTTTGGCGATCATTTTTCTTCTATTTTCAAATGTTATATGGACAAAGTTTGACGTAAACATAAAAATAAAATCAAAAATACATTAGCCATTTTTTTATATTTACCATCTCGAGGTTGAATATGTATACTTTGAATAAATATACATTTCAATATATATTTTTTAGAATACACACTTCTTAAGATGTTATTAAGATAACAAAAATCATGTACAGCGATAAGGTTTTTGAGCCAACTCCCGTTGTGCTAAGCACATCCCTTATTTTTTTTTAAATAGATTTTAACACAAAAACGGATTAATTCTAGTGTATACCGCTTCCAATTTTATACACTTTTCCATACATAACACTGTTTAGACACGAAAAGCTAAGATATGATCTATTATTCAACACTGCTTCTTGAGCGCATAGTGAATTTGATATTTTTGATTTTTTTTGCTTGATAGAACGAAAATAGGCGACTACGATGAAGTAGCGCTCTACCCTATCAATAAACAGATAATTTCTTTTGAAAATCCCATATTAAAAAGCATAAATGTATAAAGTATTGTTGCTTGTTACTATAGGACTGATGAGTTTACCCAACAAACAAACGAAAGCAGTATATAAGCATATGTGCATTATTACAACTGAATTAAGACTTTTGTGGCTGAATAAAAAATCTGGCTGAAATATAAGCTGAATAACCATGTCTTCAATTGAAACAATAACATTATTTCAAGTGTTTCATTTTGTTTGAATAACATGCTTATTAAAAGCTATTTTAGTATTTATATGTGACTAAATTTACACAGTTCAACAAAGAGTCGAATAACAGTTTATAAATCCGTTGAAACATCGTTTATATAGCCTATTTATAGTTATGCTGTATAAATGATGCTATATTCATTGAGTTCAGTTAATTCCTATGTTTTTGTTTATGAGTTTAATTTTTGGTACTGGTGAAAAAGTATTGACCTGTTTTCAAGAGTTGAAATTATAGTCAATTGCTTGAAGCAAATAGCTCAAAGGCTACCCTTTACATTGCCCATCAGAATAGAAAACAGCGCAGTATTTACAAATAACATCAGAAAACATTGTCATATCTATTAATCGTCTCTTGTTCAATATGCCCTTGCCAGTAATGCACGTAGTAAAACCGAACATCAACCATCAAAGCTTGGTAATTCAGATGTTTAATAACAGCATTTAGAAGGTTTATTTGAGCACTGATATTGCTTATATACAGACAACGCTATAAATAGGATATCAATGTAGCTCAATAAGAGCATCACTTCTGCTACTATTCAATATATAACATTGAGATTATATAGCCGATTCGTTTGTGCTTCATTCAATTCTAGAATAGCGCAGTTGGTAAGTCACGTAGTTGAGGATACGAAAGTTGGTAGTTCGAATCTCGCTATTTAATGGTAATAAATAAATGTTACAAAATGTTTCTGTTTATGTCTATGCATAATAATATCAAATTAAATATGCACAATATGAAATCCAAATAAAAATGTTTTTATCATATGGGAAATCATACAAAAAACCCCAACAAAGTTTTATGAAAATTTAAAAAAGTTGAACAATAGCCAATGATGTTTTTTTTTTTGAAAAGACGGTCGGGCACCACGACGCGGGGGCCGCCTAGTGGCGGGGACTCGCTCTGTACAGCCATCATAAGATCAGTGGGGTTTTTTGGGGGGGGGGGTTTTTTTGTTCTATAAAAGGCACCACAGCTAGAAGAAAGGGAGGGGGGAAGGGAGAGAAGGGGAGAAGAGAGAGAAAAAAGGGGAGGGGGGGGGGAGGGAGGGGGGGGGCTTTTTAATATGCTCAATGATGTTGAAGAAAAATATATTATTCTTTGGGAAACTAGGAGAATTTAAAATTAACACTTCATATGATCACTTTAACAAAAATAAAAATAAAATATTGAAGCACTTTTTCAAAATTATCACTAGTAAACGCGAGCAAATTCCTTTAAATTCCACTATAGGAATACAGATATTATTCTTAACAAACACTCGCTTAGCTCAACAAAGGTCTCTTCGACTCTCGGAATTACCCTCAAGTTCTGTAGAGCATTAAAACAGCAGTTATTCAATTATCAGCTGAATTCCATTGCTGCAAACTTGCTTCTTAAGCATATGCAATTGGCAGTATTCAAAAGCATTTGGCGACAGCTCAGTAACTTCTCCAGAATTTGTGTGAATAATGCCTGAACAAAAGCTGTGATGCAAAATAGTTCAGAGATTATTCAACACGCTGCTGAATTAAATCGCCATAATGATGTTTATTGAATTAGTGATTGTTTGTTGGGTATTATGCTTAAAATTACAACCTATCTTCATTTGTTAACGCATTTAATATCATAATTAAACTCGATAATTTTATCACAGACATACAACCATAACACATCTACTTTCAAATTAAATGCTTAAAATGGCAGGCATCCATTTACTCTAACTTGAAACTTTTTCCGTTTCTCGCTCGCCTCGCATAGCACGTGAGCAACGGAGGAAACAAAAAAACAGAAGCTAAAGCTAAAGCTAAAAACAAAATACAGTGATCATTCGTTCATTGCAACATCTGACAACGTCAAATCGACTGTCAAAAACTCGTGAATAATAGATCGTAAATGACAGTTAGTTGCTTTTTAATTACAAAACGTTGCCATTAGTGGACTTGCAATGAAAAGACGTTTCAATTAACGAAATTGCAATAAGCGAATGGTCACTGTACGCACAGTTTTCCATTTGAAGAATGGCGAGGGCGAGGGGTACGAAATCTAAAAAACACGCTGATAAATCATAAACCAAATATAATGTTGTAATAACTTTAATTGAAAATCGGTATTTATCGGTATAAAAAGTTGGAAATCGGTATTTTCAGAGCCCTTGTCGGTATATCGGTATTGAGAATAAAAATCGCTATAAATACCGATAAGTCGGTATACCTGGCAACGCTGATAGGGAGTTCGTGGGAGGTCTATTTAGTTGTTACTTCCTGTATTTAAAAAAAAAAACAAATCTCGGGTACTTTTTCAAACAGACGTATGTCATTTTTTATAAACAAAGAGGAGAAGTAAGATTCAAAAGTAAATTTCTCGAAATTCTCAGTACCCTCACATAAAGTAGCATAACAATCATGTAAAAAAATGTTATTCCTTGTGTTGGTGGCCCAAGTTTGCATGAAAGTGCTAAGGGTTTCGAGAAATTTACGTTTTGAATCTTACTTCCCCTCTTTGTTTACAAAATGACATACGTCTGTTTGAAAAAGTAGCCGAAAATCTACTTTGACCGTTTGGCCGCTGCTAGTACCGCATTCATATACACTTAAAAACTAAATCTTGTTTTATTAAAAGTTTTGCACTTTCTTTCTGAAAAGTGTTTATTTTTCATTAAATTGAAAGTAAAATTATCTACAACGAAAGTTCTTCGTTTGATTTGAAAGTGTTATAATTCTGTTCGTGCGTAAATTCAAAAGTATTTTCTTTTAAAATGAAAATTGTAGTACTGTCAAATCCACCAACACAAAGCAAGTCGTCGTCGTCATTTGAAATTTTTAAATGTTGCTGTCCGTGTCCGTATCATTCTCGTTCTTCGTTGTTTCACGACCGCTTTCATAAGCGTTAGGCGAAAATTGCGAGAAAAACGGTTTTTTCGTGTTCATTTTCTGTGGAAGAAAAAGTTCGTCAGCTGTGCTTTCGATTTTAGGGAGTACCTTCCAGTAAGGCTAATTCTTTTGTTTCTATTATTTCAAGGTAAAGGCGGATAGTGGAATCTGAAAGATATGCTACAATCGCTTCGGTCGATGGCATCACTGCGCGCGGAACAAACATTGAAGGAATTTGTTCGTATCGCCCATATAATTTCTGAGACGAGTTGTTGTCAGAACTGCGCGAGGATGGACGAATGCGAATTGCCATTCAAATGGACGAACGCGGATATTCTACGACTTCCGTATAAGAATCCTTAGCAATTATGTGCTAGAAAGAATCGGTCAGACAGACTACCTGCAGTTTGTCTGAAGCATGCTGTGAAAGTTATAAAGATTCATATGAAAAAAGCTTTTTATGATACAAATGTTTTTAATTTCATTCTAAACAACATACTTTTATTTAAATTGCACGGCACTTTCATCTTGATAAATTTGATTTCATGCCACGCTTTCTGTTTGAAAATTCTACAATTTATCTGAAAAATAAACCTCTTAATGTTAAAACTATTTTTTAGTTCAATCCAAATGGCATATTTTTATTTTCTCGAAACTTTCTCGTTGAAAGTTGAATTTGGAATAAACATAATTTGCTTTAATTTTCAACGATGCCACGGTTTCGATTTGACAGTTCTACAGTTCGTTTTGAAAGTTTCAACCTTTAAATGTACCAAGCAGGGAAATTTTAATTTGACAGTTTGAACGTTTTTGTTGTGAAAGCAAACCGCTTTCTTCGAAAAAGAACCAACGCATCTTTTCAATTTTAGCTATGGTTTTTTTAATTCTAACAATCACTATGTATTTGTATCTAGAAATAATTTCAGTGAGCCTAGAGGTTGTCTTATTTCGGCAGTTTACAATGAATTCAATTCTGTCCTAAGAGGCCCGCACGACTGTAGAACAAGAAATATCATATATGATACATAATTATAATTTAATCGAATGTTTTGTTACTGTCAGTTTTCGACTGGAGAAAAGATGGTACAGTACACACTTAGAATATTTGACAGTATTCGATCATTTTTTACCGAATTTTCAACAGCAGAACGTTCGGTAAATCGATTTAGCGGATTTCGGTGAAATTCTACAGTATTCCGGTAAAAAAAATTACCGGAACTTGTCAAATTTTACCGAAATCCCTTAAATCGGTTTACCGAACGTTCAGCTGTTGAAAGTTCGGTAAAAAATTACCGAATACTGTAAAATTTTCTAGGTGTGTAAGAATATAAAACTACAGTTCGTTCGGATGAAATCAATTACTATACCACGAAATTTTAAAACCCAATACCATTTCCGTTTATTTGAATCTCGTTACAATATACACACTTTTCGATTCTTTTTTAAAACCAACACACATGGCTAAAACATAAAACCACATTTGTTATACCTTTTCTGAAAACGAAAACCAAACCAGGTTATTCTGCAAACCTGCTGTCTGATACTATGAACCAAATAAAAAAAAGCAGCGGCTATCGTTTTATGACAAATGAATGATTGAATCGAGCAGGGTGCAATGAACTTTCACTTTGCGTATTTTTTGTTTTCTATGATATGCCAAAATGTCTATACGCACACGAGCTCCGTGTTCGTGTTTTTTGTGTCTTATTTTTTTCACTTCCAATTTCTAACAGCGGGAGAAAGGACTAAAGTATATATATATAGATTCCATTTTTTTTCTTCATTCAGGTTTGTGAAAAGAACATCCAGAACTAAATTCCTATAATTAATCCTAGCACGATTGTTGCACATCACATTGTCTTGAACATTTATAAGCAGATTTCCTCACTAGTTTATCTAATCCTATATTTACAAACGGGTTGTGGGTTCCTTCTTTGGTTGCGACAAAAAAGCTAAATATATGTTTCCCAAAAGTCAAACAAAAAGGCTATTGCGATCTCACGTGTTCCATTTCGTTTATAAATTGCATGATTGTATATATGGCGTTGATGAATTTGTTGTTAAACGCATAATATTAAATCCTTTCTCTTGACTATATACAGGTTACATTTTATTTACGTGTTCATCAGGGTGAGTAAATAATATGATCTGCCATCACTGCGCACAAATAAACTACTAAGATATTTCGTCATCTTCTAAGGACAGCTTGCATTGGACTATAGAGTTTTCAGCATTTCAAAAATTTTGCTACCAAAAATCAATTGTTGGACTTACAAAACTTGCTGCACTACAACTGTAAATACCTGACTGACATTGTGTTACTTTCCCAGTCACACCTCATTTCCGTTTTGTTTACATTTGCAATATTTCTTCTGTTTTTTTTTCTATAATTTCAGGGAAAACTTTTTCCCGCTTTCCGATTTTTATTTTAGTTTATATTTCTTGCATTAATACACGCTTAAGCACAGATAACAAAGTTCATTATTACTGAATCGATGGTGGTTTATCTTTTCCTCAATAGATTTTTTTTCGTGTGTTGCTTACCATATTTATCTTCACAGATATTTCGGCGTGCATGTTTGTAAATGTGACAGTTTGTTTTATACTTTGCCGTCTTCTGCGTCTTTTTAGATATAATGATCTTTAAAAGTTAGTTCATCTTTGTAAAGCACTTGAAATGTATGACAATAACAGGGCTAACCAATCATCGAAGTGAAAATGAAACAAGAAAATCATTCTAATGGCAACTGTTCAATAGCTTTAAGTACTTCCCTGTATTGTTGCATACAACAGTTTTCTTTTCTTTCGTTAATTTTTTTTTCGAGCGCCTTTGTTTATTCATCGGTATATAGGTGATCAAAAAACAAATGGTTTAAATACATTTTTTGTGTCGTAGAGATTGAATTAGATTTTCGGTTTTAATTCTGACTTGCTTTCGTAGTTCTAAGAATGATTCAAGAAAACTGTCAAAATAAGAAGCATTAAGCAACATGTTGGTAGTTTTTGTTTGTGAGTGATAAGTTTCCCTTTGTTATTGATAGCTTGTCTTGTGATAAACCCACTTAAGAAATCCTGTGGACATTGTTTTTTGCATTCGCTTGAGATTACTTATTGAAAAACAGTTTCAATATGATATGATGTTATTATTGTTTCTGTTTACGCTTTATGTCATCAGAGTTGAATATCATAAGATTTCTTCACGATAGGAAGCCTTAAACTTAACGTGAACTTTGAGATTCTGTTTGTCTACAAAGGCCGAGAAGGGGAATTGACTTTTAGAGTATTTGTTTTTCCGACGAATTGTTTTCAATTTAAAAATTGCTGGACGCAACAGTTCGATTGGATGTAGATTGTAACAGATTCGTTCGATCTGATTCTCTTGCAATTTTCTTGACAGTTGTCTGAAATTGCCACTGTTATGGGGAACACAACGGGCGATAAGAAATTGTTAGCTGAAGAAAAGTTGTATCTGACGTTTTATTGGACGAAAGTTGTATCCGAAGGATTCAAATCATCCATCTAGAGTACGTTAAGATGAGCATTAAGTGATATTGATCCATGATCAATTTTAAACCGAACATCTTCAAAAGACCAACTAAGGTTCCTACTTGTTTTAGAACAAAATCGTCCTCTACCTCCCAAATGAATGTTATTTCGTGAGTTCGTTAACAATCGTTGAGCTGAACGTATTTGAAAACTTAAATCGCAGATAACGACACCAGCAGAAAGATGCCAAGGCACGTTACGGCTGGCAATCGTGCCTACTTTGTGGACTCAGAAGGACTCTAAGATCTAATAAAGTTCGCTTGAAACTTATAAAGTTGACCACCAATAGGAAATTAATTAGACCGGTATTCCGTATACGGTTAAGAAAACTGGGCTTTGCTCGTTGAGGACCAATGGTGTCTTGTTATGGAAATCTGCTGGTAACGATCTTCGGTGAATGGCACGAGGAAGAGGCGAATCAACCACGAGTTGTGACAGTTCCTGCCTCCTGTTCAACATTGCGCTAGAAGGTGTTATGAAACGTGCGGTCTTTAACATGCGGGGTACGAATTTCAATTAATTCGGCCAGTTCATCTGCTTCGCTGACGACGTGGACATTGACGGCATAACGTTCCAGGTGGTAGCTGATCAGTACACCAAGCTGAAACGTGAAGCGGAAAAGGTTGGTATTGAAGGTGAATGCGTCGAAGACTAAGTATCTGCGACACATGCAAGCGTCCTTTAGTACATAAGTATGAGTTGAAAGAGATGAGAAAATAAGTTCAATCAAACACATCTTTCGTCGAATTGCGTTTGTGTCAGTTTCAGGAGACATAATTTGACACGAAATCTTTCTTTACGTTCCCTGGCTTTTTACAAACTTCAACTCATTCTTATGTGTTAAAGGACGCTTGCATGTGTCGATCTCAGGGGACAGAAATTTACATGACATTTTGGTAGAATTTCGTCAGCCTGTTGGTGATGATCCTCTCCAGAAGTTTCCAGAGCGTATCCAACAGGCATAGTGGCCTATACGATGTGGATCCCCCGGGGGCTTTCCTAACTTCGACAGCAACACTAGCTTCTGTATTTTCCACCTGTCCGGGAAATGGCATTCCGCTAGACATTTCTGCAGCACATTCCTGAACATGTCCGGAAATGCCTGAATCGCCACTTTTCGAGCCACGCTAGGGATTCCATCCGGTCCGGGTGTCTTCGTTACCTTAAGCCCTCTTGCCACTGCCACGAGCTCCTCTTTCGAGACTTGCGTGCCCTCAGCGTTACTTATCTTTTCCACGCTGTACGTCGTTGGAAAAGTCTATCTACGATAACCTTCAGTTTTTGTGGACATAGCTCTGCAGCCATCGTTAAGCCTTTGATTTTCGTCATCACAATATGGTACGCGTCGCCCAGGGGTTGGCATCAACGGCTTGGCACAGGTTTTTATAGTAGTTCGTCTTGCTCAGACTTATCTCCCGTTTTATTTCGGTCCTAGCCGCTCGGAATACCACCTTACGCACCTCGCTGTCTGCTGCGGTTTTAGGTATCTGGACACGTCTTCTGGTTCTGCGAAAACAAGCACGGAGGTTGCTAAGTTGGTCATTCCTCCAGTACGTTGGGCGCCGCTTTTTCATAGGGTTCAGAATCCTTGGCATGCATGAGTCCGAAGTGCCTCAACGAACAGTTCCTTGTCGAAGACCTTCGTCTTTCACTTCCACACGCAACTTTTAGTGCTTCGTATTGCGACAGGATTTCGCTGGCCGATACTATACCGGATCGCAAGATAATCGCTTTGAGTATATTCCTCACACACTCTCCAGTTTATATTTGTCATCAGCGACGGAGTACAGAAGGTAACATCGATGACGGATTCACGGCCGTCCTTGCAATAAGTGCTGACCGTACCTACGTTCGATAATGTAGCTTCCAACTTTGTCAGAGCTTCTAGCACGCTGCATCCTCTAGCGTCGGTACATCTGCTGCCCCACTCCACAGTCCAAGCATTGAAGTCTCCTCCGATGATAACCGGTCTTCTTCCGATGAGCTTTTCAGTCAGTGCATCCAGCATCTGCACGGTAAATCTGAAGTATACAATTATATCTTCAAAGAAGGCATTTTGCTTGAAGACAGGAATTATGCAAAAATGCCTAAAAAGGTTATACGTCAAAAAGTGAATAAATTTTAGGCATTTTGCAGCATGTGAAAGAGATTAGAAATTATGCATTTTTAGAATGTGCTTCTGTATAGAAACTAGTCACTTAATGAAATATCTCAATATCTCAAAAGATTGGATCTGCTTTTTTGCAATCAACGATTTATCGATTTATCGCAAAAATCCACATATGCAAATAAAATACACCTTACTTACCTTACCAATCAGACTAAGGCCGGTGTGGCCTCTGCTGTACACAGAAGTTGTTTCCATTGTAATCGGTCCATGGCTGTTCCTCGCCAGCCTCGCTGTCTGCGGAGGGTCCGCAGGTCGCCTTCGACTTGATCGATCCACCTTGCTCGTTGCGCGTCTCTTTGTCTTGTACCTGTCGGTTCGTTTTCTAGAACCATTTTCACAGGGCTGTCGTCCGACATTCTTACGACATGCCCAGCCCATCGTAGTCGACCGATTTTTGCGATATGTACGATGGGAGGTTCTCCCAGCAACTGGTGCAATTCGTGGTTCATTCGCCTCCTCCACGTTCCGTCTTCCATCTGCACTCCACCGTAGATCGTACGCAGCACCTTCCATTCAAAGACTCCAAGGGCGCGTTGGTCCTCCACTAGCAATGTCCATGTTTCGTGGCCGACGAGAACTACCGGTCTAATTAATGTCTTGTAGATGGTCAACTTTGTGGTTCGGCGAACTTTGTTCGATCTTAGCGTCCTTCGGAGTCCAAAGTAGGCACGATTGCCAGCCATAATGCGCCTTTGTATTTCTCTGCTGGTGTCGTTATCGGCGGTCACCAATGAGCCCAGATACACAAATTCGTCTACTACCTCGATTTCATCACCGTCGATCTGAACTCGTGCTAGGAGGCTAACATTGTCTTCTCGTGAGCCTTCTCCCTTCTTGTATTTTGTTTTTAACGCATTAATCACAAGCCCAATCCTACCAGCTTCAGCCTTAAGTCTGATGTACGTTTCCGCCATCGTCTCAAAGTTACGTGCTATGATATCAACGTCGTCGGCGAAGCCAAATAGTCGGACAGACTTCCTGAAGATCGTGCCAAAATACACCATAAGGTAGGAAAATGTTTTTCTTTGCAGTTGGGATTGTTGATTTGCAGGAGAAAGTTTTCATTCCCGAGAAAGCGACGGTTTTAGTAATTGTTTGCAGCAGATCTACACTTTTGACCAGTTGGCACTGAACTGGTCTAAGAAGGTGGCTGAAAAGATACAGATTTGAGTTTATTTCAAACTTAAAAATACATTTCATTTTAATGATCAATCTGAATGATCTAATTGCTTGCAATAACTGAATTGTATTTTTATTTTCACTTTGTATTTCAGGCAAAGCCAATCAACTAGAACAAATCGATATTTTCACTTTGTTGATAGCGTTGTTTTTATGCATTTTTTCTATCATACTGGAACAAAAAAGAGGACTTAAAATTATTATTTTTTTGGGATTAAAAAGTAGGCACTTTTTGACGTATGGAGGATGTTCATTGAAATGCATAGAATGTAGTCAAAAAATGACTAACAATACACACTATCTTCCTCCACAATACCCGCGAACGACGACACTTTGGACCTGAGCTCGCTCGAGGAAAATCACCAACACATAACAGCGCAATTGATGGTATGCAGTTTTTTTTAATGAATCGCGAGCAAGGCGCGATCCCGCAATACGCAACACTCTTCTAACTTCAGCTCACCGGAACCAATTTCACACGCACACTAGTAATCCGCGACGCAGAACAACGCGACGCGCGACGAGGTGCTACCG